>JAUPTC010000011.1:9614070-9666286 GCA_030762895.1 Sophora flavescens | reverse complement strand
TTATGAAATTGTAGGCCTCTTCCTTATCTTTCTAGGGACAGCAAGATCACCAAAATCCGATATCTGTAGCTCTAGTTATGCTATGCACAAGGCAACAAGGTCAGGATGAGTGAAAAATCCGAAAATTCACAAATTTTATCAATTAAGCCCAATAATGTAAAAGCAAAAACAATGATTGTAAAAGTTGTATAATTTCCGTCTCTCTCTGGCTTGTGCGGCTGTAAACTTCTATTTGTGCTTATTATTCCTGACCTAACCCAAGACCAAATGAAGGGCCTCTGAATAAGCTTTCCATCAAGGTATCATATGCCTTTATTAGACTTAAGATGAGCATGTTAGGCCCATTTAAGTGAAGGAACATCATGGACTGCGCACTGATCCGCGCCAGAGAACTCGAGACCTAATTTAGCCTTGATTTTGGCCTAATTTACAATTCTTGTTCAACCTGAAACTGTAGGTCTCTTCCTTATCTTTCTAGGGACTGCAAGATCACCAAAATTAGATATTTGCAGCTCTAGTTATGCTATGCGCAAGGCGACAAGGTCAGGATGAGTGAAAAATACGAAAATTAACAATGTTAAGCAACTAAGCCCAATTAAGCCCAACAATCTAAAAATAAAAACAATGATTGTAAAAGTTGTCTAATTTTCGTCTCTCTCTGGCTTGTGCGGTTGTGAACTTCTACTTATGCTTATCAATCCTGACCTGACCCTAGACCAAATTAAGGGCCTCTGAATAAGCTTTCCAACAAGGTATCATACGCCTTTATTGGACTTAAGATGAGCAAGTTAGGCCCATTTAAGTGATGGAACATCATGAACTGCGCACTGATCCGCGCTAGAGAACTCGGGACCCAATTAAAACTTGATTTTTGCATAATTTGACAATTTTTGTGAAGCCTAAAATTGTAGGTCTCTTCCTTATCTTTCTAGGGACAGAAAGATCACCAAAATCCGATATTTGTAGCTTTATTTATGCTATGCACAAGGCAACAAGGTCAGGATGAGTGAAAAATCCGAAAATTCACAATTTTTATCAATTAAGCCCGGTTAAGCCCAGTAATGTAAAAGTAAAAACAATGATTGTAAAAGTTGTCTAATTTCCGTCTCTCTCTGGCTTGTGCCGCTGTGAACTGCTATTTATGCTTATTTATCCTGACCTAACCCTAGACCAAATTAAGGGCCTCTGTATAAGCTTTCCAACAAGGTTTCATATGCCTCAATTAGGCTTAAGATGAGTAAGTTAGGGCCATTTAAGTGAAGGAACATCATGGATTGCACACTGATCCGTGCCAGAGATCTCGGGACCCAATTTAGCCTTTATTTTGGCCTAATTTGACAATTCTTGTGAAACCTGAAATTGTAGGTCTCTTCCTTATATTTCTAGGGACAGCGAGATCACCAAAATCCGATATCCGTAGCTCTAGTTATGCTCTGCGCAAGGCAACAAGGTCAGGATGTGTGTAAAATCCGAAATTTAACAATGTTTAGCGATTAAGCCCAATAATGTAAAAGCAAAAACAATGATTGTAAAAGTTGTATAATTTTCGTCTCTCTCTGGCTTGTGCGGCTGTAAACTACTATTTATGCTTATTAATCCTGACCTAACCCAAGTCCAAATTAAGGGCCTCTGAATAAACTTTCCAACAAGGTATCATATGCCTTTATTAGACTTAAGATGAGCAAGTTAGGCCCATTTAAGTGAAGGAACATCAAGGACTGTGCACTGATCCGTGCCAGAGAACTCGAGACCTAATTTAGCCTTGATTTTGGCCTAATTTACAATTATTATGACACGTGAAACTGTAGGTCTCTTCCTTATCTTTCCAGGGACAGCAAGATCACCAAAATCCGATATCTGCAGCTCTAGTTATGCTATGCGCAAGGCGACAAGGTCAGGATGAGTGAAAAATCCGAAAATTAACAATGTTAAGCAATTAAGCCCAATTAAGCCCAACAATGTAAAAGCAAAAACAATGATTGTAAAAGTTGATTAATTTTCGTCTCTCTCTGTCTTGTGCGGTTATAAACTGCTATTTATACTTATGAATCCTGACCTAACCCTAGATCAAATTAAGGGCCTCTGAATAAGCTTTCCAACAAGGTATCATATATATGCCTTTATTGGACTTAAGATGAGCAAGTCAGGCCCATTTAAGTGAAGGAACATCTTGGACAGCGCACTGATCCGCGTCAGAGAACTCGGGACTCAATTAAGCCTTGATTTTGGCCTAATTTGACAATTCTTGTGACACCTGAAATTGTAGGTCTCTTCCTTATCTTTATAGGGACAGAAAGATCACCAAAATCCGATATCTGTAGGTCTAGTTATGCTATGCACAAGGCAATAAGGTCAGGATGAGTGAAAATTCCGAAAATTCACAATTTTTATCAATTAATCCCAGTTAAGCCCAATAATGTAAAAGTAAAAACAATGATTGTAAAAGTTGTCTAATTTTCGTCTCTCTCTGGCTTGTGTGGCTGTAAACTGCTATTTATGCTTATTAATCCTGACCTAACCCTAGACCAAATTAAGGGCCTCTGAATAAGCTTTCCAACAAGGTATCATATGCCTTAATTGGGCTTAAGATGAGTAAGTTAGGCCCATTTAAGTGAAGGAACATCAAGGACTGCGCATTGATCCGTGCCAGAGAACTCGGGACCCAATTTAGCCTTTATTTTGGCCTAATTTGACAATTCTTGAGACACCTGAAATTGTAGGTCTCTTCCTTATCTTTCTTGGGACAACAAGATCAACAAAATCCGATATCTGTAGCTCTAGTTATGCTCTGCGTAAAGCAACAAGGTCAGGATGAGTGAAAAATCCGAAAATTAACAATGTTTAGCAATTAAGCCCAAAAATCAAAAAGCAAAAACAATGATTGTAATAGTTGTCTAATTTCCGTCTCTCTCTGGCTTGTGCGGCTGTAAACTTCTATTTATGCTTATTAATCCTGACCTAACCCTAGACCAAATTAAGGGCCTCTGAATAAGCTTTCCCACAAGGTATCATATGCCTTTATTGGACATAGGATGAGCAAGTTAGGCCCATTTAAGTGAAGCAACATCATGGACCGCGCGCTGATCCGCGCCAGAGAACTCGGGACCCAATTAATACTTGATTTCGGCATAATTTGACAATTCTTGTGAAACCTGAAATCGTAGGTCTCTTCCTTATCTTTCTAAGGACAGAAAGATCACCAAAATCTGATATTTGTAGCTCTAGTTATGATATGCACAAGGCAACAAGGTCAGGATGAGTGAAAAATCCGAAAATTCACAATTTTTATCAATTAAGCCCAGTTAAGCCCAATAATGTAAAAGTAAAAACAATGATTGTAAAAGTTGTCTAATTTCCGTCTCTCTCTGGCTTGTGTGGCTATAAACTGCTATTTATGCTTATTAATCCTGACCTAACCATAGACCAAATAAAGGGACTCTGAATAAGCTTTCCAACAAGGTATCATATGCCTTAATTGGGCTTAATATGAGTAAGTTAGGCCCATTTAAGTGATGGAACATCATGAACTGCGCACTGATCCGCGCTAGAGAACTCGGGACCCAATTAAGACTTATTTTTGCATAATTTGACAATTCTTGAGACACCTGAAATTGTAGGTCTCTTCCTTATCTTTCATGGGACAACAAGATCACCAAAATCCGATATTTATAGCTCTAGTTATGCTCTGCGTAAAGCAACAAGGTCAGGATGAGTGAAAAATCCGAAAATTAACAATGTTTAGCAAATAAGCCCAAAAATCTAAAAGCAAAAACAATGATTGTAATAGGTGTCTAATTTTCGTCTCTCTCTGGCTTGTGAAGCTGTAAACTTCTATTTATGCTTATTAATCCTGACCTAACCTAGACCAAATTAAGGGCCTCTGAATAAGCTTTCCCAGAAGGTATCATATGCCTTTATTGGACTTAGGATGAGCAAGTTAGGCCCATTGAAGTGAAGGAACATCATGGACTGCGCGCTGATCCACGCCAGAGAACTCGGGACCCAATTAATACTTGATTTTGGCATAATTTGACAATTCTTGTGAAACCTGAAATCGTAGGTCTCTTCCTTATCTTTCTAGGGACAGAAAGATCACCAAAATATGATATTTGTAGCTCTAGTTATGATATGCACAAGGCAACAAGGTCAGGATGAGTGAAAAATCCGAAAATTCACAATTTTTATCAATTAAGCCCAGTTAAGCCCAATAATGTAAAACTAAAAACAATGATTGTAAAAGTTGTCTAATTTTCGTCTCTCTCTGGCTTGTGTCGCTTTAAACTGCTATTTATGCTTATTAATCCTGACCTAACCCTAGACCAAATTTAGGGCCTCTGTATAAGCTTTCCGACAAGGTTTCATATGCCTTAATTAGGCTTAAGATGAGTAAGTTAGGGCCATTTAAGTGAAGGAACATCATGGACTGCACACTGATCCGTGCCAGAGAACTCGGGACCCAATTTAGCCTTTATTTTGGCCTAATTTGACAATTCTTATGAAACATGAAATTGTAGGCCTCTTCCTTATCTTTCTAGGGACAGCAAGATCACCAAAATCCAATATCTGTAGCTCTAGTTATGTTATGCACAAGGAAACAAGGTCAGGATGTGTGAAAAATCCGAAAATTCACCATTTTTATCAATTAAGCCTAGTTAAGCCCAATAACGTAAAAGTAAAAACAATGATTGTAAAAGTTGTCTAATTTCTGTCTCTATCTGGCTTGTGTCGCTGTAAACTGCTATTTATGCTTATGAATCCTAACCTAACCCTAGACCAAATTAAGGGCCTCTGTTTAAGCTTTCCAACAAGGTTTCATATGCCTTAATTAGGCTTAAGATGAGTAAGTTAGGGCCATTTAAGTGAAGGAACATCATGGACTGCACACTGATCCGTTCCAGAGAACTCGGGACCCAATTTAGCCTTTATTTTGGCCTAATTTTACAATTCTTGTGAAACATGAAATTGTAGGCCTCTTCCTCATCTTTCTAGGGACAACAAGATCACCAATATCCGATATCTGTAGCTCTAGTTATGCTATGCACAAGGCAACAAGGTTAGGATGAGTGAAAAATCCGAAAATTCACAAATTTTATCAATTAAGCCCAATAATGTAAAAGCAAAAACAATGATTGTAAAAGTTGTATAATTTCCGTCTCTCTCTGGCTTGTGCGGCTGTAAACTTCTATTTGTGCTTATTATTCTTGACCTAACCCAAGACCAAATGAAGGGCCTCTGAATAAGCTTTCCAACAAGGTATCATATGCCTTTATTAGACTTAAGATGAGCACGTTAGGCCCATTTAAGTGAAGGAACATCATGGACTGCACACTGATCCGCGCCAGAG
The DNA here is from genome assembly GCA_030762895.1 of Sophora flavescens. Classification (NCBI taxonomy): domain Eukaryota; kingdom Viridiplantae; phylum Streptophyta; class Magnoliopsida; order Fabales; family Fabaceae; genus Sophora; species Sophora flavescens. The sequence goes on along the minus strand of JAUPTC010000011.1, from coordinate 9,660,942 downwards.
AACTCGAGACCTAATTTAGCCTTGATTTTGTCCTAATTTACAATTCTTGTGAAACCTGAAACTATAGGTCTCTTCCTTATCTTTCTAGGGACTGCAAGATCCCCAAAATTAGATATCTAAAAATACGAAAATTAACAATGTTAAGCAACTAAGCCCAATTAAGCCCAACAATCTAAAAATAAAAATAATGATTGTAAAAGTTGTCTAATTTTCGTCTCTCTCTGGCTTGTGCGGTTGTGAACTTCTACTTATGCTTATCAATCCTGACCTGACCCTAGACCAAATTAAGGTCCTCTGAATAAGCTTTCCAACAAGGTATCATATGCCTTTATTGGACTTAAGATGAGCAAGTTAGGCCCATTTAAGTGATAGAACATCATGAACTGCGCACTGATCCGCGCTAGAGAACTCGGGACCCAATTAAGACTTTATTTTTGCATAATTTGACAATTCTTGTGAAACCTAAAATTGTAGGTCACTTCCTTATCTTTCTAGGGACAGAAAGATCACCAAAATCCGATATCTGTAGCTTTAGTTATGCTATGCACAAGGTAACAAGGTCAGGATGAGTGAAAAATCCGAAAATTCACAATTTTTATCAATTAAGCCCGGTTAAGCCAAATAATGTAAAAGTAAAAACAATGATTGTAAAAGTTGTCTAATTTGCGTCTCTCTCTGGCTTGTACCGCTGTGAACTGCTATTTATGCTTATTAATCCTGACCTAACCCTAGACCAAATTAAGGGCCTCTGTATAAGCTTTCCGACAAGGTTTCCTATGCCTTAATTAGGCTTAAGATTAGTAAGTTAGGGCCATTTAAGTGAAGGAACATCATGGACTGCACACTAATCCGTGCCAGAGAACTCGGGACCCAATTTAGCCTTTATTTTGGCCTAATTTGACAATTCTTGTGAAACATGAAATTGTAGGCCTCTTCCTTATCTTTCTAGGGACAGTAAGATCACCAAAATCCAATATCTGTAGCTCTAGTTATGTTATGCACAAGGAAACAAGGTCAGGATGTGTGAAAAATCCGAAAATTCACCATTTTTATCAATTAAGCCTAGTTAAGCCCAATAACGTAAAAGTAAAAACAATGATTGTAAAAGTTGTCTAATTTTCGTCTCTCTCTGGCTTGTGCGGCTGTAAACTACTATTTATGCTTATGAATCCTAACCTAACCCTAGACCAAATTAAGGGCCTCTGAATAAGCTTTCCAACAAGGTATAATATGCCTTAATTAGGCTTAAGATGAGTAAGTTAGGGCCATTTAAGTGAAGGAACATCATGGATTGCACACCGATCCGTGCCGAGAACTCGGGACCTAATTTTGCCTTTATTTTGGCCTAATTTACAATTCTTGTGAAACATGAAATTGTAGGCCTCTTCCTTATCTTTCTAGGGACAGCAAGATCACCAAAATCCGATATTTGTAGCTCTAGTTATGCTATGCACAAGGCAACAAGGTCAGGATGAGTGAAAAATCCGAAAATTCACAAATTTTATCAATTAAGCCCAATACTGTAAAAGCAAAAACAATGATTGTAAAAGTTGTATAATTTTCGTCTCTCTCTGGCTTGTGCGGCTGTAAACTTCTATTTGTGCTTATTATTCCTGACCTAACCCTAGATCAAATTAAGGGCCTCTGAATAAGCTTTCCAACAAGGTATCATATGCCTTTATTAGACTTAAGATGAGCACGTTAGGCCCATTTAAGTGAAGGAACATCATGGACTGCACACTGATCCGCGCCAGAGAACTCGAGACCTAATTTAGCCTTGATTTTGTCCTAATTTACAATTCTTGTGAAACCTGAAACTATAGGTCTCTTCCTTATCTTTCTAGGGACTGCAAGATCACCAAAATTAGATATCTGCAGCTCTAGTTATGCTATGCGCAAGGCGACAAGGTCAGGATGAGTGAAAAATACGAAAATTAACAATGTTAAGCAACTAAGCCCAATTAAGCCCAACAATCTAAAAATAAAAACAATGATTGTAAAAGTTGTCTAATTTTCGTCTCTCTCTGGCTTGTGCGGTTGTGAACTTCTACTTATGCTTATCAATCCTGACCTGACCCTAGACCAAATTAAGGTCCCCTGAATAAGCTTTCCAACAAGGTATCATATGCCTTTATTAGACTTATGATGAGCAAGTTAGGCCCATTTAAGTGATAGAACATCATGAACTGCGCACTGATCCGCGCTAGAGAACTCGGGACCCAATTAAGACTTTATTTTTGCATAATTTGACAATTCTTGTGAAACCTAAAATTGTAGGTCACTTCCTTATCTTTCTATGGACATAAAGATCACCAAAATCCGATATCTATAGCTTTAGTTATGCTATGCACAAGGTAACAAGGTCAGGATGAGTGAAAAATCCGAAAATTAACAATTTTTATCAATTAAACCCGGTTAAGCCAAATAATGTAAAAATAAAAACAATGATTGTAAAAGTTGTCTAATTTGCGTCTCTCTCTGGCTTGTGCCGCTGTGAACTGCTATTTATACTTATTGATCCAGACCTAACCCTAGACCAAATTAAGGGCCTCTGTATAAGCTTTCCAACAAGGTTTCATATGCCTCAATTAGGCTTAAGATGAGTAAGTTAGGGCCATTTAAGTGAAGGAACATCATGGATTGCACACTGATCCGCGCCAGAGATCTCGGGACCCAATTTAGCCTTTATTTTGGCATAATTTGACAATTCTTGTGAAACCTGAAATTGTAGGTCTCTTCCTTATCTTTCTAGGGACATCGAGATCACCAAAATCCGATATCCGTAGCTCTAGTTATGCTCTGCGCAAGGCAACATGGTCAGGATGTGTGTAAAATCCGAAATTTAACAATGTTTAGCGATTGAGCCCAATAATGTAAAAGCAAAAACAATGATTGTAAAAGTTGTATAATTTTCGTATCTCTCTGGCTTGTGCGGCTGTAAACTACTATTTATGCTTATTAATCCTGACCTAACCCTAGTCCAAATTAAGGGCCTCTGAATAAGCTTTCCAACAAGGTATCATATGCCTTTATTAGACTTAAGATGAGCAAGTTAGGCCCATTTAAGTGAAGGAACAACATGGACTGCGCACTGATCCGTGCCAGAGAACTCGAGACCTAATTTTACCTTTATTTTGGCCTAATTTACAATTCTTTTGAGACGTGAAATTGTAGGTCTCTTCCTTATCTTTCAAGGGACAGCAAGATCACCAAAATCCGATATCTGCAGCTCTAGTTATGCTATGCGCAAGGCGACAAGGTTAGGATGAGTGAAAAATCTAAAAATTAACAATGTTAAGCAATTAAGCCCAATTAAGCCCAACAATGTAAAAGCAAAAACAATGATTGTAAAAGTTGATTAATTTTCGTCTCTCTCTGTCTTGTGCGGTTATAAACTGCTATTTATACTTATGAATCCTGACCTAACCCTAGATCAAATTAAGGGCCTCTGAATAAGCTTTCCAACAAGGTATCATATATATGCCTTTATCGGACTTTAGATGAGCAAGTTAGGCCCATTTAAGTGAAGGAACATCTTGGACAGCGCACTGATCCGCGCCAGAGAACTCGGGACCCAATTAAGCCTTGATTTTGGCCTAATTTGACAATTCTTGTGAAACCTGAAATTGTAGGTCTCTTCCTTATCTTTATAGGGACAGAAAGATCACCAAAATCCGATATCTGTAGATCTAGTTATGCTATGCACAAGTCAACAAGGTCAGGATGAGTGAAAATTCCTAAAATTCACAATTTTTATCAATTAATCCCAGTTAAGCCCAATAATGTAAAAGTAAAAACAATGATTGTAAAAGTTGTCTAATTTCCATCTCTCTCTGGCTTGTGTGGTTGTAAACTGCTATTTATGCTTATTAATCATGACCTAACCCAAGACCAAATTAAGGGCCTCTGAATAAGCTTTCCAACAAGGTATCATATGGCTTAATTGGGATTAAGATGAGTAAGTTAGGCCCATTTAAGTGAAGGAACATCAATGACTGCGCATTGATCCGTGACAGAGAACTCGGGAACCAATTTAGCCTTGATTTTGGCCTAATTTGACAATTCTTGAGACACATGAAATTGTAGGTCTCTTCCTTATCTTTCTTGGGACAACAAGTCAACAAAATCCGATATCTGTAGCTCTAGTTATGCTCTGCGTAAAGCAACCAGGTCAGGAAGAGTGAAAAATCTGAAAATTAACAATGTTTAGCAATTAAGCCCAAAAATCTAAAAGCAAAAACAATGATTGTAATAGTTCTCTAATTTTCGTCTCTCTCTGGCTTGTGCGATTGTATACTTCTATTTATGCTTATTAATCCTGACCTACCCCTAGACCAAATTAAGGGCCTCTGAATAAGCTTTCCCACAAGGTATCATATGCCTTTATTGGACTTAGGATGAGCAAGTTAGGCCCATTTAAGTGAAGGAACATCATGTGGGTCTACCGGAGAACTCGAGTCCCAATTAATACTTGATTTCGGCATAATTTGACAATTCTTGTGACACCTGAAACTGTAGGTCTCTTCCTTATCTTTCTAGGGACAGAAAGATCACCAAAATCTGATATTTGTAGCTCTAGTTATGATATGCACAAGGCAACAAGGTCAGGACGAGTGAAAAATCCGAAAATTCACAATTTTTATCAATTAAGCCTGGTTAAGCCTAATAATGTAAAAGTAAAAACAATGATTGTAAAAGTTGTCTAATTTCCGTCTCCCTCTGGCTTGTGCCGCTGTAAACTGCTATTTATGCTTATTAATCCTGACCTAACCTTAGACCAAATTAAGGGCCTCTGTATAAGCTTTCCAACAAGGTTTCAGATGCCACAATTATGCTTAAGATGAGTAACTTAGGGCCTTTTAAGTGAAGGAACATCATGGATTGCACACTGATCCGCGCCAGAGAACTCGGGACCCAATTTAGCCTTTATTTTGGCCTAATTTGACAATTCTTGTGAAACCTGAAATTGTAGGACTCTTCCTTATCTTTCTAGGGACAGCAAGATCACCAAAATCCGATATCCGTATCTCTAGTTATGCTCTGCGCAAGGCAACATGGTCAGGATGAGTGAAAAATTCGAAATTTAACAATGTTTAGCGATTATTCCCAATAATGTAAAAGCAAAAACAATGATTGTAAAAGTTGTATAATTTTCGTCTCTCTCTGGCTTGTGAGGCTGTAAACTACTATTTATGCTTATTAATCCTGACCTAACCCTAGTCCAAATTAAGGGCCTCTGAATAAGCTTTCCAACAAGGTATCATATGCCTTTATTAGACTTAAGATGAGCAAGTTAGGCCCATTTAAGTGAAGGAACAACATGGACTGCGCATTGATCCGTGCCAGAGAACTCGAGACCTAATTTAGCCTTGATTTTGGCCTAATTTACAATTCTTGTGACACGTGAAACTGTAGGTCTCTTCCTTATCTTTCCAGGGACAGCAAGATCACCAAAATCCGATATCTGCAGCTCTAGTTATGCTATGCGCAAGGCGACAAGGTCAGGATGAGTGAAAAATCCGAAAATTAACAACGTTAAGCAATTAAGTCCAATTAAGCCCAACAATGTAAAAGCAAAAACAAAGATTGTAAAAGTTGATTAATTTTCGTCTCTCTCTGTCTTGTGCGGTTATAAACTGCTATTTATACTTATGAATCCTGACCTAACCCTAGATCAAATTAAGGGCCTCTGAATAAGCTTTCCAACAAGGTATCATATATATGCCTTTATTGGACTTAAGATGAGCAAGTTAGGCCCATTTAAGTGAAGGAACATCTTGGACTGCGCACTGATCTGTGCCAGAGAACTCGGGACCCAATTAAGCCTTGATTTTGGCCTAATTTGACAATTCTTGTGACACTTGAAATTGTAGGTCTCTTCCTTATCTTTCTAGGAACAGAAAGATCACCAAAATCCGATATCTGTAGATCCAGTTATGCTATGCACAAGGCAACAAGGTCAGGATGAGTGAAAATTCCGAAAATTCACAATTTTAATCAATTAATCCCAGTTAAGCCCAATAATGTAAAAGTAAAAACAATGATTGTAAAAGTTGTCTAATTTCCGTCTCTCTCTGGCTTGTGCGGCTATAAACTGTTATTTATGCTTATTAATGATGACCTAACTCTAAACCAAATTAAGGGCCTCTGAATAAGCTTTCCAACAAGGTATCATATGCCTTATTTGGGCTTAAGATGAGTAAGTTAGGCCCATTTAAGTGAAGGAACATCAAGGACTGCGCAGTGATCCGTGCCAGAGAACTCGGGACCCAATTTAGCCTTGATTTTGGCCTAATTTGACAATTCTTGAGACACCTGAAATTGTAGGTCTCTTCATTATCTTTCTTGGGACAACAAGATCACCAAAATCCGATATCTGTAGCTCTAGTTATGCTCTGCGTAAAGCAACAAGGTCAAGATGAGTGAAAATTCCGAAAATTAACAATGTTTAGCAATTAAGCCCAAAAATCTAAAAGCAAAAACAATGATTGTAATAGTTGTCTAATTTCCGTCTCTCTCTGGCTTGTGCGGCTGTAAACTTCTATTTATGCTTATTAATCCTGACCTAACCCTAGACCAAATTAAGGGCCTCTGAATAAGCTTTCCCACAAGGTATCATATGCCTTTATTGGACTTAGGATGAGCAAGTTAGGCCCATTTAAGTGAAGGAACATCATGGACTGGTGCTGATCTGCGCCAGAGAACTCGGGACCCAGTTAATACTTGATTTTGGCATAATTTGACAATTCTTGTGAAACCTGAAATCGTAGGTCTCCTCATTATCTTTCTTGGGACAAAAAGATCACCAAAATCTTATATTTGTAGGTCTATTTATGATATGCACAAGGCAACAAGGTCAGGATGAGTGAAAAATCCGAAAATTCACAATTTTTATCAATTAAGCCCAGTTAAGTCCAATAATGTAAAACTAAAAACAATGATTGTAAAAGTTGTCTAATTTTCATCTCTCTGGCTTGTGTCGCTGTAAACTGCTATTTATGCTTATTAATCCTGACCTAACCCTAGACCAAATTAAGGGCCTCTGTATAAGCTTTCTAACAAGGTTTAATATGCCTTAATTAGGCTTAAGATGAGTAAGTTAGGGCCATTTAAGTGAAGGAACATCATGGACTGCACATTGATCCGTTCCAGAGAACTCGGGACCCAATTTAACCTTTATTTTGGCCTAATTTGACAATTCTTGTGAAACATGAAATTGTAGGCCTCTTCCTTATCTTTCTAGGGACAGAAAGATCACCAAAATCTGATATTTGTAGCTCTAGTTATGATATGCACAAGGCAACAAGGTCAAGATGAGTGAAAAATCCGAAAATTCACAATTTTTATCAATTAAGCCCAGTTAAGCCCAATAATGTAAAAGTAAAAACAGTGATTGTAAAAGTTGTCTAATTTCCGTCTCTCTCTGGATTGTGTCGTTGTAAACTGCTATTTATTCTTATTAATCCTGACCTAACCCTAGACCAAATTAAGGGCCTCTGTATAAGCTTTCTAACAAGGTTTCATATGCCTAAATTAGGCTTAAGATGAGTAAGTTAGGGCCATTTAAGTGAAGGAACATCATGGACTGCACACTGATCCGTTCAGAGAACTCGGGACCCAATTTAGCCTTTATTTTGGCCTAATTTGACAATTCTTGTGAAACATGAAATTGTAGGCCTCATCCTTATCTTTCTAGGGACAGCAAGATCACCAAAATCCGAGATCTGTAGCTCTAGTTATACTATGCACAAGGCAACAAGGTCAGGATGAGTGAAAATTCCGAAAATTCACAATGTTTATCAATTAAGCCCAGTTAAGCCCAATAATGTAAAAGTAAAAACAATGATTGTAAAAGTTGTCTAATTTCCGTCTCTCTCTGGCTTGTGTGGCTGTAAACTGCTATTTATGCTTATTAATCCTGACCTAACCCTTGACCAAATTAAGGGCCTCTGAATAAGCTTTCCAACAAGGTATCATATGCCTTAATTGGGCTTAATATGAGTAAGTTAGGCCCATTTTAGTGAAGGAACATCAAGGACCGCGCATTGATCCGTGCCAGAGAACTCGGGACCCAATTCAGCCTTGATTTTGGCATAATTTGACAATTCTTGAGACACCTGAAATTGTATGTCTCTTCGTTATCTTTCTTGGGACAACAAGATCACCAAAATCCGATATCTGTAGCTCTAGTTATGCTATGCGTAAAGCAAGAAGGTCAGGATGAGTGAAAAATCCGAAAATTAACAATGTTTAGCAATTAAGCCCAAAAATCTAAAAGCAAAAACAATGATTGTAATAGTTGTCTAATTTCCGTCTCTCTCTGACTTGTGCGGCTGTAAACTTCTATTTATGCTTATTAATCCTGACCTAACCCTAGACCAAATTAAGGGCCTCTGAATAAGCTTTCCCACAAGGTATCATATGCCTTTATTGGACTTAGGATGAGCAAGTTAGGCCCATTTAAGTGTAGGAACATCATGGAGTGCGCCCTGATCCGCGCCAGAGAACTCGGGACCCAATTAATACTTGATTTTGGCATAATTTGACAATTCTTGTGAAACCTGAAATTGTAGGTCTCTTCCTTATCTTTCTAGGGACAGAAAGATCACCAAAATCTGATATTTGTAGCTCTAGTTATGATATGCACAAGGCAACAATGTCAGGATGAGTGAAAAATCCGAAAATTCACAATTTTTATCAATTAAGCCCAGTTAAGCCCAATAATGTAAAAGTAAAAACAATGATTGTAAAAGTTGTCTAATTTTCGTCTCTCCCTGGCTTGTGTCGCTGTAAACTGCTATTTATGCTTATTAATCCTGACCTAACCCAAGACCAAATTAAGGGCCTCTGTATAAGCTTTCCAACAAGGTTTCATATGCCTTAATTAGGCTTAAGATGCGTAAGTTAGGGCCATTTAAGTGAAGGAACATCATGGACTGCACACTGATCCATTCCAGAGAACTCGGGACCCAATTTAGCCTTTATTTTGGCCTAATTTGACAATTCTTGTGAAACATGAAATTGTAGGCCTCTTCCTTATCTTTCTAGGGACAGCAAGATCACCAAAATCCGATATCTGTAGCTCTAGTTATGCTATGCACAAGGCAACAAGGTCAGGATGAGTGAAAATTCCGAAAATTCACAATTTTTATCAATTAAGCCCAGTTAAGCCCAATAATGTAAAAGTAAAAACAATGATTGTAAAAGTTGCCTAATTTCCGTCTCTCTCTGGCTTGTGCGGATGTAAACTGCTATTTATGCTTATTAATCCTGACCTAACCCTAGACCAAATTAAGGGCCTCTGAATAAGCTTTCCAACAAGGTATCATATGCCTTAATTGGGCTTAAGATGAGTAAGTTAGGCCCATTTAAGTGAAGGAACATCAAGGACTGTGCATTGATCCGTGCCAGAGAACTCGGGACCCAATTTAGCCTTGATTTTGGCCTAATTTGACAATTCTTGAGACACCTGAAATTGTAGGTCTCTTCCTTATCTTTCTTGGGATAACAAGATCACCAAAATCCGATATCTGTAGCTCTAGTTATGCTGTTCGTAAAGCAACAAGGTCAGGATGAGTGAAAATTCCGAAAATTAACAATGTTTAGCAATTAAGCCCAAAAATCTAAAAGCAAAAACAATGATTGTAAAAGTTGATTAATTTTCGTCTCTCTCTGTCTTGTGCGGTTATAAACTGCTATTTATGCTTATGAATCCTGACCTAACCCTAGATCAAATTAAGGGCCTCTGAATAAGCTTTCCAACAAGGTATCATATATATGCCTTTATTGGACTTAAGATGAGCAAGTTAGGCCCATTTAAGTGAAGGAACATCATGGACTGCGCACTGATCCGCGCCAGAGAACTCGGGACCCAATTAAGCCTTGATTTTGGCCTAATTTGACAATTCTTGTGACACCTGAAATTTTAGGTCTCTTCCTTAAATTTCTAGGGACAGAAAGATCACCAAAATCCGATATTTGTAGCTCTAGTTATGCTATGCACAAGGCAACAAGGTCAGGATGAGTGAAAAATCCGAAAATTCACAATTTTTATCAATTAAGCCTAGTTAAGCCCAATAATGTAAAAGTAAAAACAATGATTGTAAAAGTTGTCTAATTTCTGTCTCTATCTGGCTTGTGTCGCTGTAAACTGCTATTTATGCTTATTAATCCTGACCTAACCCTAGACCAAATTAAGGGCCTCTGTATAAGCTTTCCAACAAGGTTTCATATGCCTTAATTAGGCTTAAGATGAGTAAGTTAGGACCATTTAAGTGAAGGAACATCATGGACTGCACACTGATCCGTGCCAGAGAACTCGGGACCCAATTTAGCCTTTATTTTGGCCTAATTTGACAATTCTTGTGAAACATGAAATTGTAGGCCTCTTCCTTATCTTTCTAGGGACAGCAAGATCACCAAAATCCGATATTTGTAGCTCTAGTTATGCTATGCACAAGGCGACAAGGTCAGGATGAGTGAAAAATCCGAAAATTCACAATTTTTATCAATTAAGCCTAGTTAAGCCCAATAATGTAAAAGTAAAAACAATGATTGTAAAAGTTGTCTAATTTCTGTCTCTATCTGGCTTGTGTCGCTGTAAACTGCTATTTATGCTAATTAATCCTGACCTATCCCTAGACCAAATTAAGAGCCTCTGTATAAGCTTTCCAACAAGGTTTCATATGCCTTAATTAGGCTTAAGATGAGTAAGTTAGGGCCATTTAAGTGAAGGAACATCTTGGACTGTACATTGATCCGTGCCAGAGAACTCGGGACCCAATTTAGCCTATATTTTAGCCTAATTTGACAATTCTTGTGAAACTTGAAATTGTAGGCCTCTTCCTTATCTTTCTAGGGACAGAAAGATCACCAAAATCTGATATTTGTAGGTCTAGTTATGATATGCACAAGGCAACAAGGTCAGGATGAGTGAAAAATCCGAAAATTCACAATTTTTATCAATTAAGCCTAGTTAAGCCCAATAATGTAAAAGTAAAAACAATGATTGTAAAAGTTGTCTAATTTCCGTCTCTCTCTAGCTTGTGTGGTTGTAAACTGCTATTTATGCTTATTAATCCTGACCTAACCTTAGACCAAATTAAGGGACTCTGAATAAGCTTTCCAACAAGGTATCATATGCCTTAATTGGGCTTAATATAAGTAAGTTAGGCCCATTTAAGTGAAGGAACATCAAGGACTGCGCATTGATCCGTGCCAGAGAACTCGTGACCCAATTTAGCCAGGATTTTGGCATGATTTGACAATTCTTGAGACACCTGAAATTGTAGGTCTCTTCCTTATCTTTCTTGGGACAACAGGATCACCAAACTCTAGTTATGCTCTGCGTAAAGCAACAAGGTTAGGATGAATGAAAAATCCGACAATTAACAATATTTAGCAATTAAGCCGAAAAATCTAAAAGCAAAAACAATGATTGTAATAGTTGTCTAATTTCCGTCTCTCTCGGGCTTGCGCGACTGTAAACTTCTATTTATGCTTATTAATCATAACCTAACCCTAGACCAAATTAAGGGCCTCTGAATAAGCTTTCCAACAAGGTATCATATGCCTTAATTGGGCTTAAGATGAGTAAGTTAGGCCCATTTAAGTGAAGGAACATCAACGACTGTGCATTGATCCATGCCAGAGAACTCGAGACCCAATTTAGCCTTTATTTTGGCCTAATTTGACAATTCTTGAGACACCTGAAATTGTAGGTCTCTTCCTTATCTTTCTTGGGATAACAAGATCACCAAAATCCGATATCTGTAGCTCTAGTTATGCTCTTCGTAAAGCAACAAGGTCAGGATGAGTGAAAATTCCGAAAATTAACAATGTTTAGCAATTAAGCCCAAAAATCTAAAAGCAAAAACAATGATTGTAAAAGTTGATTAATTTTCGTCTCTCTCTGTCTTGTGCGGCTATAAACTGCTATTTATGCTTATGAATCCTGACCTAACCCTAGATCAAATTAAGGGCCTCTGAATAAGCTTTCCAACAAGGTATCATATATATGCCCCTATTGGACTTAAGATGAGCAAGTTAGGCCCATTTAAGTGAAGGAAAATCATGGACTGCGCACTGATCCGCGCCAGAGAACTCGGGACCCAATTAAGCCTTGATTTTGGCCTAATTTGACAATTCTTGTGACACCTGAAATTTTAGGTCTCTTCCTTAAATTTCTAGGGACAGAAAGATCACCAAAATCCGATATTTGTAGCTCTAGTTATGCTATGCACAAGGCAACAAGGTCAGGATGAGTGAAAAATCCGAAAATTCACAATTTTTATCAATTAAGCCTAGTTAAGCCCAATAATGTAAAAGTAAAAACAATGATTGTAAAAGTTGTCTAATTTCTGTCTCTATCTAGCTTGTGTAGCTGTAAACTGCTATTTATGCTTAGTAATCACGACCTAACCCTAGACCAAATTAAGGGCCTCTGTATAAGCTTTCCAACAAGGTTTCATATGCCTTAATTAGGCTTAAGATGAGTAAGTTAGGACCATTTAAGTGAATGAACATCATGGACTGCACACTGATCCGTGCCAGAGAACTCGGGACCCAATTTAGCCTTTATTTTGGCCTAATTTGACAATTCTTGTGAAACATGAAATTGTAGGCCTCTTCCTTATCTTTCTAGGGACAGCAAGATCACCAAAATCCGATATTTGTAGCTCTAGTTATGCTATGCACAAGGCGACAAGGTCAGGATGAGTGAAAAATCCGAAAATTCACAATTTTTATCAATTAAGCCTAGTTAAGCCCAATAATGTAAAAGTAAAAACAATGATTGTAAAAGTTGTCTAATTTCTGTCTCTATCTGGCTTGTGTCGCTGTAAACTGCTATTTATGCTAATTAATCCTGACCTATCCCTAGACCAAATTAAGGGCCTCTGTATAAGCTTTCCAACAAGGTTTCATATGCCTTAATTAGGCTTAAGATGAGTAAGTTAGGGCCATTTAAGTGAAGGAACATCTTGGACTGCACACTGATCCGTGCCAGAGAACTCGGGACCCAATTTAGCCTATATTTTAGCCTAATTTGACAATTCTTGTGAAACTTGAAATTGTAGGCCTCTTCCTTATCTTTCTAGGGACAGCAAGATCACCAAAATCCGATATCTGTAGCTCTAGTTATGCTATGCACAAGGTAACAAGGTCAGGATGAGTGAAAAATCCGAAAATTAACAATTTTTATCAATTAAGCCCAGTTAAGCCCAATAATGTAAAAGTAAAAACAATGATTGTAAAAGTTGTCTAATTTCCGTCTCTCTCTAGCTTGTGTGGCTGTAAACTGCTATTTATGCTTATTAATCCTGACCTAACCGTAGACCAAATTAAGGGCCTCTGAATAAGCTTTCCAACAAGGTATCATATGCCTTAATTGGGCTTAATATAAGTAAGTTAGGCCCATTTAAGTGAAGGAACATCAAGGACTGCGCATTGATCCGTGCCAGAGAACTCGTGACCCAATTTAGCCTTGATTTTGGCCTGATTTGACAATTCTTGAGACACCTGAAATTGTAGGTCTCTTCCTTATCTTTCTTGGGACAACAAGATCACCAAAATCCGATATCTGTAGCTCTAGTTATGCTCTGCGTAAAGCAACAAGGTTAGGATGAGTGAAAAATCCGAAAATTAACAATATTTAGCAATTAAGCCGAAAAATCTAAAAGCAAAAACAATGATTGTAATAGTTGTCTAATTTCCGTCTCTCTCGGGCTTGCGCGACTGTAAACTTCTATTTATGCTTATTAATCCTAACCTAACCCTAGACCAAATTAAGGGCCTCTGAATAAGCTTTCCCACAAGGTATCATATGCCTTTATTGGACTTAGGATGAGCAAGTTAGGCCCATTTAAGTGAAGGAACATCATGGACTGCGCGCTGATCCGCGCCAGAGAACTCGGGACCCAATTAATACTTGATTTTGGCATAATTTGACAATTCTTGTGAAACCTGAAATCGTAGGTCTCTTCCTTATCTTTCTAGGGACAGAAAGATCACCAAAATCCGATATCTGTAGCTCAAGTTATGCTATGCACAAGGCAACAAGGTCAGGACGAGTGAAAAATCCGAAAATTCACAATTTTTATCAATTAAGCCTGGTTAAGCCCAATAATGTAAAAGTAAAAACAATGATTGTAAAAGTTGTCTAATTTCCGTCTCTCTCTAGCTTGTGCCGCTGTAAACTGCTATTTATGCTTATTAATCCTGACCTAACCCTAGACCAAATTAAGGGCCTCTTTATAAGCTTTCCAACAAGGTAAGTTAGGGCCATTTAAGTGAAGGAACATCATGGACTGCACACTGATCCGTGCCAGAGAACTCGGGACCCAATTTAGTCTTTGTTTTGGCCTAATTTTACAATTCTTGTGAAACATGAAATTGTAGGTCTCTTCCTTATCTTTCTAGGGACAACAAGAACACCAAAATCCGATATACGTAGCTCTAGTTATGCTCTGCGCAAGGCAACATGGTCAGGATGAGTGAAAAATCCGAAAATTAACAATTTTAGCAATTAAGCCCAATAATGTAAAAGCAAAAACAATGATTGTAAAAGTTGTATAATTTCTGTCTCTCTCTGGCTTGTGCGGCTGTAAACTTCTATTTGTGCTTATTATTCCTGACCTAACCCAAGACCAAATGAAGGGCCTCTGAATAAGCTTTCATACAAGGTATCATATGCCTTTATTAGACTTAAGATGAGCAAGTTAGGCCCATTTAAGTGAAGGAACATCATGGACTGCGCACTGATCCGCGCCAGAGAACTCGAGACCTAATTTAGCCTTGATTTTGCCCTAATTTACAATTCTTGTGAAACCTGAAACTGTAGGTCTCTTCCTTATCTTTCTAGGGACAGCAAGATCACCAAAATCCGATATCTGCAGCTCTAGTTATGCTATGCGCAAGGCGACAAGGTCAGGATGAGTGAAAAATCCGAAAATTAACAATGTTAAGCAATTAAGCCCAATTAAGCCCAACAATGTAAAAGCAAAAACAATGATTGTAAAAGTTGATTAATTTTCGTCTCTCTCTGGCTTGTGCGGCTGTAAACTGCTATTTATGCTTATTAATCCTGACCTAACCCTAGATCAAATTAAGGGCCTCTGAATAAGCTTTCCAACAAGGTATCATATATATGCCTTTATTGGACTTAAGATGAGCAAGTTAGGCCCATTTAAGTGAAGGAACATCATGGACTGCGCACTGATCCGCGCCAGAGAACTCGGGACCCAATCAAGCCTTGATTTTGGCTTAATTTGACAATTCTTGTGAAACCTGAAATTGTATGTCTGTTCCTTATCTTTCTAGGGACAGAAATATCACCAAAATCCGATATCTGTAGCTCTAGTTATGCTATGCACAAGGCAACAAGGTCAGGATGAGTGAAAAATCCGAAAACTCACAATTTTTATCAATTAAGCCCAATAATGTAAAAGTAAAAACAACGATTGTAAAAGTTGTCTAATTTTCATCTCTCTCTGGCTTGTGCCGCTGTAAACTGTTATTTATGCTAATTAATGATGACCTAACCCTAGACCAAATTAAGGGCCTCCATATAAGCTTTCCAACAAGGTTTCATATGCCTTAATTGGGCTTAAGATGAGTAAGTTAGGGCCATTTAAGTGAAGGAACATCATGGATTGCACACTGATCCGTGCCAGAGAACTCGGGACACAATTTAACCTTTATTTTGGCATAATTTGACAATTCTTAAGAAACCTAAAACTGTAGGTCTCTTCCTTACCTTTCTAGGGACAACAAGATCACCAAAATTCGATATCCGTAGCTCTAGTTATGCTCTGCGCAAGGCAACATGGTCTTGATGAGTGAAAAATCCGAAAATTAACAATGTTTAACAATTAAGCCCAATAATGTAAAAGCAAAAACAATGATTGTAAAAGTTGTATAATTTCCGTCTTTCTCTGGCTTTTGTGGCTTTAAACTGTTATTTATGCTTATTAATCCTGACCTAACCCTAGACCAAATTAAGGGCCTCTGAATAAGCTTCCCAACAAGGTATCATATGCCTTAATTGAGCTTAAGATGAGTAAGTCAGGCCCATTTAAGTGAAGGAATATCAAGGATTGCGCACTGATCCGCGCCAGAGAACTCGGGACCAATTTAGCCTTGATTTTGGCCTAATTTGACAATTCTTGTGACACCTGAAATTGTAGTTCTCTTCCTTATCTTTCTTGAGACAACAAGATCACCAAAATCCGATATCTGTAGCTCTAGTTATGCGCTGCGCATGGCAACAAGGTCAAGATGAGTGAAAAATCCGAAAATTACCAATGTTTGGCAATTAAGCCCAATAATGTAAAAGCAAAAACAACGATTGTAAAAGTTGTCTAATTTTTGTCTCTCTCTGGCTTGTGCGGCTGTTAACTGCTATTTATACTTATTAATCATGACCTAACCCTAGACCAAATTAAGGGCCTCTGATTAAGCATCCCAACAAGGTATCATATGCCTTAATTGGGCTTAAGATGAGTAAGTTAGGCCCATTTAAGTGAAGGAACATCAAGGACTGGGCACTTATCCGCGCCAGAGAACTCGGGACCCAATTTAGCCTTGATTTTGGCCTAATTCGACAATTCTTGTTACACCTGAAATTGTAGGTCTCTTCCTTATCTTTCTAGGGAAAACAAGATCACCAAAATCCGATATCTGAAGCTCAAGTTATGCTCTGCGCAAGGCAACAAGGTCAGGATGAGTGAAAAATTTGAAAATTACCAATGTTTAACAATTAAGCCCAATTTAGCCCAATAATGTAAAAGCAAAAACAACGATTGTAAAAGTTGTCTAATTTTCCTCTCTCTGTGACTTGTGCGGCTGTAAACTTCTATTTATATTTATTAATCCTGACCTAACCCTTGATCAAATTAAGGGCCTCTAAATAAGCTTCCCAACAAGTTATCATATGCCTTAATTGGGCTAAAGATGAGTAAGTTAGTCACATTTAAGTGAAGGAACATCATCGACTGCGCACTGATCCACGCCTGAGAACTCGGGACCCAATTTAGCTTTGATTTTGGCCTAATTTGACAATTCTTGTCAAACCTGAAATTGTAGGTCTCTTCCTTATCTTTCTAGGGACAGCAAGATCACCAAAATCCGATATCTGTGGTTCTAGTTATGCTCTGCGCAAGGCAACAAGGTCAGGATGAGTGAAAAATCTGAAAATTACCAATGTTTAGCAATTAAGCCCAATAATGTAAAAGTAAAAACAATGATTGTAAAAGTTGTATAATTTCCGTCTCTCTCTCGCTTGTGCGGCTGTAAACTGTTATTTATGCTTATTAATCATGACCTAACCCTAGACCAAATTAAGGGCCTCTGAATAAGCTTCCCAATAAGGTTTCATATGCCTTAATTGGGCTTAAGATGAGTAAGTTAGGCCCATTTAATTGAAGGAACATCATGGACTGCGCACTGATCCGCGCCAGAGAACTCGGGACCCAATTTAGCCTTGATTTTGGCCTAATTTGACAATTCTTGTGACACCTGAAATTGTAGGCCTCTTCCTTATCTTTCTTGGGACAACAAGATCACCAAAATCCGATATCTATAGCTCTAGTTATGCTCTGCGCAAGGCAACAAGGTCAGGATGAGTGAAAAATATGAAAATAACCAATGTTTAGCAATTAAGCCCAATTAAGCCCAATAATGTAAAAGCAAAACCAATGATTGTAAAAGTTGTCTAATTTCCGTCTCTCTCTCGCTTGTGCGGCTGTTAACTGCTATTTATGCTTATTAATCCTGACCTAACCCTAGACCAAATTAAGAGCCCCTGAATAAGCTTCCCAACTAGGTATCATATGCCTTAATTGGGCTTAAGATGAGTAAGTTAGACCCATTTAAGTGAAGGAACATCATGGACTGCACACTGATCCGCGCCAGAGAACTCGGTGTTAAGTCTCTAAAATGTCTGATGTGCATTTCCCTAAGTTTTGATGATAACTAAACATTGGTTAATGATTTAATTAACCTTCATATTGTTTGCTAACCTATCTATCGAGTGTGCATATTAAATAAGAGAATCATTCGTCCAACAGTGTAGTGATAAAAACTCACGTCCAAAACACAAGAGAAACAAACCCGCATCCACTAAAAGTATCAGAAGGCCGCGTCCACTAAAGTATCAAAAGGCCGCGTCCACTAAAAGTATCAGAAGGTCGCGTCCTCTAAAAGTGTCACTTGGAGCGCGTAATCAAAGTATAAGAATAGCGCGTCCACTAAGGTTTCAGAATGGCTCGTCCAATGACGTGGCAAAAGACTCTCATCCACTAGAGTAACTGAGACTCTCGTCCACTAGAGTAACTGAGACTCTCGTCCACCAGACTAACTGAGACTCTCGTCCACTAAAGTAACAGAAGCTCTCGTCCACTATAGTAACAGAAGTGCTCGTCCACTAAAGGTGATAGAAGCGCTCGTGCACTAGTCTTTGGACTTGCTGAGTCCTTAATATAGAGCTCATCTACTACTCCGAATGAAAACTCAAATGACTAGATAGACGTGATTATTTTCAAGATGGAAGCACTTATCTTATGAACGCGAATTCTCTAAAGATTATCAGAATCGTTTTTCAAAAGCCAGAAAGAGACTTTAAGTCTTCTCTCATACTCAGTTTCACGATTATCAAGAAAAGTCAGAAGACTACTCTCTCAAGCAACCTTGGATAATCTAAAAGAATGCTTCCAACATGCTTTATTCCACAAAAAGGGGAGTGTACTCAGCAAAGTACAAAAATCTCTCTGCCCAACTCTGACATGGCTGTATCTCGATGCATAAAGCCATGACCCTACATGTTAGAGTACAACCAACATTCCTATTGCATTAATGGCTGCTCAGAACGACTCTATTGCATTAATGGGTGCTCAGAACGACTCTATTGCATTTAATGAAGTTCTGCTTGAAGCCAACATCTGAGAGAATGTCTCTAACGGATCCTAAATGCTTGAAGACTATAAATACCGAAGTCATTGAAGATGAAGACATAGAGAATACACACTGCATTAAAAACGTCATTACTCTTCTCATTAATTCTTTCATTCCGTGTTCTTCAAACATTTGATGTTATTACGCAGACTTTCCTACACTTCAAATTTAAACCACTCTTTGAGTGTTAGTGAAAGATCTGCTTGTGAGAAGTTGTATTATTACAAACCCAATCTCTCAAACAAACTAGAGTGAGTCGGAAGAGGCTAGGTGTGCAAATAATACTTGTCTTGAGCCTAAAGAGGCTAGGTGTGCAAATAATACTTGAGTCTCAGAATCTTATCGATTCACGGTGGATAAATCTTGGTGCTGCCAAGGACTGGACGTAGCTCTTTGATTTTAAGAGTGAACCAGGATAAATAACCTTGTCAATCTCTCTTCCCTTAAACTCTTTAATTGCCTTAGTTTTCTTACGTCTATCAAGTGGTGTGCTTGCAAAAGTCACCCGTCCATCTTGTATTCTTCCACTCGTCCAAATCTAGCCTCTTTGTTTGCGAAAAGATTTCAACTCAGCTTAAATTCTCATAAACACAATTCAACCCCCCTTCTCGTGTTTATAGCTGTCTATTTCACCCGGGACCCAATTTAGCCTTGATTTTGGCCCAATTTGACAATTCTTGTGAAACCTAGAATTGTACGTATCTTCCTTATCTTTCCAGGGATAGCAAGATCACCAAAATCCGATATTTGTAGCTCTAGTTATGCTCTGCGCAAGGCAACAAGGTCAAGATGAGTGAAAATTTGAAAATTAACAATGTTTAGCAATTATTCCCAATTGAGCCCAATAATGTAAAAGCAAAAACAATGATTGTAAATGTTGTCTAATTTCCGTCTCTCTCTGGCTTGAGCGGCTGTAAATTGCTATTTATTCTTATTAATCATGACCTAACCCTATACCAAATTAAGAGCTTTTGAATAATCTTTCCAACAAGGTATCATATGCCTTAATTGGGCTTAAGATGAGTAAGTTAGGGACATTTAAGTGAAGGAAAATTATGGACTACGCACTGATCCATGCCAGAGAACTCCGGACCCAATTTAGCCTTGATTTTGGCCTAATTTGACAATTCTTATGAAATCTGAAATTGTAGGTCTCTTCCTTAACCTATTTATAATTATTAATCTTGACCTAACCCTAGACCAAATTAAGGGCCTCTGAATAAGCTTTTCATTAAGGTATCATATGCCTTAATTGGGCTTAAGATGAGTAAGCCCATTTAAGTGAAGGAACATCATGGACTGCGCACTGATCCGCGCCAGAGAATTCTGGAACCAATTTAGCCTTGATTTTGGCCTAATTTGACAATTCTTGTTAAAACTGAAATTGTAGGTCTCTTTCTAATCTTTCTAGGGACAACAAGATCACCTAAATCCGATATCTGTAGCTCTAGTTATGCTCGGTGCAAGGCAACAAGGTCAGGATGAGTGAAAAATCCGAAAATTACCAATGTTTAGCAATTAAGCCCAATACTATAAAAGCAAAAACAATGATTGTAAAAGTTGTCTAATTTTCGTCTCTATCTGGCTTGAGCGGCTGTAAACTGCCATTTATGCTTATTAATCATGACCTAACCGTAGACCAAATTCAGGGCCTCTGAAAAAGCTTTCCAACAAGGGATCATAAGCCTTAATTCGGCTTAAGATGAGTAAGTTAGGCCTATTTAAGTGAAGGAACATCGTCGACTACGCACTGATACGTGCCAGAGAACTCGGGACCCAATTTATCCTTGATTTTAGCCTAATTTGACAATTCTTGTGAAACCTGAAATTGTAGGTCTCTTCCTTATCCTATTTATGCTTATTAATCCTGACCTAACCCTAGACCAAATTAAGGGCCTCTGAATAAGCTTTCTAATAAGGTATCATATGCCTTAATTGGGCTTAAGATGAGTAAGTTAGGCCCATTTAAGTGAAGGAACATCATGGACTGCGCACTGATCCGCGCCACAGAATTCGGGAGCATTTTAGCATTGAGTTTGGCCTTATTTGACAATTCTTATGAAACCTAAAATCGTAGGTCTCTTCCTTATCTTTCTAGGGACAGCAAGATCTCTAAAATTCGATATATGCGGCTTTAGTTATGCTCTGCGCAAGGCAACAAGGTTAGGATGAGTGAAAAATCCGAAAAGTAACAATGTTTTGCTGTTAAGCCCAATAATGTAAAAGTAAAAACAATGATTGTATAAGTTTTCTTATTTTCGTCTCTATCTGGCTTGTGCGGCTGTAAACTACTATTTATGCTCATTAATCCTGACCTAACCCTAGACCAAATTAAGGGCCTCTGAATAAGCTTTCCAACAAGGTATCATATGCCTTAACTGGGCTTAAGATGAGTAAGTTAGGGCAATTTATGTGAAGGAACATCATGGACTGCGCAATGATCTGCGCCAGAGAACTCGAGACCCAATTTATTCTTGATTTTGGCATAATTTGACAATTCTTGTGACACCTTAAACTGTAGGTCTCTTCCTTATCTTTCTAGGGACAGCAAGATCTCTAAAATCCGATATATGTAGCTCTAGTTATGCTCTGCGCAAGGCAACAAGGTCAGGATGAGTGAAAAATCCGAAAAGTAACAATGTTTTGTTGTTAAGCCCAATAATATAAAAGCAAAAACAATGATTGTAAAAGTTGTATAATTTCCGTCTCTCTCTGGCTTGTGCAACTGTAAACTGCTATTTATTCTTATTAATCCTGACCTAACCCTAGACCAAATTAAGGGCCTCTGAATAAGCTTTCCAACAAGGTATCATATTCCTTAATTGGGCTTAAGATGAGTAAGTTAGGCCCATTTAAGTGAAGTAACATCATGGACTGTGCACCGATCCGCGCCAGAGAACTTGGGACCCAACATAGCCTTGATTTTGGTCTAATTTGATAATTATCGTGAAACTTGAAATTGTAGGTCTCTTCCTTATTTTTTTAGGGACAACAAGATCACCAAAATCCGATATATGTAGCTCTAGTTTGGCTCTGCGTAAGGCAACAAGGTCAGGATGAGTGAAAAATCCGAAAATTAACATTGTTTAGCAATTAAGCCCAATTAAGCCCAATAATGTAAAGGCAAAAAACAATGATTGTAAAAAATGTCTGATTTCCGTCTCTCCCTGGCTTGTGCGGCTGTAAACTACTATTTATGCTTATTAATCCCAACATAACCCTAGAACAAATTAAGGGCCTCTGAATAAGCTTTCCAACAAGGTATCATATGCCTTAATTGGGCTTAAGATGATTAAGTTAGGGCCATTTAAGTGAAGGAACATCATGGATCACAAGATCGATCCGCGCCGAGAACTCGGGACCCAATTTAGCCTTGATTTTGGTCTACTTTGACAATTCTTGTGAAAACTGAAATTGTAGGTCTCTTCCTTATCTTTGTAAGGACAACAAGATCACCAAAATCAGATATCTGTAGCTCTAGTTATGCTTTGTGCAAGGCAACAAGGTCAGGATGAGTGAAAAATCCAAAAATTAACAATGTTTAGCAATTAAGCCCAATAATGTAAAAGCAAAAAACAATGATTGTAAAAGTTGTCTAATTTCCGTATCTTTCTGGTTTGTGCGGTCAGAACTGCTATTTATGCTTATTAATCCTGACCTAACCCTAGACCAAATTAAGGGATTCTGAATAAGCTTTCCAACAATGTATCATATGCCTTAATTGTTGGTCTCTTCCTTATCTTTCTAGGGACAGCAAGATCACCAAAATATAATATCTGTAGCTCTAGTTAAGCTTTGTGCAAGGCAACAAGGTCGGGATGAGTTAAAAATCCGAAAATAAACAATGTTTAGCAATTAAGCCCAATTAAGCCCAATAATGTAAAAGCAAAAACAATGATTGTAAAAGTTGTCGAATTTCCGTCTCTCTCTGTCCCATTTAAGTGAAAGAACATCATGGACTGCACACTGATCCGCCAGAGAACTCGGGACCCAATTTAGCCTTGATTTTGGCCTAATTTGACAATTCTTTGTGAAACCTGAAATAGTAGGTCTCTTCCTTATCTTTCTAGAGTCAAGCTCGTTTGTTTGCAAGGCAACAAGGTCGGGATGGTGAAAATCAAAATTAACTTTTAGAAATTAAGCCCAATAATGTAAAAGCAAAAACAATTATTGTAAAAGTTGTCTAATTTCCATCTCTCTCTCGCTTGTGCGGTGTAAACTGCAATTTATGCTTTTTAATCGCGACCTAACCCTAGACCAAATTAAGGGCCTCTGAATAAGCTTTCCAACAATGTATCATATGCCTTAATTCGACTTAAGATGAGTAAGTGAGGCCCATTTAAGTGAAGGAACATCATGGACTGCGCACTTATCCGCACCAAAGAACTCGGGGCCAATTTGGTTTGATTTTGGCCTAATTTGACAATTCTTTTGAAACCTGATTTGTGGTCTCTTCCTTATCTTTCTAGGGACAGCAAGATCACCAAAATCCGATATCTAAAGCTCTAGTTATACTCTGCAAGAGGCAACAAGGTCAGGATTTGTTAAAATTCCTAAAATTAACAATGTTTAGCAATTAAGCCCAATTAAGCCCAATAATGTAAAAGCAAAAAACAATGATTGTAAAAGTTGTAAAATTTCTGTCTCTCTCTGGCTTGTGCGGCCGTAAACTGCTATTTATGTTTATTAATCCTGACCTAACCCTAGACCAAATTAAGGGCCTTTGAATAAGCTTTCCAACAAGGCATCATACGCCTTAATTGGGCTTAAGATGAGTAAGTTAGGCCCATTTAAGTGAAGGAACATCAGGGACTGTGCACTGAATCGCGCCAGAGAACACGGGGCCTAATTTTGCCTTGATTTTGCCCTAATTTGACAATTCTTGTGAAACCTGATATTGTAGGTCTCTTCCTTATCTTTCTAGGGACAGCAAGATCACCAAAATCCGATATTTGTAGCTCTAGTTATGCTCTGCGCAAGGCAACAAGGTTAGAATGAGTGAAAAATGCGAAAATTAACAATGTTTAGCAATTAAGCCCAATAATGTAAAAGCAAAAGTAATGATTGTAAAAGTTGTCTAATTTCCGTCTCTCTCTGGCTCGTGCGGCTGTAAACTGCTATTAATGCTTTTTAATCCCGACCAAACCCTAGACCAAATTAAGGGCCTCTGAATAAGCTTTCCAACAACGTATCATTTGCCTTAATTGGGCTTAAGATGAGTAAGTTAGGCCCATTTAAGTGAAGGGACATCATGGACTGCGCATCCACGCCAAAGAACTCGGGACCCAATTTAGCCTTGATTTTGGCTAATTTGACATTCTTGTGAGGGAAAGGGGTTTGTTTTGTTTTTGCCATTCTGTGGAACCTGAAATTGTGGTCTCTTCCTTATCTTTCTTGGGACAGCAAGATCACCAAAATCCGATATTTGTAGGCTCTAGTTATGCTGCTGCAAGCAAGCAACAAGGTTAGGATGAGTTAAAATTCCGAAAATTAACAATGTTTAGCAATTAAGCCCAATTAAGCCCAATAATGTAAAAGCAAAAATAATGATTGTAAAAGTTGTCTAATTTCCGTCTCTTTTGCTTGGGGGTGAAAGGGGGAAGAGGAGGGGTTGGGTCGGAACTGCTATTTATGTTTATTAATCTGACCTAACCGTGACCAAATTAAGGGCCTTTGAATAAGATTGAACAAGGCATCATCGCCTTAAGATGAGTAAGTTAGGCCCATTTAAGTGAAGGAACATCATGGACTGTGCACTGAATTGCGTCAGAGAACTCGGGACCTAATTTAGCCTTGATTTTGCCCTAATTTGACAATTCTTGTGATACCTGATATTGTAGGTGTCTTCCTTATCTTTCTAGGGACAACAAGATCACCCAAATTCGATATCTGTAGCTCTAGATATGCTCTGCGCAAGCCAACAAGGTCAAGATGAGTGAAAAATCCAAAAATTAACAAAGTTTAGCAATTAAGCGCAATTAAGCCCAATAATGTAAAAGCAAACACAATGATTGTAAAAGTTGTCTAATTTCCGTCTCTGTGGCTTGTGCGGCTGTAAACTGCTATTTATGCTTATTAATTGATAGTGTGATTTTACATCATGTTTTCTATATACTTTTGCATGCATTTTTCATATAGATTAGGCATTCTTATTTGATTTTAGTTATATTTTCCCTTGGAACGGGTGAAGTGGTTTCTTGGTGTTGTTTTGCAGGAATTCAATGAAAAAAATGATCAATATCAGCCATGATGGAGCTTGGATGAAATAGAGCTTGAAAAGTGAAGAATATGAGCCAAACAGAGCCCATCACGGCCTGGCCGTGATGACCATCACGACCGTGATCAAGCAGAGCAGAAGGCAAAAGTCAGAGGCTGTCACGGCCTGCCCGTGATAGGCATCACGGCCGTGGCCAACCAGAAAATTAGGGTTTCGCGTCGCGAACATAGGGCTCGCCTCGCGAGACTCCATTTTGTGCAAGTACGCCCACTCCAGAACGCATCACGCGCAGCAGAACTATAAATAAGAGCGCAGCAGACAGAACAAAGGGTCTCTTGGAGGATTGGAGGCAGACTTGGAGGCTGCGGCTGGAAGAGGGTTCAAGCCCTGAAGGGGGATGTTTTCCTTGCTTTGGGACTGAAAGAAGATTGGAGGATCCTTCTATGGAGTTTGCTTCATCCCTTCTCTCTTTCTCTTTGTATTCTCTGTTTATGAGTAGTTAAATCCCTGTTGTTGGGATTAGATGTAACCAAACTGATTAACATGTATTTATCTTGACTGATTATTCTATGTTCATGTCTTCATATTAGTGATTAATTTTCTGTGCTTAATGCTTGTTGTGGCTAGCACCCCCATGACTTGATTTGTGTTTTGGTATGCAATGGGGACCGGAATTGAATTTAATCACCTAGTAACCCTTTCATCTAGGAATGGAGTTAGGTTTGCTAGTAATCGCGTAATCCCTAATCTTAATGCAAATTCATTAATCTAGGCCACCTAAGGAATTAGGGTCTATTAGTGGATTTAGGCTCTTGCCATCCGAGGAATCGGGGTTTGAGTAATTTAGTGGATTGATTTTAATATCTGAAGCATGAATGGGAGGTACCTAGTCCTGGTATTGCATGAGATAGAGGTTTGGTGAAGTCTGGTCCCAACATATCCTTTCTGCACGCCAACTGTTTGTCAAAAGTCCCCAAAAAGACAAAAAGATTTTATTTCTTTTCTTTTGTTTGTTTTGAACTCTCTGTTTAGTCTAGATAGTTGCCGAGTTTGCGAATTGGTAGTTGACATCCAATCCCCGTGGATACGATAACCGCTCTTACCATCGTATTACTTGCACGACTGGGTATACTTGCCCAGATTCGTCAACAAGTTTTTGGCGCCGTTGCCGGGGATTGGTTTTGCCAATATCATCAGTAAAAGAGGAGGCAACTAATTTAGACATTTTTATTCTTTTTTATTTTTCTGTATATATTTGATCTTTTTGTTTTAAGTTTTGTTTTTGCAAGGTGGATGCAGTTCATGGAAAAATTTTATTATCCACCTGATGAAGAAGCCTCGAGTCGCGCTTTGGAAGACAACTGGTGTTCGGGAGACGTCATGGATTTGATGGACCATGTTACTCCCGCACAAGTTGATTATATGACGGGAAGGCTTATATATAACTTCTCCGAGGAGGATTGGGAAACCTTTTGTTCATATTTGCCACCTCCACCACCATGTATGATTCCCATAGAGCCACAAGAATCAGCATTTGAGAAAAATCTGGTTGTGGGAATAGATCACAATGAAGATGAAGAGGTGGTGGTAGATGAACCACAAGAAGAGGGATTACCTTTCGCGCATCCTTGGAGAGAAACAAGTGAGAAGACAGGGCATTTGGAAAGCACCACCATGCTTGCTGAATTTTCTGCATTAAATAAATATGTTGGCTTGCATGCATGTGTGGATACTGGTAAGTTAGCCCCTTCCACTTGTCTGTCAAACTTGCTGGTGAAAATGCCATTTGACCCGCTAGGAAGTAAGTGCATTATTACAGTTGAAGAGGTCAATGGATATTTCACCCAATGGCTGGGTGGAATTGAGAATAAAGTTATGTTACTGCTACAATCACCACCCCAATTTCCATTTGATCCGGGAGGAGGATCCAGGTGGATGCTTTTTAATAAGTCAAGCTAGTGACATTAAAGAAGCGCTTATTGGGAGGCAACCCAATATTTCTTTTCCTTTTCCTTTTGTTTTTGACTTTTAAACTCTTGAATAATTTGAGAAGATCAAGAGTTTTCTTTTACTAATAAAATTGCCAAGTGATTTCAGGGTAAGAAGGAAGGAGGGAAGAGCAAGAAGACAAGAAAAAGCAACCCAACTTTCAAGCAGTTTCTGACTGGAATGAAAGTCAACACCCGCTACCGCCTCGGTAAGCCGTTCCATTTTTATTTTATTTAATTTTTTCTCCTCGCTCCAACTTGATTGTTTACATTGGGGACGATGTAAATTCTTAAGCTTGGGGTAGGGGTATTTTGCATTTGCATTTTGCATGTTGCATTCACATAGTTTTGCATGATAGTTTGCATGATCACACAATTAGATTGCCCTTGCTTAGATTTTGCATCCAATTGTGAAAACTAAGTGCCCAATAATGTGTGATAGTGAATTGTTGAACCCAATTTGTTATTCTTGTGATATAGCTGCAAATGAAAATGTTTGAGATAATCTTGGATAGTTGATAATTAGTATATGGTTCTGTGGATTTGTGTTTTTCATTGATTCTGAACTAAAATGGGAGATTTTGAGCCAAAGGGGTACTCACTAAAATTTTACCCCATTCTTTGTGTTAGAGTGTAATTCCTCTTGGTTTGTCATTCTCTAGAACTTGACTTAAAACCATTTCGAAGCTTAAAATTTTTGAAAATATTTTTGAAAATGATTGAGGGAATAGGTATTTTTCTGGCCTTCTGAGTTTTGAATGATGAAATGCTACCCCTTAGTTGCCCAATTTTGAGCCTGAAAGAATAGAAATACTTTTCTTGGTACCCTGAAATGTTTTGATAAATATGTTTGATAAGGGACCTTCTAAAGTATTACAAAAGGGTGAAAAAGGTAGTTAAAAAAAAATTGGGATGAAAGAATCAGAAAAAAAAAATAATTCTTTTGAGTTGAAAAATCTCCCCTTCTCCAAGTAAAAGAAAAAACAATAAATAGATAAGGGGATGACAAAAAGAAAAATGAGAAATGAAAAGGAAAAGAAAGAAAAGAAAGGTGGAAAAATAAATTGAAACCCAAAAGGTATTTTAGAAGGTCATGCTTTGCAAATGTTGATGTTTATGTAACCTTTTGAAATGTCCTTTTCTTGTTATCCCCACCTAACGATTAATCCCATGGCCACGTTACAACCAAGTAAAAGACCTCTTGATTCTTAATTGTTTTCATTAATAAAGTAGAGATTTGGTTGATAGTCAAGCCTATGGTAGAATTCATTCCTTGAGGAAAATTGAGTGAAATGTCTTATCCCCTAAACACTTGAGTGAGGTTAGAAAGAGAACCAAGCAAATGAACAAGCTTGGGGTGAGCTTCAGGTGAGAAAGAGTGCCCAAATCAGTGAGAACATGAGTCTAAGGAACCTAAGCCTCTAATTGGACTTGAATTGATCATCTCTTGCTGAATTGTTTGAATTGCCTATCACTTGGATCATTTACTCGGGTTCTTAGTTCACTATCCATGTTCTATTTTTTTCTACTGCCCTTGGTGATTGCTTGAGGACAAGCAATTGAATAAGCTTGGGGTGATTTGATAGTGTGATTTTACATCATGTTTTCTATATACTTTTGCATGCATTTTTTATATAGATTAGGCATTCTTATTTGATTTTAGTTAGATTTTCCCTTGGAACGGGTGAAGCGGTTTCTTGGTGTTGTTTTGCAGGAATTCAATGAAAAAAATGATCAAAATCAGCCATGATGGAGCTTGGATGAAATAGAGCTTGAAAAGTGAAGAATATGAGCCAAACAGAGCCCATCACGGCCTGGCCGTGATGACCATCACAGCCGTGATCAAGCAGAGCAGAAGGCAAAAGTCAGAGGCTGTCACGGCCTGCCCGTGATAGGCATCACGGCCGTGGCCAACCAGAAAATTAGGGTTTCGCGTCGCGAACATAGGGCTCGCCTCGCGAGACTCCATTTTGTGCAAGTACGCCCACTCCAGAATGCATCACGGCCTGCCCGTGATGGCCATCACGGCCGTGACGCGCAGCAGAACTATAAATAAGAGCGCAGCAGACAGAACAAAGGGTCTCTTGGAGGATTGGAGGCAGACTTGGAGGCTGCGGCTGGAAGAGGTTTCAAGCCCTGAAGGGGGATGTTTTCCTTGCTCTGGGACTGAAAGAAGATTGGAGGATCCTTCTATGGAGTTTGCTTCATCCCTTCTCTCTTTCTCTTTGTATTCTCTGTTTATGAGTAGTTAAATCCCTGTTGTTGGGATTAGATGCAACCAAACTGATTAACATGTATTTATCTTGACTGATTATTCTATGTTCATGTCTTCATATTAGTGATTAATTTTCTGTGCTTAATGCTTGTTGTGGCTAGCACCCCCATGACTTGATTTGTGTTGTGGTATGCAATGGGGACGTTCGTATCATAACCGGAATTGAATTTAATCACCTAGTAACCCTTTCATCTAGGAATGGAGTTAGGTTTGCTAGTAATCGCGTAATCCCTAATCTTAATGCAAATTCATTAATCTAGGCCACCTAAGGAATTAGGGTCTATTAGTGGATTTAGGCTCTTGCCATCCGAGGAATCGGGGTTTGAGTAATTTAGTGGATTGATTTTAATATCTGAAGCATGAATGGGAGGTATCTAGTCCTGGTATTGCATGAGATAGAGGTTTGGTGAAGTCTGGTCCCAACATATCCTTTCTGCACGCCAACTGTTTGTCAAAAGTCCCCAAAAAGACAAAAAGATTTTATTTCTTTTCTTTTGTTTGTTTTGAACTCTCTGTTTTGTCTAGATAGTTGCTGAGTTTGCGAATTGGTAGTTGACATCCAATCCCCGTGGATACGATAACCGGTCTTACCACCGTATTACTTGCACGACTGGGTATACTTGCCCAGACTCGTCAACATTAATCTCGACCAAACCCTAGACCAAATTAAGGGCCTCTGAATAAGCTTTCCAACAACGTATCATATGCCTTACTTGGGCTTAAGATGAGTAAGTTAGGCCCATTTGAGTAAATGAACATCATGGACTGCGCACGGATCCGCGCCAAAGAACTCCGGACCCAATTTAGCCTTGATTTTGGCCTAATTTGACAATTCTTGTGACACCAAAAATTGTAGGCCTCTTCCTTATCTTTCTAGGGACAGCAACATCACCAAAATCCGATATTTGTAGCTCTAGTTATGCTCTGCCCAAGGCAACAAGGTTAGAATGAGTGAAAAATGCGAAAATTAACAATGTTTAGCAATTAAGCCCAATAATGTAAAAGCAAAAACAATGATTGTAAAAGTTGCTAATTTCCATCTCTCTCTGGCTTGTGCGGCTGTAAACTGCTATTTATGCTTTTTAATCCTGCCCTAACCTTAGACCAAATTAAGGGCCTCTGAATAAGCATTCCAGCAAGGTATCATTTGCCTTAATTGGGCTTAAGATGAGTAAGTTAGGCCCATTTAAGTGAAGGGACATCATGGACTGTGCACTGAACCGCGCCAGAGAACACGGGACCCATTTTATCCTTGATTTTGGGCTAATTTCACAATTCTTGTGAAACCTGAAATTGTAGGTCTCTTCCTTTTCTTTCTAGGGACAGCAAGATCACCAAAATCCGATATTTGTAGCTCTAGTTATGCTCCGCACAAGGCAACAAGGTCAGGATGAGTGAAAAATCCAAAAATTAACCATGTTTAGCAATTAAGCCCCATTAAGCCCAATAATGTATAAGCAAAAATAATGATTGTAAAAGTTGTCTAATTTCTGTCTCTCTCTGGCTTGTGCGGCTTTAAACTGTTATTTATGTTTAATAATCCCGACCTAACCCTAGACCAAATTAAGGGTCTCTGAATAAGCTTTCCAACAAAGTATCATATGCCTTAATTGGGCTTAACATGAGTAAGTTTGGCCCATTTAAGTGAAGGAACATCATGGACTGCGCACTGATCCGCGCCAGAGAATTCGGGACCCAATTTGTCCGTGATTTTGGTCTAATTTGACAATTCTCGTGAAACCTGAAATTGTAGGTCTCTTCCTTATCTTTCTAGGGACAACAAGAAAATTCTAGTTATGCTCTATGCAAGGCAACAAGGTCAATATGAGTGAAAAATCCGAAAATTTACAATGTTTAGCAATTAAGCCCAATAATGTAAAACAAAAAACAATTATTGTTAAAGTTGTCCAATTTCCGTCTCTCTCTGGCTTGTTCGGTTGTAAATTGCTATTTATTATTATTAATCCTAACCTAACCCTAGACCAAATTAAGGGCCTCTAAATAAGCTTTCCAACAGGGTATCATATGCCTTAATTGGGCTTAAGATGAGTAAGTTAGGCCCATTTGACAATTCTTGTGAAACCTGAAATTGTAGGTCTCTTCCTTATCTTTCAAGGGACAGCAAGATCACCAAAATCCGATATCTGTAGCTCTAGTTATGCTCTGCGCAAGGCAACAAGGGTAGGATGAGTTAAAATTCCGAAAATTAACAATGTTTAGTAATTAAGCCCATTAATGTAAAAGCAAAAAACAATGATTGTAAAAGTTGTCTAATTTCCGTCTCTCTCTGGCTTTTGCGACCGTAAACTGCTATTGATGTTTATTAATCATGACCTAACCCTAGACCAAATTAAGGGCCTTTGAACAAGCTTTCCAACAAGGCATCATACGCCTTAATTGGGCTTAAGATGAGTAAGTTAGGCTCATTTGAGTGAAGGAACATCATGGACTGTGCACTGAATCGCGCCAGAGAACTCGGGACCAAATTTAGCCTTGATTTTGCCCTAATTTGACAATTCTTGTGAAACTTGATATTGTAGGTCTCTTCCTTATCTGTCTAGGGACAACAAGATCACCCAAATCCGATATCTGTAGCTCTAGATATGCTCTGCACAAGCCAACAAGGTCAGGATGAGTGAAAAATCCTAAAATTAACAAAGTTTAGCAATTAAGCCCAATTAAGCCCAATAATGTAAAAGCAAAAACAATGATTGTAAAAGTTGTCTAATTTCCGTCTCTCTGGATTGTGCGTCTGTAAACTGCTATTTATGCTTATTAATCCCGACCAAACCCTAGACCAAATTAAGGGCCTCTGAATAAGCTTTCCAACAACGTATCATATGCCTTACTTGGGCTTAAGATGAGTAAGTTAGGCCCATTTAAGTAAAGGAACATCATGGACTGCGCACAGATCCGCGCCAAAGAACTCGGGACCCAATTTAGCCTTGATTTTGGCCTAATTTGACAATTCTTGTGAAACCAAAAATTGTAGGTCTCTTCCTTATCTTTCTAGGGACATCAAGATCACCAAAATCCGATATTTGTAGCTCTAGTTATGCTCCGCGCAAGGCAACAAGGTTAGAATGAGTGAAAAATGCGAAAATTAACAATGTTTAGCAATTAAGCCTAATAATGTAAAAGCAAAAACAATGATTGTAAAAGTTGTCTAATTTCTGTCTCTCTCTGGCTTGTGCGGCAGTAAACTGCTATTTATGCTTTTTAATCCTTCCCTAACCTTAGACCAAATTAAGGGCCTCTGAATAAGCATTCCAGCAAGGTATCATTTGCCTTAATTGGGCTTAAGATGAGTAAGTTAGACCCATTTAAGTGAAGGGACATCATGGACTGCGCACTGATCCGTGCCAAAGAAGTCGGGACCCAATTTAGCCTTGATTTTGTCTTAATTTGACAATTCTTGTCAAACCTGAAATTGTAGGTCTCTTCCTTATCTTTCAAGGGACAAAGAAGATCACCAAAATCCGATATCTGTAGCTCTAGTTATGCTCTGCGCAAGGCAACAAGTTCAGGATAAGTGAAAAATCCAAAAATTAACAATGTTTAGCAATTAAGCCCAATTAATCCCAATAATGTAAAAGCAAAAACAATGATTGTAAAAGTTGTCTATTTAATGTCTCTCTCTGACTTGTATGACTGAAAACTATTATTTATGTTTACTAATCCTGAGCTAACCCTAGACCAAATTAAGGGCCTCTGAATAAGCTTTCCAACAAGGTATCCTATGCCTTAATTGGGCTTAAGATTAGTAAGTTAGACCCATTTAAGTGAAGGAAGATTATGGACTGCGTAATAATCCGCGCTAGAGAACTCGGGACCCAATTTAGCCTTGATTTTGGCCTAATATGACAATTCTTGTGACACCTAAAATTGTAGGTCTCTTCCTTATCTTTCTAGAGACTGCAAGATCACCAAAATCCGATATCTGTGGCTCTAGTTATGCTCTGCTCAAGGCAATAAGGTCAGGATGAGTAAAAAATTCGCAAATTAACAATGTTTCGCAATTAAGCCCAATAATGTAAAATTAAAAAAAATGATTGTAAAAGTTGTATAATTTCTGGCTCTCTCTGGCTTGTGCGGCTCTAAACTGCTATTTATGCTAATTAATCCCGACCTTACCCTAGACCAAATTAAGGGACTCTGAATAAGCTTTCCGACAAGGTATCATATGCTTTAGTTGGGCTTAAGATGAGTAAGTTAGGCCCATTTAAGAGAAGGAACATTATGGACTGCGCACTGATCCGTGCCAGAGAACTCGGGACCCAATTTAGCCTTGATTTTGGCCTAATTTGACAATTCTTGTGAAACCTGAAATTGTAGGTCTCTTCCTTATCTTTCTAGGGACAGCAAGATCACCAAAATCCGATATTTGTTGCTCTAGTTATGCTCTGCGCAAGGCAACAAGGTCAGGATGAATGAAAAATCCTAAAATTAACAATGTTTAGCAATTAAGCCCGATAATGTAAAATAAAAAACAATGTTTGTAAAAGTTATCTAATTTTTGTCTCTGTCTTGTTTGCATGGCTGTAAACTGCTATTTAAGCTTATTAATCCTGACCTAACCCTAGACCAAATTAAGGGCCTCTGAATAAGCTTTCCAACAAGGTATCATATGCCTTAATTGGGCTTAAGATGAGTTAGTTAGGCCCATTTAAGTGAAGGAACATCATGGACTGCGCACTGATTCGTTCCAGAGAACTCGGGACCCAATTTAGCTTTGATTTTGGCCAAATTTGACAATTCTTGTGAAACCTGAAATTGTAGGTCTCTTCCTTATCTTTATGGGGACATCAATATCACCAAAATCCGATATTTGTAGCTCTAGTTATGCTCTGCGCAAGGCAACAAGGTCAGGATGAGTGAAAAATCTGAAAACTAACAATGTTTAGCAATTAAGACCAATTAAGCCCAATAATGTAAAAGCAAAAACAATGATTGTAAAAGTTATCTAATTTCGGTCTCTCTCTGCCTTGTACGGCTGTAAACTGCTATTTATGCTTATTAATCCTGACCTAACCCTAGACCAAATTAAGGGACTCTGAATAAGTAAGCTTTAATTGAGCTTAAGATGAGTAAGTTAGGCCCATTTAAGTGAAGGAACATTATAGACTGCGCACTGATCTACGCCAGAGAACTCGGGACCCAATTTAGCCTTGATTTTGGCCTAATTTGACAATTATTATGACACCTGAAATTATAGGTCTCTTCCTTATCATTCTAGGGATAGCAAGATCAACAAAATCCAATATCTGTAGCTATACTTATGCTCTGTGCAAGACAACAAGGTCAGGATGTTTGAATAATCCAAAAATTAACAATGTTTGGCAATTAAGCGCAATTAAGCCCAATAATGTAAAAGCATAAAAATGATTGTAGAAGTTGTCTAATTTCCGTCTCTCTATGATGTGTGCGGCTGTAAACTGCTATTTATGCTTATTAATCCTGACCAAATTAAGGGACTCTGAATAAGCTTTCCAACAAGGTATCATATGCCTTAATTGGGGTTAAGATGAGTAAGTTAGGCCCATTTAAGTGAAGGAAAATCATGGACTCCTCACTAATCCGCGCCAGATATCTCGGGACCCAATTTAGCCTTGATTTTGGCCTAATTTGACAATTCTTGTGAAACCTGACATTGTAGGTCTCTTCCTTATCTTTCTAGGGACAACAAGACCACGAAAATCCGATATCTGTAGCTCTAGTTAGGCTCTGCGCAAGGAAACAAGGTTAGGATGAGTGAAAAATCCGAAAATTAACAATGTTTAGCAATTAACCAAAATTAAGCCAAATAATGTAAAAGAAAAAACAATGATTGTAAAAGTTGTCTAATTTTCGTCTCTCTCTGGCTTGTGCGGTTGTAAACTGCTATTTATGCTTATTAATCCCGACCTAACCCTAGACCAAATTAAGGGCCTCTGAATAAGATTTCCAACAAGGTATCATATGCTTTAGTTGGGCTTAAGATGAGTAAGTTAGGCCCATTTAAGTGAAGGAACATCATGGACTGTGCACTGATCCGTGCCAGAGAACTCGGGACTCAATTTACCCTTGATTTTTCCCTAATTTGACAATTCTTGTGAAACCTGAAATTGTAAGTCTCTTCCTTATCTTTCTAGAGACAGCAAGATCACCAAAATCCGATATATGTAGCTTTAGTTATGCTATGCGCAAGGCAAGAAGGTCCGGATGAGTGAAAATTCCGAAAATTAACAATGTTTAGCAATTGAGCCCAATTAATCCCAATAATATAAAAGCAAAAACAGTGATTGTAAAAGTTGCCTAATTTTCGTCTCTCTCTGGCTTGTGCCGTTGTTAACAGCTATTTATGCTTATTAATCATGACCTAACCCTAGATCAAATTAAGGGCCTCTGAAAAAGCTTTCCAACAAGTTATCATATGCCTTAATTAGGCTTAAGATGAGTAAGTTAGGCCCATTTAAGTGAAGGAACATCATGGACTGCGCACTGATCCGCGCCATGATCCTTCATGTTAGAGTACAACCAACGTTCCTATTGCATTAATGGCTTCCCAGAACAACTATATTGCATTAATGACTGCCCAGAACGACTCTATTGCATTAATGGCTGCCCATAACGACTCTATTGCATTTAATGAAGTTCTGCTTGAAGCCAACATTTGAGGGAATGTCTCTAACGGATCCTAAATGCTTGAAGACCATAACTACAGAAATCGTTGAAGATGAAGAAGAAGAGAATACACATTGCATTAGAAGCCATTACTTTGCGCATCAATTTCTTCATTCTTTCATTCTTTATTCTTCAATCATTTGAAGATATTACGCAGACTTTCCTAAGCTTTACATTTAAACCACTCTCTGAGTGTTAGTGAAAGATCTGCCGTGAGAAGTTGTATTTATTACAAACCAAATGTCTCAAACAATACTTGTCTTTGAGCCTGAAGAGGCTAGGTGGGCAAACAATACTTGTTTTGAGCCTGAAGAGGCTAGGTGTGCAAACAATACTTGTTTTGATCCTGAAGAGGCTTGGCGTGCAAACAATACTTGTCTTTGAGCCTGAAGAGGCTAGGTGTGCAAACAATACTTGAGTCTGTAACCTGATCAGTTATAGTGGATAAATCTTGGTGCTGCCAAGGACTGGACGTAGCTCTTTGTTTTGAAGAGTGAACCAGGATAAATAACTGTTTCAATCTCTCCTTCCTTAAACTCTTTAATTGCTTTAGTTTTTTTATGTCTATCAAGTGGTGTGTTTGAAAAAGTCACCTGTCCATACTGTATTCTTCCACTCGTCCAAATCTTGCATCTATTTACAAAAAGATTTCAACTTTGCTTAAATTCTGATAAACACAATTCAACCCCCCCTTCTCGTGTTTATACTTGTCTATTTCAGCATATGCCTTAATTGGGCTAAAGATGAGTAAGTTAAGCCAATTTAAGTGAAAGAACATCAAGGACTGCATACTGATCCGCTCCAGAGAACTCGGGACCCAATTTATCCTTGATTTTATCGTAATTTGACTATTCTCGTGAAACCTGAAATTGTAGGTCTCTTCCTTATCTTTCTAGGGACAACAAGATCACCAAAATCCGATATCTGTAGCTGTAGTTATGCTCTGCCCAAGGCGACAAGGTCCGGATGAGTGAAAAATCCGAAAATTAACTAACTTTAGCAATTAAGCCCGATTAAGCCCAATAATGTAAAAGCAAAAACTATGGTTGTAAAAGTTGTCTAATTTCCATCTCTCTCTAGCTTATGCCGCTGTAAACTGCTATTTATGCTTATTAATCATGACCTAACCCTAGACCAAATTAAGGGCCTCTGAATAAGCTGTCCAACAAGGTATCGTATGCCTTAATTAGGCTTAAGATGAGTAAGCTAGGCCCATTTAAGTGAAGGAACATCATGGACTGCGCACTGATCCGTTCCAGAGAACTCAGGACTCAATTTAACCTTGATTCTGGGCTAATTTGACAATTCTTGTGACACCTGAAATTGTAGGTATCTTCCTTATCTTTCTAGAGACAGCAAGATAACCAAAATCCCATATCTGTAACTCTAGTTATGCTTTGCGCAAGGCAACAAGGTCAGGATGAGTGAAAAATCCGAAAATGAACAATATTTAGCAATTAAGCCCAATAATGTAAAAGCAAAAACAATGATTGTAAAAGTTGTCTAATTTTCGACTCTCTCTGGCTTGTGCGACTGTAAACTGCTATTTATGCTTATTAATCCTGAACTAGCCCTAGACCAAATTAAGGGCCTCTGAATAAGCTTTCCCACAAGGTATCATATGCCATAATTGGGATTAAGATGTGTAAGTTAGGCCCATTTAAGTGAAGGAACATCATGGACTGCGCACTTGTCCGATCCAGAGAACTCGGGACCCAATTTAGCCATGATTTTGGCCTAATTTGGCAATTCTTGTGAAACCTGAAATTGTAGGTCTCTTCCTTATCTTTCTAGGGACAGCAAGATCATCAAAATCCGATATCTGTAGCTCAAGTTATGCTCTGTGCAAGGTAACAAGGTCAGGATGAGTGAAAAATCCAAAAATTAACAATGTTTAGCAATGAAGCCCAATTAAGTACCATAATGTAAAAGCAAAAACAATGATGGTAAAAGTTGTCTAATTTCCGTCTCTCTCTGGCTTGTCCAGCTGTAAGCTGCTATTTATGTTTATTAATCCTGACCCAACCCTAGACCAAATTAAGGGCCTCGGAATAAGGTTTCCAACAAAGAATCATATTCCTTAATTGGGCTTAAGATGAGTAAGTTATTCCAATTTAAGAGAAGGAACATCATGGACTGCAAACTGACTGCGCCAGAGAAATCGGAACACAATTTAGCCTTGATTTTGACCTAATTTGACAATTCTTTTGAAAACTGAAATTGTAGGTCTCTTCCTTATCTTTCTACGGACAGCAAGATCAGCAAAATATGATATTTGTAGCTCTAGTTATGCCTGCGCAAGGCAACAAGGTCAGTCTGAGTGAAAAGTTCGAAAATTAACAATGTTTAACAATTAAACCCAATAATGTAAAAGCAAAAACAATGATTATAAAAGTTGCCTGATTTCCGTGTCTCTCTGACTTCTGCGGCTGTAAACTGCTATTTATGCTTATTAATCCTGACATAACCCTAGACCAAATTATGGGCCTCTGAATAAGCTTTCCAACAAGGTATCATATGCCTTAATTGGATTAAGATGTGTGGCAGTTAGACCCATTTAAGTGAAGGAACATCATGGACTGCGCAGTTATCCGCGCCAGAGAACTCGGGATCCAATTTAGCCTTGATTTTGGCCTAATTTGACAATTCTTGTGAAACCTGAAATTGTAGGTCTCTTCCTTATCTTTCTAGGGTCAGTAAGATCACCAAGGTATCATATGCCTTAATTGGGATTACGATGTGTAAGTTAGGCCCAATTAAGTGAAGGAACATCATGGACTGTGCAGTGATTCGAGCCAGAGAACTCGGGATCAGATTTAGCCTTGATTTTGGCCTAATTTGACAATACTTGTGAAACCTGAAATTGTTGGTCTCTTACTTATCTTTCTAGGGACAACAAGATCACCAAAATCCGATATCTGTAGCTCTAGTTATGCTCTACGCAAGGCAACAAGGTCAGGATGAGTGAAAAATTCGAAAATTTACAATGTTTAGCAATTATGCCCAATAATGTAAAAGCAAAAACAATGATTGTAAAATTTGTCTAAATTCCGCCTCTCTCTGGCTTGTGCGGCTGTAAACTGCTATTTATTATTATCAATCTTGACCTAACCCTAGACCAAATTAAGGGTCTCTGAATAAGCTTTCCAACAAGGTATCATATGCCTCTATTGGGCTTAAGATGGGTAAGGTAGGCCCATTTAAGTGAAGGAACGTCATGGACTGCGCACTCGTTCGAGCCAGAGAACTCGGGACACAATTTACCCTTGATTTTGGCCTAATTTGACAATTCAAGTGAAACATGAAATTGTAGGTCTCTTCCTTATCTTTCTATGTACAGCAAGATCACCAAAATCAGATATATGTAGCTCTAGTTATGCTCTGCGCAAGGCAACAAGGTCAAGATGAGTGAAAAATCTGAAAATTAACAATGTTTCGCAATTAAGCCCAATAAGGTAACAGCAAAAACAATGATTGTAAAAGTTGTCTGATTTCCATCTCTCTCTGACTTGTGCGGTAGTAAACTAATATTTATCTTATTAATCCTTAAATAACCCTAGACCAAATTAAGGGCCTCGAAATAAGCTTTCCAACAAGGTTTCGTATGCCTAACTTGGGCTTAAGATGAGTAAGTTAGGCCCATTTAAGTGAAGGAACGTCATGGACTGCACACTGATCGCGTCAGAGAACTCGGGACACAATTTTTCCTTGATTTTGACCTAATTTGACAATTCTTGTGTAACCTGAAATTGTAGGTCTCTACCTTATCTTTCTAGGGACAGCAAGATCACCAAAATCCGATATCTGTA
The DNA here is from genome assembly GCA_030762895.1 of Sophora flavescens. Classification (NCBI taxonomy): domain Eukaryota; kingdom Viridiplantae; phylum Streptophyta; class Magnoliopsida; order Fabales; family Fabaceae; genus Sophora; species Sophora flavescens. The sequence goes on along the minus strand of JAUPTC010000011.1, from coordinate 9,621,042 downwards.
GCTCTAGATATGCTCTGTGCAAGGTAACAAGGTATGGATGAGTGGAAAATCCGAAAATAAACAATGTTTAGCAATTAAGCCCAATAATGTAAAAGCAAAAACAATGATTATAAAAGTTATCCAATTTTCGTCTCTCTCTGGCTTGTGCGGCTGTAAACTACTATTTATGCTTATTAATGCTGACCTATCCCTAGACCAAATTATGGGCCTCTCAATAAGCTTTCCAACAAGGTATCATATGCCTTAATTGGGATTACGATGTGTAAGTTTGGCCCAATTAAGTAAAGGAACATCATGGACTGTGCAGTGATTCGAGCCAAAGAACTCGGGATCAGATTTAGCCTTGATTTTGGCTTAATTTGACAATACTTGTGAAACCTGAAATTGTTGGTCTCTTACTTATCTTTCTAGGGGCAGCAAGATCACCAAAATCCGATATCTGTAGCTCTAGTTATGCTCTGCGTAAGGCAACAAGGTCAGGATGAGTGAATAATCGGAAAATTAACAATGTTTAGCAATTAAGCCCAATAATGTAAAAGCAAAAACAATGATTGTAAAAGTTGTCTAAGTTCCACCGCTCTCTGGCTTGTGCCGCTGTAAACTGCTATTTATTCTTATTAATCCTGACCTAACCCTAGACCAAATTAAGGGCCTCTGAATAAGCTTTCCAACAAGGTATCATAAGCCTTAATTGGGTTTAAGATGTGTAAGTTAGGCCCATTTAAGTGAAGGAACATCATGGACTGCGCACTTGTCTAAGCCAGAGAACTCGGGACCCAATTTATACTTGATTTTGGCCTAATTTGACAATTCTTGTGAAACCTGAAATTGTAGGTCTCTTCCTTATCTTTCTAGGGACAACAAGATCACCAAAATCCGATATCTGTAGCTTAAGTTATGCTCTGCCCAAGGATACAAGGTCAGGATGAGTGAAAAGTCTGAAAATTAACAATGTTTAGCAATGAAGCCCAATTATGCCCCATAATGTAAAAGCAAAAACAATGGTTGTAAAAGGCGTCTAATTTTCGTCTTTCTCTGGGTTGTCCGCCTGTAAACTGCTATTTTTGCTTTTTATTCCTAACCTAACCCTAGACCAAATTAAGGGCCTCGGAATAAGCTTTCCACCAAGGTATCATATGCCTTGATTGGGTTAAAGATGAGTAAGTTAGTCCCATTTAAGTGAAGGAACATCATGGACTCTACACTGATCCGCGCCAGAGAACTCGTGACACAATTTAGCCTTGATTTTGACCTAATTTGACAATTCTTGTGAAATCTGAAATTGTAGGTATCTTCCTTAACTTTCTGGGGACAGCAAGATCACCAAAATCCGATATTTGTAGCTCTAGTTATGGTCTGCACAAGGCAACAAGGTCAGGATGAGTGAAAAATCCGAAAATTAACAATGTTTCGCAATTTAGCCCAATAATGTAAAAGCAAAAACAATGATTGTAAAAATTGTCTAATTTTCGTCTCTCTCTGGCTTGTGCGGCTGGAAACTGTATTTATGCTTATTAATCCTGACCTAACCCTAGACCAAATTATGGGCCTCTGAATAAGCTTTCCAACAAGGTATCATATGACTTAATTGAGATTAAGATGTGCAAGTTAGGCCCATTTATGTGAAGGAACACCATGGACTGCACACTGATCCACGCTAGAGAACTCGGGACCCAATTTAGCCTTGATTTTGGCCTAATTTTACAATTCTTATGAAACCTGAAATTGTAGGTCTCTTCCTTATCTTTCTAGGGACAACAAAATCACCAAAATCCGATATTTGTAGCTCTAGTTATGCTCTGCGCAAGGCAACAAGGTCACGATGACTTAAAAATTCGAAAATTAACAATGTTTAGCAATTAAGCCCAATTAGCCCCATAATGTAAAAGCAAAAACAATGAGGGTAAAAGTTGTCTAATTGTCGTTTCTCTCTGGCTTATCCAGCTGTAAACTGCTATTTATGCTTATTAATCCTGACCTAACCCTAGACCAAATTAAGGTCCTCTGAATAAGCTTTCCAACAAGGTATCATTTGCCATAATTGGGCTTAAGATGAGTAAGTTAGGCCCATTTAAGTGAAGGAACATCATGGACTGCGCACTGATCCGCGCCAGAGAACTCGGGACCCAATTTAACCTTGACTTTGTCGTAATTTGACAATTCTTGTGAAACATGAAATTGTAGGTCTCTTCCTTATCTTTCTAGGGACATCAAGATCACCAAAATCCGATATCTGTAGCTCAAGTTATGCTCTGTGCAAGGCAACAAGGTCAGGATTAGTGAAAAATCCGACAATTAACAATGTTTCGCAATTAATCCCAATAATGTAAAAGCAAAAACAATGATTGTAAAAATTGTCTAATTTTTGTCTCTCTCTGGCATGTGTGGCTGTAAACTGCTATTTATGCTTATTAATCCTGACCTAACCCTAGATCAAATTAAGGGACTCCGAATAAGCTTTCCAACAAGGTATCATATGCCTTAATTGGGCTTAAGATGAGTAAGTTAGGCCCTTTTAGGTGAAGGAACATCATGGACTGTGTACTGATCCGCGTCAGAGAACTCGGGACCCAATTTAGCCATGATTTTGGCCTAATTTGACAATTCTTGTGAAACCTGAAATTGTAGGTCTATTCCTTATCTTTCTAGGGATAGCAAGATAACCAAAATCCTATATCTATAGCTCTAGTTATACTCGGTGCAAGGCAACAAGGTCAGGATGAGTGAAGAATCCGAAAATTAACAATGTTTAGCAATTAAGCCCAATTAAGCCCCATTATGTAAAAGCAAAAACAATGATTGTAAAAGTTGTCTAATTTCCATCTCTCTCTGGGTTGTCCAGCTGTAAACTGCTATTTATGCTTATTAATCCTTTCTCAACCCTAGAACAAATTAAGGACCTCTGAGTAAGCTTTCCAACAAGGTTTCATATTCTTTAATTGGGCTTAAGATCAGTAAGTTAGGCCCATTTAAGTGAAGGAACATCATGGACTGCGCACTGATCCGCGCCAGAGAACTCGGGACCCAATTTAGCCTTTATTTTGGCCTAATTTGACAATTCTTGTGAACCTTAAATTGTAGTTCTCTTCATTATCTTTCTATTGACAACAAGATCACCAAAATCCGATATCTGCAGCTCAAGTTATGCTCTGCGCAAGGCAACAAGATCAGGATGGGTGAAAAATCCGAAAATTAACAATGTTTAGGAATTAAGCCCAATAATGTAAAAACAAAAACAATGATTGTAAAAGTTGTCTAATTTCCGTCTCTCTCTGGCTTGTGCGGCTGTAAACTCCTATTTATGCTAAATCTGAAATTGTAGGTCTCTTCCTTAACCTATTTATAATTATTAATCTTGACCTAACCCTAGACCAAATTAAGGGCCTCTGAATAAGCTTTTCATTAAGGTATCATATGCCTTAATTGGGCTTAAGATGAGTAAGCCCATTTAAGTGAAGGAACATCATGGACTGCGCACTGATCCGCGCCAGAGAATTCTGGAGCCAATTTAGCCTTGATTTTGGCCTAATTTGACAATTCTTGTTAAAATTGAAATTGTAGGTCTCTTTCTAATCTTTCTAGGGACAACAAGATCACCTAAATCCGATATCTGTAGCTCTAGTTATGCTCGGTGCAAGGCAACAAGGTCAGGATGAGTGAAAAATCCGAAAATTACCAATGTTTAGCAATTAAGCCCAATACTATAAAAGCAAAAACAATGATTGTAAAAGTTGTCTAATTTTCGTCTCTATCTGGCTTGAGCGGCCGTAAACTGCCATTTATGCTTATTAATCATGACCAAACCGTAGACCAAATTCAGGGCCTCTGAAAAAGCTTTCCAAAAAGGTATCATAAGCCTTAATTCGGCTTAGATGAGTAAGTTAGGCCTATTTAAGTGAAGGAACATCGTCGACTACGCACTGATACGTGCCAGAGAACTCGGGACCCAATTTATCCTTGATTTTAGCCTAATTTGACAATTCTTGTGAAACCTGAAATTGTAGGTCTCTTCCTTATCCTATTTATGCTTATTAATCCCGACCTAACCCTAGACCAAATTAAGGGCCTCTGAATAAGCTTTCTAATAAGGTATCATATGCCTTAATTGGGCTTAAGATGAGTAAGTTAGGCCCTTTTAAGTGAAGGAACATCATGGACAGCGCACTGATCCGCGCCACAGAATTCGGGATCATTTTAGCATTGAGTTTGGCCTTATTTGACAATTCTTATGAAACCTAAAATCGTAGGTCTCTTCCTTATCTTTCTAGGGACAACAAGATCTCTAAAATCCGATATATGTGGCTCTAGTTATGCTATGCGCAAGGCAACAAGGTTAGGATGAGTGAAAAATCCGAAAAGTAACAATGTTTTGCTGTTAAGCCCAATAATGTAAAAGTAAAAACAATGATTGTATAAGTTTTCTTATTTTTGTCTCTATCTGGCTTGAGCGGCTGTAAACTGCTATTTATGCTTATTAATCCTGACCTAACCCTAGACCAAATTAAGGGCCTCTGAATAAGCTTTCCAGCAAGGTATCATATGCCTTAATTGGGCTTAAGATGAGTAAGTTAGGGCAATTTATGTGAAGGAACATCATGGACTGCGCAATGATCTGCGCCAGAGAACTCGAGACCCAATTTATTCTTGATTTTGGCATAATTTGACAATTCTTGTGACACCTTAAACTGTAGGTCTCTTCCTTATCTTTCTAGGGACAGCAAGATCTCTAAAATCGATATATGTAGCTCTAGTTATGCTCTGCGGAAGGCAACAAGGTCAGGATGAGTGAAAAATCCGAAAAGTAACAATGTTTTGTTGTTAAGTCCAATAATGTAAAAGCAAAAACAATGACTGTAAAAGTGGTATAATTTCCGTCTCTCTCTGGCTTATGCGATTGTAAACTGCTATTTATTCTTATTAATCCTGACCTAACCCTAGACCAAATTAAGGGCCTCAGAATAAGCTTTCCAACAAGGTATCATATTCCTTAATTGGGCTTAAGATGAGTAAGTTAGGCCCATTTAAGTGAAGTAACATCATGGACTGTGCACCGATCCGCGCCAGAGAACTTAGGACCCAACATAGCCTTGATTTTGGTCTAATTTGATAATTATCGTGAAACTTGAAATTGTAGGTCTCTTCCTTATTTTTCTAGGGACAACAAGATCACCAAAATCCGATATATGTAGCTCTAGTTTGGCTCTGCGTAAGGCAACAAGGTCAGGATGAGTGAAAAATCTGAAAATTAACATTGTTTAGCAATTAAGCCCAATTAAGCCCAATAATGTAAAGGCAAAAAACAATGATTGTAAAAAATGTCTGATTTCCGTCTCTCCCTGGCTTGTGCGGCTGTAAACTACTATTTATGCTTATTAATCCCAACATAACCCTAGAACAAATTAAGGGCCTCTGAATAAGCTTTCCAACAAGGTATCATATGCCTTAATTGGGCTTAAGATGATTAAGTTAGGGCCATTTAAGTGAAGGAACATCATGGATCGCGACCGATCCGCGCCCGAGAACTCGGGACCCAATTTAGCCTTGATTTTGGTCTACTTTGACAATTCTTGTTAAAACTGAAATTGTAGGTCTCTTCCTTATCTTTGTAAGGACAGCAAGATCACCAAAATCAGATATCTGTAGCTCTAGTTATGCTTTGTGCAAGGCAACAAGGTCAGGATGAGTGAAAAATCCAAAAATTAACAATGTTTAGCAATTAAGCCCAATAATGTAAAAAAGCAAAAACAATGATTGTAAAAGTTGTCTAATTTCCGTATCTTTCTAGTTTGTGCAGTACATAACTGCTATTTATGCTTATTAATCCTGACCTAACCCTAGACCAAATTAAGGGATTCTGAATAAGCTTTCCAACAATGTATCATATGCCTTAATTGTTGGTCTCTTCCTTATCTTTCTAGGGACAGCAAGATCACCAAAATCCAATATCTGTAGCTCTAGTTAAGCTCTGTGCAAGGCAACAAGGTCGGGATGAGTTAAAAATCCGAAAATAAACAATGTTTAGCAATTAAGCCCAATTAAGCCCAATAATGTAAAAGCAAAAACAATGAGTGTAAAAGTTGTCGAATTTCCGTCTCTCTCTGGCCCATTTAAGTGAAAGAACATCATGGACTGCGCACTGATCCGCCAGAGAACTCGGGACCCAATTTAGCCTTGATTTTGGCCTAATTTGACAATTCTTTGTGAAACCTGAAATTGTAGGTCTCTTCCTTATCTTTCTAGGGACAACAAGATCACCAAAATCCGATATCTGTAGCTCAAGTTATGCTCTGCGCAAGGCAACAAGGTCAGGATGAGTGAAAAATCCGAAAATTAACTGTTTAGAAATTAAGCCCAATAATGTAAAAGCAAAAACAATTATTGTAAAAGTTGTCTAATTTCCATCTCTCTCTGGCTTGCGCGGCTGTAAACTGCAATTTATGCTTTTTAATCGCGACCTAACCCTAGACCAAATTAAGGGCCTCTGAATAAGCTTTCCAACAATGTATCATATGCCTTAATTCGACTTAAGATGAGTAAGTGAGGCCCATTTAAGTGAAGGAACATCATGGACTGCGCACTTATCCGCACCAAAGAACTCGGGAACCAATTTAGGTTTGATTTTGGCCTAATTTGACAATTCTTTTGAAACCTGAATTTGTAGGTCTCTTCCTTATCTTTCTAGGGACAGCAAGATCACCAAAATCCGATATATAAAGCTCTAGTTATACTCTGCGCAAGGCAACAAGGTCAGGATTTGTTAAAATTCCTAAAATTAACAATGTTTAGCAATTAAGCCCAATTAAGCCCAATAATGTAAAAGCAAAAAACAATGATTGTAAAAGTTGTAAAATTTCTGTCTCTCTCTGGCTTGTGCGGCCGTAAACTGCTATTTATGTTTATTAATCCTGACCTAACCCTAGACCAAATTAAGGGCCTTTGAATAAGCTTTCCAACAAGGCATCATACGCCTTA
>JAUPTC010000011.1:9549798-9613570 GCA_030762895.1 Sophora flavescens | reverse complement strand
CATTTTAGCATTGAGTTTGGCCTTATTTGACAATTCTTATGAAACCTAAAATCGTAGGTCTCTTCCTTATCTTTCTAGGGACAGCAAGATCTCTGAAATTCGATATATGTGGCTCTAGTTATGCTATGCGCAAGGCAACAAGGTTAGGATGAGTGAAAAATCCGAAAAGTAACAATGTTTTGCTGTTAAGCCCAATAATGTAAAAGTAAAAACAATGATTGTATAAGTTTTCTTATTTTTGTCTCTATCTGGCTTGAGCGGCTGTAAACTGCTATTTATGCTTATTAATCCTGACCTAACCCTAGACCAAATTAAGGGCCTCTGAATAAGCTTTCCAGCAAGGTATCATATGCCTTAATTGGGCTTAAGATGAGTAAGTTAGGGCAATTTATGTGAAGGAACATCATGGACTGCGCAATGATCTGCGCCAGAGAACTCGAGACCCAATTTATTCTTGATTTTGGCATAATTTGACAATTCTTGTGACACCTTAAACTGTAGGTCTCTTCCTTATCTTTCTAGGGACAGCAAGATCTCTAAAATCCGATATATGTAGCTCTAGTTATGCTCTGCGCAAGGCAACAAGGTCAGGATGAGTGAAAAATCCGAAAAGTAACAATGTTTTGTTGTTAAGCCCAATAATGTAAAAGCAAAAACAATGACTGTAAAAGTGGTATAATTTCCGTCTCTCTCTGGCTTGTGCGACTGTAAACTGCTATTTATTCTTATTAATCCTAACCTAACCCTAGACCAAATTAAGGGCCTCAGAATAAGCTTTCCAACAAGGTATCATATTCCTTAATTGGGATTAAGATGAGTAAGTTAGGCCCATTTAAGTGAAGTAACATCATGGACTGTGCACCGATCCGCGCCAGAGAACTTGGGACCCAACATAGCCTTGATTTTGGTCTAATTTGATAATTATCGTGACACTTGAAATTGTAGGTCTCTTCCTTATTTTTCTAGGGACAACAAGATCACCAAAATCCGATATATGTAGCTCTAGTTTGGCTCTGCGTAAGGCAACAAGGTCAGGATGAGTGAAAAATCCGAAAATTAACATTGTTTAGCAATTAAGCCCAATTAAGCCCAATAATGTAAAGGCAAAAAACAATGATTGTAAAAAATGTCTGATTTCCGTCTCTCCCTGGCTTGTGCGGCTGTAAACTACTATTTATGCTTATTAATCCCAACATAACCCTAGAACAAATTAAGGGCCTCTGAATAAGCTTTCCAACAAGGTATCATATGCCTTAATTGGGCTTAAGATGATTAAGTTAGGGCCATTTAAGTGAAGGAACATCATGGACTGCGCACTGATCCGCGCCGGAGAACTCGGGACCCAATTTAGCCTTGATTTTGGTCTACTTTGACAATTCTTGTGAAAACTGAAATTGTAGGTCTCTTCCTTATCTTTGTAAGGACAACAAGATCACCAAAATCAGATATCTGTAGCTCTAGTTATGCTTTGTGCAAGGCAACAAGGTCAGGATGAGTGAAAAATCCAAAAATTAACAATGTTTAGCAATTAAGCCCAATAATGTAAAAGCAAAAAACAATGATTGTAAAAGTTGTCTAATTTCCGTATCTTTCTGGTTTGTGCGGCTGTAAACTGCTATTTATGCTTATTAATCCTGACCTAACCCTAGACCAAATTAAGGGATTCTGAATAAGCTTTCCAACAATGTATCATATGCCTTAATTGTTGGTCTCTTCCTTATCTTTCTAGGGACAGCAAGATCACCAAAATCCAATATCTGTAGCTCTAGTTAAGCTCTGTGCAAGGCAACAAGGTCGGGATGAGTTAAAAATCCGAAAATAAACAATGTTTAGCAATTAAGCCCAATTAAGCCCAATAATGTAAAAGCAAAAACAATGAGTGTAAAAGTTGTCGAATTTCCGTCTCTCTCTGGCCCATTTAAGTGAAAGAACATCATGGACTGCGCACTGATCCGCCAGAGAACTCGGGACCCAATTTAGCCTTGATTTTGGCCTAATTTGACAATTCTTTGTGAAACCTGAAATAGTAGGTCTCTTCCTTATCTTTCTAGGGACAACAAGATCACCAAAACCGAATCCGTAGCTCAAGTTATGCTTAAGGCAACAAGGTCGGATGAGGAAAAATCCGAAAATTACGTAGAAATTAAGCCCAATAATGTAAAAGCAAAAACAATTATTGTAAAAGTTGTCTAATTTCCATCTCCTCTGCTCGGCTGTAAACTGCAATTTATGCTTTTAATCGCGACTAACCCTAGACCACCCCAATAAGCTTTCCAACAATGTATCATATGCCTTAATTCGACTAAGATGAGTAAGGAGGCCCATTAAGTGAGGCCACAGCACCAGGACAAAAAAAGTCCCCCACCAAAGAAAAGCCAACAGGACAGCACCAGCTTGATTTTGGCCTAATTTGACAATTCTTTGTGAAACCTGAAATAGTAGGTCTCTTCCTTATCTTTCTAAAGCTCTAGTTATACTCTGCGCAAGGCAACAAGGTCAGGATTTGTTAAAATTCCTAAAATTAACAATCTTTAGCAATTAAGCCCAATAATGTAAAAGCAAAAAACAATGATTGTAAAAGTTGTAAAATTTCTGTCTCTCTCTGGCTTGTGCGGTCGTAAACTGCTATTTATGTTTATTAATCCTGACCTAACCCTAGACCAAATTAAGGGCCTTTGAATAAGCTTTCCAACAAGGCATCATACGCCTTAATTGGGCTTAAGATGAGTAAGTTAGGCCCATTTAAGTGAAGGAACATCAGGGACTGTGCACTGAATCGCGCCAGAGAACACGGGGCCTAATTTTGCCTTGATTTTGCCCTAATTTGACAATTCTTGTGAAACCTGATATTGTAGGTCTCTTCCTTATCTTTCTAGGGACAACAAGATCACCCAAATCCGATACCTGTAGCTCTAGTTATGCTCTGCTAAGCCAACAAGGTCAAGATGAGTGAAAAATCCGAAAATTAACAATGTTTAGCAATTAAGCCCAATTAAGAATAACGTAAAAGCAAAAGCAATGATTGTAAAAGTTGTCTAATTTCCGTCTCTCTCTGGCTTGTGCGGCTTTAAACTGCTATTTATGCTTATTAATCCCGACCAAACCCTAGACCAAATTAAGGGCCTCTGAATAAGCTTTCCAACAACGTATCATATGCCTTACTTGGGCTTAAGATGAGTAAGTTAGGCCCATTTAAGTAAAGGAACATCTTGGACTGCGCACAGATCCACGCCAAAGAACTCGGGACCCAATTTAGCCTTGATTTTGGCCTAATTTGACAATTCTTGTGAAACCAGAAATTGTAGATCTCTTCCTTATCTTTCTAGGGACAGCAAGATCACCAAAATCCGATATTTGTAGCTCTAGTTATGCTCTGCGCAAGGCAACAAGGTTAGAATGAGTGAAAAATGCGAAAATTAACAATGTTTAGCAATTAAGCCCAATAATGTAAAAGCAAAAGTAATGATTGTAAAAGTTGTCTAATTTCCGTCTCTCTCTGGCTTGTGCGGCTGTAAACTGCTATTAATGCTTTTTAATCCTGCCCTAACCTTAGACCAAATTAAGGGCCTCTGAAAAAGCTTTCCAGCAAGGTATCATTTGCCTTAATTGGGCTTAAGATGAGTAAGTTAGGCCCATTTAAGTGAAGGGACATCATGGACTGCGCACTGATCCGTGCCAAAGAACTTGGGACCCAATTTAGCCTTGATTTTGCTTAATTTGACAATTCTTGTGGAACCTGAAATTGTAGGTATCTTCCTTATCTTTCTAGGGACAGCAAGATCACCAAAATCCGATATCTGTAGCTCTAGTTATGCCCTGCGCAAGGCAACAAGGTCTGGATGAGTTAAAATTCCGAAAATTAACAATGTTTAGCAATTAAGCCCAATTAAGCCCAATAATGTAAAAGCAAAAAACAATGATTGTAAAAGTTGTCTAATTTCCGTCTCTCTCTGGCTTTTGCGGTCGTAAACTGCTATTTATGTTTATTAATCCTGACCTAACCGTAGACCAAATTAAGGGCCTTTGAATAAGAATTGCAACAAGGCATCATACGCCTTAATTGGGCTTAAGATGAGTAAGTTAGGCCCATTTAAGTGAAGGAACATCATGGACTGTGCACTGAATTGCGCCAGAGAACTCGGGACCTAATTTAGCCTTGATTTTGCCCTAATTTGACAATTCTTGTGAAACCTGATATTGTAGGTCTCTTCCTTATCTTTCTAGGGACAACAAGATCACCCAAATTCGATATCTGTAGCTCAAGATATGCTCTGCGCAAGCCAACAAGGTCAGGATGAGTGAAAAATCCGAAAATTAACAAAGTTTAGCAATTAAGCCCAATTAAGCCCAATAATGTAAAAGCAAACACAATGATTGTAAAAGTTGTCTAATTTCCGTCTCTCTGGCTTGTGCGGCTGTAAACTGCTATTTATGCTTATTAATTGATAGTGTGATTTTACATCATGTTTTCTATATACTTTTGCATGCATTTTTCATATAGATTAGGCATTCTTATTTGATTTTAGTTAGATTTTCCCTTGGAACGGGTGAAGTGGTTTCTTGGTGTTGTTTTGCAGGAATTCAATGAAAAAAATGATCAAAATCAGCCATGATGGAGCTTGGATGAAATAGAGCTTGAAAAGTGAAGAATATGAGCCAAACAGAGCCCATCACGGCCTGGCCGTGATGACCATCACGACCGTGATCAAGCAGAGCAGAAGGCAAAAGTCAGAGGCTGTCACGGCCTGCCCGTGATAGGCATCACGGCCGTGGCCAACCAGAAAATTAGGGTTTCGCGTCGCGAACATAGGGCTCGCCTCACGAGACTCCATTTTGTGCAAGTACGCCCACTCCAGAACGCATCACGGCCTGCCCGTGATGGCCATCACGGCCGTGACGCGCAGCAGAACTATAAATAAGAGCGCAGCAGACAGAACAAAGGGTCTCTTGGAGGATTGGAGGCAGACTTGGAGGCTGCGGCTGGAAGAGGGTTCAAGCCCTGAAGGGGGATGTTTTCCTTGCTTTGGGACTGAAAGAAGATTGGAGGATCCTTCTATGGAGTTTGCTTCATCCCTTCTCTCTTTCTCTTTGTATTCTCTGTTTATGAGTAGTTAAATCCCTGTTGTTGGGATTAGATGTAACCAAACTGATTAACATGTATTTATCTTGACTGATTATTCTATGTTCATGTCTTCATATTAGTGATTAATTTTCTGTGCTTAATGCTTGTTGTGGCTAGCACCCCCATGACTTGATTTGTGTTTTGGTATGCAATGGGGACCGGAATTGAATTTAATCACCTAGTAACCCTTTCATCTAGGAATGGAGTTAGGTTTGCTAGTAATCGCGTAATCCCTAATCTTAATGCAAATTCATTAATCTAGGCCACCTAAGGAATTAGGGTCTATTAGTGGATTTAGGCTCTTGCCATCCGAGGAATCGGGGTTTGAGTAATTTAGTGGATTGATTTTAATATCTGAAGCATGAATGGGAGGTACCTAGTCCTGGTATTGCATGAGATAGAGGTTTGGTGAAGTCTGGTCCCAACATATCCTTTCTGCACGCCAACTGTTTGTCAAAAGTCCCCAAAAAGACAAAAAGATTTTATTTCTTTTCTTTTGTTTGTTTTGAACTCTCTGTTTAGTCTAGATAGTTGCCGAGTTTGCGAATTGGTAGTTGACATCCAATCCCCGTGGATACGATAACCGCTCTTACCACCGTATTACTTGCACGACTGGGTATACTTGCCCAGATTCGTCAACAAGTTTTTGGCGCCGTTGCCGGGGATTGGTTTTGCCAATATCATCAGTAAAAGAGGAGGCAACTAATTTAGACATTTTTATTCTTTTTTATTTTTCTGTATATATTTGATCTTTTTGTTTTAAGTTCTGTTTTTGCAAGGTGGATGCAGTTCATGGAAAATTTTTATTATCCACCTGATGAAGAAGCCTCGAGTCGCGCTTTGGAAGACAACTGGTGTTTGGGAGACGTCATGGATTTGATGGACCATGTTACTCCCGCACAAGTTGATTATATGACGGGAAGGCTTATATATAACTTCTCCGAGGAGGATTGGGAAACCTTTTGTTCATATTTGCCACCTCCACCACCATGTATGATTCCCATAGAGTCACAAGAATCAGCATTTGAGAAAAATCTGGTTGTGGGAATAGATCACAATGAAGATGAAGAGGTGGTGGTAGATGAACCACAAGAAGAGGGATTACCTTTCGCGCATCCTTGGAGAGAAACAAGTGAGAAGACAGGGCATTTGGAAAGCACCACCATGCTTGCTGAATTTTCTGCATTAAATAAATATGTTGGCTTGCATGCATGTGTGGATACTGGTAAGTTAGCCCCTTCCACTTGTCTGTCAAACTTGCTGGTGAAAATGCCATTTGACCCGCTAGGAAGTAAGTGCATTATTACAGTTGAAGAGGTCAATGGATATTTCAGCCAATGGCTAGGTGGAATTGAGAATAAAGTTATGTTACTGCTACAATCACCACCCCAATTTCCATTTGATCCGGGAGGAGGATCCAGGTGGATGCTTTTTAATAAGTCAAGCTAGTGACATTAAAGAAGCGCTTATTGGGAGGCAACCCAATATTTCTTTTCCTTTTCCTTTTGTTTTTGACTTTTAAACTCTTGAATAATTTGAGAAGATCAAGAGTTTTCTTTTACTAATAAAATTGCCAAGTGATTTCAGGGTAAGAAGGAAGGAGGGAAGAGCAAGAAGACAAGAAAAAGCAACCCAACTTTCAAGCAGTTTCTGACTGGAATGAAAGTCAACACCCGCTACCGCCTCGGTAAGCCGTTCCATTTTTATTTTATTTAATTTTTTCTCCTCGCTCCAACTTGATTGTTTACATTGGGGACGATGTAAATTCTTAAGCTTGGGGTAGGGGTATTTTGCATTTGCATTTTGCATGTTGCATTCACATAGTTTTGCATGATAGTTTGCATGATCACACAATTAGATTGCCCTTGCTTAGATTTTGCATCCAATTGTGAAAACTAAGTGCCCAATAATGTGTGATAGTGAATTGTTGAACCCAATTTGTTATTCTTGTGATATAGCTGCAAATGAAAATGTTTGAGATAATCTTGGATAGTTGATAATTAGTATATGGTTCTGTGGATTTGTGTTTTTCATTGATTCTGAACTAAAATGGGAGATTTTGAGCCAAAGGGGTACTCACTAAAATTTTACCCCATTCTTTGTGTTAGAGTGTAATTCCTCTTGGTTTGTCATTCTCTAGAACTTGACTTAAAACCATTTCGAAGCTTAAAATTTTTTAAAATATTTTTGAAAATGATTGAGGCAATAGGTATTTTTCTGGCCTTCTGAGTTTTGAATGATGAAATGCTACCCCTTAGTTGCCCAATTTTGAGCCTGAAAGAATAGAAATACTTTTCTTGGTACCCTGAAATGTTTTGATAAATATGCTTGATAAGGGACCTTCTAAAGTATTACAAAAGGGTGAAAAAGGTAGTTAAAAAAAAATTGGGATGAAAGAATCAGAAAAAAAAAAAATTCTCTTGAGTTGAAAAATCTCCCCTTCTCCAAGTAAAAGAAAAAAAAATAAATAGAGAAGGGGATGACAAAAAGAAAATGAGAAATGAAAAGGAAAAGAAAGAAAAGAAAGGTGGAAAAATAAATTGAAACCCAAAAGGTATTTTAGAAGGTCATGCTTTGCAAATGTTGATGTTTATGTAACCTTTTGAAATGTCCTTTTCTTGTTATCCCCACCTAACGATTAATCCCATGGCCACGTTACAACCAAGTAAAAGACCTCTTGATTCTTAATTGTTTTCATTAATAAAGTAGAGATTTGGTTGATAGTCAAGCCTATGGTAGAATTCATTCCTTGAGGAAAATTGAGTGAAATGTCTTATCCCCTAAACACTTGAGTGAGGTTAGAAAGAGAACCAAGCAAATGAACAAGCTTGGGGTGAGCTTCAGGTGAGAAAGAGTGCCCAAATCAGTGAGAACATGAGTCTAAGGAACCTAAGCCTCTAATTGGACTTGAATTGATCATCTCTTGCTGAATTGTTTGAATTGCCTATCACTTGGATCATTTACTCGGGTTCTTAGTTCACTATCCATGTTCTATTTTTTTTCTACTGGCCTTGGTGATTGCTTGAGGACAAGCAATTGAATAAGCTTGGGGTGATTTGATAGTGTGATTTTACATCATGTTTTCTATATACTTTTGCATGCATTTTTCATATAGATTAGGCATTCTTATTTGATTTTAGTTAGATTTTCCCTTGGAACGGGTGAAGCGGTTTCTTGGTGTTGTTTTGCAGGAATTCAATGAAAAAAATGATCAAAATCAGCCATGATGGAGCTTGGATGAAATAGAGCTTGAAAAGTGAAGAATATGAGCCAAACAGAGCCCATCACGGCCTGGCCGTGATGACCATCACGACCGTGATCAAGCAGAGCAGAAGGCAAAAGTCAGAGGCTGTCACGGCCTGCCCGTGATAGGCATCACGGCCGTGGCCAACCAGAAAATTAGGGTTTCGCGTCGCGAACATAGGGCTCGCCTCGCGAGACTCCATTTTGTGCAAGTACGTCTACTCCAGAACGCATCACGGCCTGCCCGTGATGGCCATCACGGCCGTGACGCGCAGCAGACCTATAAATAAGAGCGCAGCAGACAGAACAAAGGGTCTCTTGGAGGATTGGAGGCAGACTTGGAGGCTGCGGCTGGAAGAGGGTTCAAGCCCTGAAGGGGGATGTTTTCCTTGCTCTGGGACTGAAAGAAGATTGGAGGATCCTTCTATGGAGTTTGCTTCATCCCTTCTATCTTTCTCTTTGTATTCTCTGTTTATGAGTAGTTAAATCCCTGTTGTTGGGATTAGATGTAACCAAACTGATTAACATGTATTTATCTTGACTGATTATTCTATGTTCATGTCTTCATATTAGTGATTAATTTTCTGTGCTTAATGCTTGTTGTGGCTAGCACCCCCATGACTTGATTTGTGTTGTGGTATGCAATGGGGACGTTCGTATCATAACCGGAATTGAATTTAATCACCTAGTAACCCTTTCATCTAGGAATGGAGTTAGGTTTGCTAGTAATCGCGTAATCCCTAATCTTAATGCAAATTCATTAATCTAGGCCACCTAAGGAATTAGGGTCTATTAGTGGATTTAGGCTCTTGCCATCCGAGGAATCGGGGTTTGAGTAATTTAGTGGATTGATTTTAATATCTGAAGCATGAATGGGAGGTATCTAGTCCTGGTATTGCATGAGATAGAGGTTTGGTGAAGTCTGGTCCCAACATATCCTTTCTGCACGCCAACTGTTTGTCAAAAGTCCCCAAAAAGACAAAAAGATTTTATTTCTTTTCTTTTGTTTGTTTTGAACTCTCTGTTTAGTCTAGATACTTGCTGAG
The DNA here is from genome assembly GCA_030762895.1 of Sophora flavescens. Classification (NCBI taxonomy): domain Eukaryota; kingdom Viridiplantae; phylum Streptophyta; class Magnoliopsida; order Fabales; family Fabaceae; genus Sophora; species Sophora flavescens. The sequence continues at coordinate 9,604,159 of JAUPTC010000011.1, read as the reverse complement.
TTTGCGAATTGGTAGTTGACATCCAATCCCCGTGGATACGATAACCGGTCTTACCACCGTATTACTTGCACGACTGGGTATACTTGCCCAGATTCGTCAACATTAATCCCGACCAAACCCTAGACCAAATTAAGGGCATCTGAATAAGCTTTCCAACAACGTATCATATGCCTTACTTGGGCTTAAGATGAGTAAGTTAGGCGCATTTAAGTAAAGGAACATCATGGACTGCGAACGGATCCGCGCCAAAGAACTCGGAACCCAATTTAGCCTTGATTTTGGCCTAATTTGACAATTCTTGTGAAACCAAAAATTGTAGGCCTCTTCCTTATCTTTCTAGGGACAGCAAGATCACCAAAATCCGATATTTGTAGCTCTAGTTATGCTCTGCCCAAGGCAACAAGGTTAGAATGAGTGAAAAATGCGAAAATTAACAATGTTTAGCAATTAAGCCCAATAATGTAAAAGCAAAAACAATGATTGTAAAAGTTGCTAATTTCCATCTCTCTCTGGCTTGTGCGGCTGTAAACTGCTATTTATGCTTTTTAATCCTGCCCTAACCTTAGACCAAATTAAGCACCTCTGAATAAGCATTCCGGCAAGGTATCATTTGCCTTAATTGGGCTTAAGATGAGTAAGTTAGGCCCATTTAAGTGAAGGGACATCGTGGACTGTGCACTGAACCGCGCCAGAGAACACGGGACCCATTTTAGCCTTGATTTTGGGCTAATATCACAATTCTTGTGAAACCTGAAATTGTAGGTCTCTTCCTTTTCTTTCTAGGGACAGCAAGATCACTAAAATCCGATATCTGTAGCTCTAGTTATGCTCCGCACAAGGCAACAAGGTCAAGATGAGTGAAAAATCCAAAAATTAACCATGTTTAGCAATTAAGCCCTATAATGTATAAGCAAAAATAATGATTGTAAAAGTTGTCTAATTTCTGTCTCTCTCTAGCTTGTACGGCTTTAAACTGTTATTTATGCTTAATAATCCCGACCTAACCCTAGACCAAATTAAGTGTCTCTGAATAAGCTTTCCAACAAAGTATCATATGCCGTAATTGGGCTTAACATGAGTAAGTTTGGCCCATTTAAGTGAAGGAACATCATGGACTGCGCACTGATCCGCGCCAGAGAATTCGGGACCCAATTTGTCCGTGATTTTGGTCTAATTTGACAATTCTCGTGAAACCTGAAATTGTAGGTCTCTTCCTTATCTTTCTAGGGACAACAAGAAAATTCTAGTTATGCTCTACGCAAGGCAACAAGGTCAATATGAGTGAAAAATCCGAAAATTTACAATGTTTAGCAATTAAGCCCAATAATGTAAAACCAAAAACAATTATTGTTAAAGTTGTCCAATTTCCGTCTCTCTCTGGCTTGTTCGGTTGTAAATTGCTATTTATTATTATTAATCATAACCTAACCCTAGACCAAATTAAGGGCCTTTAAATAAGCTTTCCAACAGGGTATCATATGCCTTAATTGGGCTTAAGATGAGTAAGTTAGGCCCATTTAAGTGAAGCAACATCATGGACTGCGCACTGATCCGTGCCAAAGAACTCGGGACCAACTTTAGCCTTGATTTTGGCTTAATTTGACAATTCTTGTGAAACCTGAAATTGTAGGTCTCTGCCTTATCTTTCAAGGGACAGCAAGATCACCAAAATCCGATATCTGTAGCTCTAGTTATGCTCTGCGCAAGGCAACAAGGTCAGGATGAGTTAAAATTCCGAAAATTAACAATGTTTAGCAATTAAGCCCAATAATGTAAAAGCAAAAAACAATGATTGTAAAAGTTGTCTAATTTCCGTCTCTCTCTGGCTTTTGCGACCGTAAACTGCTATTGATGTTTATTAATCATGACCTAACCCTAGACCAAATTAAGGGCCTTTGAATAAGCTTTCCAACAAGGCATCATACGCCTTAATTGGGCTTAAGATGAGTAAGTTAGGCCCATTTAAGTGAAGGAACATCATGGACTGTGCACTGAATCGCGCCAGAGAACTCGGGACCAAATTTAGCCTTGATTTTGCCCTAATTTGACAATTCTTGTGAAACTTGATATTGTAGGTCTCTTCCTTATCTGTCTAGGGACAACAAGATCACCCAAATCCGATATCTGTAGCTCTAGATATGCTCTGCACAAGCCAACAAGGTCAGGATGAGTGAAAAATCCGAAAATTAACAAAGTTTAGCAATTAAGCGCAATTAAGCCCAATAATGTAAAAGCAAAAACAATGATTGTAAAAGTTGTCTAATTTCCGTCTCTCTGGATTGTGCTTCTGTAAACTGCTATTTATGCTTATTAATCCCGACCAAACCCTAGACCAAATTAAGGGCCTCTGAATAAGCTTTCCAACAACATATCATATGCCTTACTTGGGCTTAAGATGAGTAAGTTAGGCCCATTTAAGTAAAGGAACATCATGGACTGCGCACAGATCCGCGCCAAAGAACTCGGGACCCAATTTAGCCTTGATTTTGGCCTAATTTGACAATTCTTGTGGTACCAAAAATTGTAGGTCTCTTCCTTATCTTTCTAGGGACATCAAGATCACCAAAATCCGATATTTGTAGCTCTAGTTATGCTCCGCGCAAGGCAACAAGGTTAGAATGAGTGAAAAATGCGAAAGTTAACAATGTTTAGCAATTAAGCCTAATAATGTAAAAGCAAAAACAATGATTGTAAAAGTTGTCTAATTTCTGTCTCTCTCTGGCTTGTGCGGCAGTAAACTGCTATTTATGCTTTTTAATCCTGCCCTAACCTTAGACCAAATTAAGGGCCTCTGAATAAGCATTCCAGCAAGGTATCATTTGCCTTAATTGGGCTTAAGATGAGTAAGTTAGACCCATTTAAGTGAAGGGACATCATGGACTGCGCACTGATCCGTGCCAAAGAACTCGGGACCCAATTTAGCCTTGATTTTGTCTTAATTTGACAATTCTTGTCAAACCTGAAATTGTAGGTCTCTTCCTTATCTTTCAAGGGACAGCAAGATCACCAAAATCCGATATCTGTAGCTCTAGTTATGCTCTGCGCAAGGCAACAAGTTCAGGATAAGTGAAAAATCCAAAAATTAACAATGTTTAGCAATTAAGCCCAATTAATCCCAATAATGTAAAAGCAAAAACAATGATTGTAAAAGTTGTCTATTTTCTGTCTCTCTCTGACTTGTATGACTGAAAACTGTTATTTATGTTTACTAATCCTGAGCTAACCCTAGACCAAATTAAGGGCCTCTGAATAAGCTTTCCAACAAGGTATCCTATGCCTTAATTGGGCTTAAGATTAGTAAGTTAGACCCATTTAAGTGAAGGAAGATTATGGACTGCGCAATAATCCGCGCTAGAGAACTCGGAACCCAATTTAGCCTTGATTTTGGCCTAATATGACAATTCTTGTGAAACCTAAAATTGTAGGTCTCTTCCTTATCTTTCTAGAGACTGCAAGATCACCAAAATCCGATATTTGTGGCTCTAGTTATGCTCTGCGCAAGGCAATAAGGTCAGGATGAGTAAAAAATTCGAAAATTAACAATGTTTCGCAATTAAGCCCAATAATGTAAAATTAAAAAAAATTGATTGTAAAAGTTGTATAATTTCTGGCTCTCTCTGGCTTGTGCGGCTCTAAACTGCTATTTATACTAATTAATCCCGACCTTACCGTAGACCAAATTAAGGGACTCTGAATAAGCTTTCCGACAAGGTATCATATGCTTTAGTTGGGCTTAAGATGAGTAAGTTAGGCCCATTTAAGAGAAGGAACATTATGGACTGCGCACTGATCCGTGCCAGAGAACTCGGGACCCAATTTAGCCTTGATTTTGGCCTAATTTGACAATTCTTGTGACACCTGAAATTGTAGGTCTCTTCCTTATCTTTCTAGGGACAGCAAGATCACCAAAATCCGATATTTGTTGCTCTAGTTATGCTCTGCGGAAGGCAACAAGGTCAGGATGAATGAAAAATCCTAAAATTAACAATGTTTAGCAATTAAGCCCGATAATGTAAAATAAAAAACAATGTTTGTAAAAGTTATCTAATTTTTGTCTCTCTCTTGTTTGCGTGGCTGTAAACTGCTATTTAAGCTTATTAATCCTGACCTAACCCTAGACCAAATTAAGGGCCTCTGAATAAGCTTTCCAACAAGGTATCATATGCCTTAATTGGGCTTAAGATGAGTTAGTTAGGCCCATTTAAGTGAAGGAACATCATGGACTGCGCACTGATTCGTTCCAGAGAACTCGGGACCCAATTTAGCTTTGATTTTGGCCAAATTTGACAATTCTTGTGAAACCTGAAATTGTAGGTCTCTTCCTTATCTTTATGGGGACATCAAAATCACCAAAATCCGATATCTGTAGCTCTAGTTATGCTCTGTGCAAGGCAACACGGTCAGGATGAGTGAAAAATCTGAAAACTAACAATGTTTAGCAATTAAGACCAATTAAGCCCAATAATGTAAAAGCAAAAACAATGATTGTAAAAGTTATCTAATTTCGGTCTCTCTCTGCCTTGTACGGCTGTAAACTGCTATTTATGCTTATTAATCCTGACCTAACCCTAGACCAAATTAAGGGACTCTGAATAAGTAAGCTTTAATTGAGCTTAAGATGAGTAAGTTAGGCCCATTTAAGTGAAGGAACATTATAGACTGCGCACTGATCTACGCCAGAGAACTCGGGACCCAATTTAGCCTTGATTTTGGCCTAATTTGACAATTATTATGACACCTGAAATTATAGGTCTCTTCCTTATCATTCTAGGGATAGCAAGATCAACAAAATCCAATATCTGTAGCTCTACTTATGCTCTGTGCAAGACAATAAGGTCAGGATGTTTGAATAATCCAAAAATTAACAATGTTTGGCAATTAAGCACAATTAAGCCCAATAATGTAAAAGCAAAAAAATGATTGTAGAAGTTGTCAAATTTCCGTCTCTCTATGATGTGTGCGGCTGTAAACTGCTATTTATGCTTATTAATCCTGACCAAATTAAGGGACTCTGAATAAGCTTTCCAACAAGGTATCATATGCCTTAATTGGGGTTAAGATGAGTAAGTTAGGCCCATTTAAGTGAAGGAAAATCATGGACTCCTCACTAATCCGCGCTAGATATCTCGGGACCCAATTTAGCCTTGATTTTGGCCTAATTTGACAATTCTTGTGAAACTTGACATTGTAGGTCTCTTCCTTATCTTTCTAGGGACAACAAGACCACGAAAATCCGATATCTGTAGCCCTAGTTAGGCTCTGCGCAAGGAAACAAGGTTAGGATGAGTGAAAAATCCGAAAATTAACAATGTTTAGCAATTAACCAAAATTAAGCCAAATAATGTAAAAGAAAAAACAATGATTGTAAAAGTTGTCTAATTTTCGTCTCTCTCTGGCTTGTGCGGTTGTAAACTGCTATTTATGCTTATTAATCCCGACCTAACCCTAGACCAAATTAAGGGCCTCTGAATAAGATTTCCAACAAGGTATCATATGCTTTAGTTGGGCTTAAGATGAGTAAGTTAGGCCCATTTAAGTGAAGGAACATCATGGACTGTGCACTGATCCGTGCCAGAGAACTCGGGACTCAATTTACCCTTGATTTTTCCCTAATTTGACAATTCTTGTGACACCTGAAATTGTAAGTCTCTTCCTTATCTTTCTAGAGACAGCAAGATCACCAAAATCCGATATCTGTAGCTTTAGTTATGCTATGCGCAAGGCAAGAAGGTCTGGATGAGTGAAAATTCCGAAAATTAACAATGTTTAGCAATTGAGCCCAATTAATCCCAATAATATAAAAGCAAAAACAGTGATTGTAAAAGTTGCCTAATTTCCGTCTCTCTCTGGCTTGTGCCGTTGTTAACAGCTATTTATGCTTATTAATCATGACCTAACCCTAGATCAAATTAAGGGCCTCTGAAAAAGCTTTCCTACAAGGTATCATATGCCTTAATTAGGCTTAAGATGAGTAAGTTAGGCCCATTTAAGTGAAGGAACATCATGGATCGCAGACTGATCCGCGCCATGATCCTTCATGTTAGAGTACAACCAACGTTCCTATTGCATTAATGGCTTCCCAGAACAACTATATTGCATTAATGACTGCCCAGAACGACTCTATTGCATTAATGGCTGCCCATAACGACTCTATTGCATTTAATGAAGTTCTGCTTGAAGCCAACATCTGAGGGAATGTCTCTAACGGATCCTAAATGCTTGAAGACCATAACTACAGAAATCGTTGAAGATGAAGAAGAAGAGAATACATATTGCATTAGAAGCCATTACTTTGCGCATCAATTTCTTCATTGTTTCATTCTTTATTCTTCAATCATTTGAAGATATTACGCAGACTTTCCTAAGCTTTACATTTAAACCACTCTCTGAGTGTTAGTGAAAGATCTGCCGTGAGAAGTTGTATTTATTACAAACCAAATGTCTCAAACAATACTTGTCTTTGAGCCTGAAGAGGCTAGGTGGGCAAACAATACTTGTTTTGAGCCTGAAGAGGCTAGGTGTGCAAACAATACTTGTTTTGATCCTGAAGAGGCTTGGCGTGCAAACAATACTTGTCTTTGAGCCTGAAGAGGCTAGGTGTGCAAACAATACTTGAGTCTGTAACCTGATCAGTTATAGTGGATAAATCTTGGTGTTGCCAAGGACTGGACGTAGCTCTTTGTTTTGAAGAGTGAACCAGGATAAATAACTGTTTCGATCTCTCCTTCCTTAAACTCTTTAATTGCTTTAGTTTTTTTACGTCTATCAAGTGGTGTGTTTGAAAAAGTCACCTGTCCATACTGTATTCTTCCACTCGTCCAAATCTTGCATCTATTTACAAAAAGATTTCAACTTTGCTTAAATTCTGCCTCCTCGTGTTTATACTTGTCTATTTCAGCATATGCCTTAATTGGGCTAAAGATGAGTAAGTTAAGCCAATTTAAGTGAAAGAACATCAAGGACTGCACACTGATCCGCTCCAGAGAACTCGGGACCCAATTTATCCTTGATTTTATCGTAATTTGACTATTCTCGTGAAACCTGAAATTGTAGGTCTCTTCCTTATCTTTCTAGGGACAACAAGATCACCAAAATCCGATATCTGTAGTTGTAGTTATGCTCTGCCCAAGGCGACAAGGTCCGGATGAGTGAAAAATCCGAAAATTAACTAACTTTAGCAATTAAGCCCGATTAAGCCCAATAATGTAAAAGCAAAAACTATGGTTGTAAAAGTTGTCTAATTTCCATCTCTCTCTAGCTTATGCCGCTGTAAACTGCTATTTATGCTTATTAATCATGACCTAACCCTAGACCAAATTAAGGGCCTCTGAATAAGCTGTCCAACAAGGTATCGTATGCCTTAATTAGGCTTAAGATGAGTAAGCTAGGCCCATTTAAGTGAAGGAACATCATGGACTGCGCACTGATCCGTTCCAGAGAACTCAGGACTCAATTTAACCTTGATTTTGGGCTAATTTGACAATTCTTGTGACACCTGAAATTGTAGGTATCTTCCTTATCTTTCTAGAGACAGCAAGATCACCAAAATCCCATATCTGTAACTCTAGTTATGCTTTGCGCAAGGCAACAAGGTCAGGATGAGTGAAAAATCCGAAAATGAACAATATTTAGCAATTAAGCCCAATAATGTAAAAGCAAAAACAATGATTGTAAAAGTTGTCTAATTTTCGACTCTCTCTGGCTTGTGCGACTGTAAACTGCTATTTATGCTTATTAATCCTGAACTAGCCCTAGACCAAATTAAGGGCCTCTGAATAAGCTTTCCCACAAGGTATCATATGCCATAATTGGGATTAAGATGTGTAAGTTAGGCCCATTTAAATGAAGGAACATCATGGACTGCGCACTTGTCCCATCCAGAGAACTCGGGACCCAATTTAGCCATGATTTTGGCCTAATTTGACAATTCTTGTGAAACTTGAAATTGTAGGTCTCTTCCTTATCTTTCTAGGGACAGCAAGATCATCAAAATCCGATATCTGTAGCTCAAGTTATGCTCTGTGCAAGGTAACAAGGTCAGGATGAGTGAAAAATCCAAAAATTAACAATGTTTAGCAATGAAGCCCAATTAAGTACCATAATGTAAAAGCAAAAACAATGATGGTAAAAGTTGTCTAATTTCCGTCTCTCTCTGGCTTGTCCAGCTGTAAGCTGCTATTTATGTTTATTAATCCTGACCCAACCCTAGACCAAATTAAGGGCCTCGGAATAAGGTTTCCAACAAAGAATCATATGCCTTAATTGGGCTTAAGATGAGTAAGTTAGTCCAATTTAAGAGAAGGAACATCATGGACTGCAAACTCGATGCGCGCAGAGAAATCGGAACACAATTTAGCCTTGATTTTGACCTAATTTGACAATTCTTTTGAAAACTGAAATTGTAGGTCTCTTCCTTATCTTTCTACGGACAGCAAGATCAGCAAAATATGATATTTGTAGCTCTAGTTATGCCTGCGCAAGGCAACAAGGTTAGTCTGAGTGAAAAGTTCGAAAATTAACAATGTTTAACAATTAAAACCAATAATGTAAAAGCAAAAACAATGATTATAAAAGTTGCCTGATTTCCGTGTCTCTCTGACTTCTGCGGCTGTAAACTGCTATTTATGCTTATTAATCCTGACATAACCCTAGACCAAATTATGGGCCTCTGAATAAGCTTTCCAACAAGGTATCATATGCCTTAATTGGATTAAGATGTGTGGCAATTAGACCCATTTAAGTGAAGGAACATCATGGATCTGCTGATTATCCGCGCCAGAGAACTCGGGATCCAATTTAGCCTTGATTTTGGCCTAATTTGACAATTCTTGTGAAACCTGAAATTGTAGGTCTCTTCCTTATCTTTCTAGGGTCAGTAAGATCACCAAGGTATCATATGCCTTAATTGGGATTACGATGTGTAAGTTAGGCCCAATTAAGTGAAGGAACATCATGGACTGTGCAGTGATTCGAGCCAGAGAACTCGGGATCAGATTTAGCCTTGATTTTGGCCTAATTTGACAATACTTGTGAAACCAGAAATTGTTGGTCTCTTACTTATCTTTCTAGGGACAGCAAGATCACCAAAATCCGATATCTGTAGCTCTAGTTATGCTCTACGCAAGGCAACAAGGTCAGGATGAGTGAAAAATTCGAAAATTTACAATGTTTAGCAATTATGCCCAATAATGTAAAAGCAAAAACAATGATTGTAAAATTTGTCTAAATTCCGCCTCTCTCTGGCTTGTGCGGCTGTAAACTGCTATTTATTATTTTCAATCTTGACCTAACCCTAGACCAAATTAAGGGTCTCTGAATAAGCTTTCCAACAAGGTATCATATGCCTCTATTGGGCTTAAGATGGGTAAGTTAGGCCCATTTAAGTGAAGGAACGTCACGGACTGCGCACTCGTTCGAGCCAGAGAACTCGGGACACAATTTAGCCTTGATTTTGGCCTAATTTGACAATTCAACCTGAAATTGTAGGTCTCTTCCTTATCTTTCTATGTACAGCAAGATCACCAAAATCAGATATATGTAGCTCTAGTTATGCTCTGCGCAAGGCAACAAGGTCAAGATGAGTGAAAAATCCGAAAATTAACAATGTTTCGCAATTAAGCCCAATTAAGTCCAATAAGGTAACAGCAAAAACAATGATTGTAAAAGTTGTCTGATTTCCATCTCTCTCTGGCTTGTGCGGCAGTAAACTGATATTTATCTTATTAATCCTTAAATAACCCTAGACCAAATTAAGGGCCTCGAAATAAGCTTTCCAACAAGGTTTCGTATGCCTTACTTGGGGTTAAGATGAGTAAGTTAGGCCCATTTAAGTGAAGGAACGTCATGGACTGCACACTGATCGCGTCAGAGAACTCGGGACACAATTTTTCCTTGATTTTGACCTAATTTGACAATTCTTGTGAAACCTGAAATTGTAGGTCTCTACCTTATCTTTCTAGGGACAGCAAGATCACCAAAATCCGATATCTGTAGCTCTAGATATGCTCTGTGCAAGGTAACAAGGTATGGATGAGTGGAAAATCCGAAAATAAACAATGTTTAGCAATTAAGCCCAATAATGTAAAAGCAAAAACAATGATTATAAAAGTTGTCCAATTTTCGTCTCTCTCTGGCTTGTGCGGCTGTAAAATACTATTTACGCTTATTAATGCTGACCTATCCCTAGACCAAATTATGGGCCTCTGAATAAGCTTTCCAACAAGGTATCATATGCCTTAATTGGGATTACGATGTGTAAGTTAGGCCCAATTAAGTAAAGGAACATCATGGACTGTGCAGTGATTCGAGCCAGAGAACTCGGGATCAGATTTAGCCTTGATTTTGGCTTAATTTGACAATACTTGTGAAGCCTGAAATTGTTGGTCTCTTACTTATCTTTCTAGGGACAGCAAGATCACCAAAATCCGATATCTGTAGCTCTAGTTATGCTCTGCGTAAGGCAACAAGGTCAGGATGAGTGAATAATCGGAAAATTAACAATGTTTAGCAATTAAGCCCAATAATGTAAAAGCAAAAACAATGATTGTAAAAGTTGTCTAAGTTCCACCGCTCTCTGGCTTGTGCCGCTGTAAACTGCTATTTATTCTTATTAATCCTGACCTAACCCTAGACCAAATTAAGGGCCTCTGAATAAGCTTTCCAACAAGGTATCATAAGCCTTAATTGGGTTTAAGATGTGTAAGTTAGGCCCATTTAAGTGAAGGAACATCATGGACTGCGCACTTGTCTAAGCCAGAGAACTCGGGACCCAATTTAGACTTGATTTTGGCCTAATTTGACAATTCTTGTGATACCTGAAATTGTAGGTCTCTTCCTTATCTTTCTAGGGACAACAAGATCACCAAAATCCGATATCTGTAGCTTAAGTTATGCTCTGCCCAAGGATACAAGGTCAGGATGAGTGAAAAGTCCGAAAATTAACAATGTTTAGCAATGAAGCCCAATTAAGCCCCATAATGTAAAAGCAAAAACTATGGTTGTAAAAGGTGTCTAATTTTCGTCTTTCTCTGGGTTGTCCGCCTGTAAACTGCTAGTTTTGCTTTTTATTCCTAACCTAACCCTAGACCAAATTAAGGGCCTCGGAATAAGCTTTCCAACAAGGTATCATATGCCTTGATTGGGTTAAAGATGAGTAAGTTAGTCCCATTTAAGTGAAGGAACATCATGGACTCTACACTGATCCGCGCCAGAGAACTCGTGACACAATTTAGCCTTGATTTTGACCTAATTTGACAATTCTTGTGAAATCTGAAATTGTAGGTATCTTCCTTCACTTTCTGGGGACAGCAAGATCACCAAAATCCGATATTTGTAGCTCTAGTTATGGTCTGCACAAGGCAACATGGTCAGGATGAGTGAAAAATCCGAAAATTAACAATGTTTCGTAATTTAGCCCAATAATGTAAAAGCAAAAACAATGATTGTAAAAATTGTCTAATTTACGTCTCTCTCTGGCTTGTGCGGCTGGAAACTGTATTTATGCTTATTAATCATGACCTAACCCTAGACCAAATTATGGGCCTCTGAATAAGCTTTCCAACAAGGTATCATATGACTTAATTGAGATTAAGATGTGCAAGTTAGGCCCATTTATGTGAAGGAACACCATGGACTGCACACTGATCCACACTAGAGAACTCGGGACCCAATTTAGCCTTGATTTTGGCCTAATTTTACAATTCTCATGAAACCTGAAATTGTAGGTCTCTTCCTTATCTTTCTAGGGACAACAAAATCACCAAAATCCGATATTTGTAGCTCTAGTTATGCTCTGTGCAAGGCAACAAGGTCACGATGACTTAAAAATTCGAAAATTAACAATGTTTAGCAATTAAGCCCAATTAGCCCCATAATGTAAAAGCAAAAACAATGAGGGTAAAAGTTGTCTAATTGCCGTTTCTCTCTGGCTTATCCAGCTGTAAACTGCTATTTATGCTTATTAATCCTGACCTAACCCTAGACCAAATTAAGGTCCTCTGAATAAGCTTTCCAACAAGGTATCATTTGCCATAATTGGGCTTAAGATGAGTAAGTTAGGCCCATTTAAGTGAAGGAACATCATGGACTGCGCACCGATCCGTGCCAGAGAACTCGGGACCCAATTTAACCTTGACTTTGTCGTAATTTGACAATTCTTGTGAAACATGAAATTGTAGGTCTCTTCCTTATCTTTCTAGGGACATCAAGATCACCAAAATCCGATATCTGTAGCTCAAGTTATGCTCTGTGCAAGGCAACAAGGTCAGGATTAGTGAAAAATCCGACAATTAACAATGTTTCGCAATTAATCCCAATAATGTAAAAGCAAAAACAATGATTGTAAAAATTGTCTAATTTCTGTCTCTCTCTGGCTTGTGTGGCTGTAAACTGCTATTTATGTTTATTAATCCTGACCTAACCCTAGACCAAATTAAGGGACTCCGAATAAGCTTTCCAACAAGGTATCATATGCCTTAATTGGGCTTAAGATGAGTAAGTTAGGCCCTTTTAGGTGAAGGAACATCATGGACTGTGCACTGATCCGCGCCAGAGAACTCGGGACCCAATTTAGCCATGATTTTGGCCTAATTTGACAATTCTTGTGAAACCTGAAATTGTAGGTCTATTCCTTATCTTTCTAGGGATAGCAAGATAACCAAAATCCTATATCTATAGCTCTAGTTATACTCTGTGCAAGGAAACAAGGTCAGGATGAGTGAAGAATCTGAAAATTAACAATGTTTAGCAATTAAGCCCAATTAAGCCCCATTATGTAAAAGCAAAAACAATGATTGTAAAAGTTGTCTAATTTCCATCTCTCTCTGGGTTGTCCAGCTGTAAACTGCTATTTATGCTTATTAATCCTTTCTCAACCCTAGAACAAATTAAGGACCTCTGAGTAAGCTTTCCAACAAGGTTTCATATTCTTTAATTGGGCTTAAGATCAGTAAGTTAGGCCCATTTAAGTGAAGGAACATCATGGACTGCGCACTGATCCGCGCCAGAGAACTCGGGACCCAATTTAGCCTTTATTTTGGCCTAATTTGACAATTCTTGTGAAACCTTAAATTGTAGTTCTCTTCATTATCTTTCTATTGATAGCAAGATCACCAAAATCCGATATCTGCAGCTCAAGTTATGCTCTCCGCAAGGCAACAAGATCAGGATGGGTGAAAAATCCGAAAATTAACAATGTTTAGGAATTAAGCCCAATAATGTAAAAACAAAAACAATGATTGTAAAAGTTGTCTAATTTATGTCTCTCTCTGGCTTGTGCGGCTGTAAACTCCTATTTATGCTTGTTAATCCTGACCTAACCCTAGACCAAATTATGGGCCTCTGAATAAGCTTTCCAATATGGTATCATATGTTAAGTCTCTAAAATGTCTGATGTGCTTTTACCTAAGTTTTTATGAGAACTAAACATTGGTTAATGATTTAATTAACCTTTATATTGGTTGCTAACCTATCTATCGAGTGTGCAGATTAAATAAGAGAATCATCCGTCCAACACACAAGTGATTGAAACAAACGTCCAGCAATATAGTGATTGAAACTAACGCACGTCCAAAACACAAGAGACATAAACTTGCGTCCACTAAAGTGATGAAAGCCCTCGTCTACTAAAGGTATCAGAAGCGCTCGTCCAATGACGTGGCAGATGGAGCTCGTCCATTAAGGAATCAGAATGGCTCGTCCAATGACGTGGCAGATGGAGCTCGTCCATTAAGGAATCAGAATGGCTAGCTCGTCCAAGGACGTGGCATATGGATCTCGTCCATTAAGGTATCAGAAGCGCTCGTCCAATGACGTGGCAGATGAAGCTCGTCCATTAAGGAATCAGAAACGCTCGTCCAATGACGTGGCATATGGAGCTCGTCCACTAAAGTAACAGAGGCTCTCGTCCACTAAAGTAACAGAGGCTCTCGTCCACTAAAGTAACAGAGGCTCTCGTCCACTAAAGTAACAGAGGCTCTCGTCCACTAAAGTAACAGAAGGGTTCGTCCACTAAAGGTGACAAAAGCGCTCGTCCACACTAGTCTTTGGACTTGCTGAGTCCTTAATATGGAGCTCTTCTACTAGCCCGAATGAAAACTCAAATGGCTAGATAGACGCAATTATTTTCAAGATAGAAGCACTTATCTTATGAACGCGAATTCTATAAGGATTATCATAATCGTATTTCAAGAACCAGAAAGAGACTTGAAGCCTTCTCTCCTACTCAGTTTCATGCTTATCAAGAAAAGTCAGAAGTTACTCTCTCAATCAACCTTGGATAATCAGAACCAAAGGCCGGTTAAAGAGTGCTTCCAACATGCTTTATTCCCTAGTACCTCTAGTCCTTACACGAAAAGGGAAGTGTACTCAGCAAAGTACAAAAAGCTCTATGCATAACTCTGACATAGCTGTATCACGATGCATAAAGCCATGATCCTTCTTGTTAGAGTACAACCAACGTTCCTATTGCATTAATGACTGCCCTGAACGACTCTATTGCATTAATGGCTGCCCAGAACGACTATATTGCATTAATGGCTGCCTAGAACGACTCTATTGCATTTAATGAAGTTCTGCTTGAAGCCAACATCTGAGGGAATGTCTCTAACGGATCCTAAATGCTTGAATACCATAACTACAGAAGTCGTTGAAGATGAAGAAGAAGAGAATACACATTGCATTAGAAGCCATTACTCTGCGCATCAATTTCTTCATTCTTTCATTTTGTATTCTTCAATCATTTGAAGATATTACGCAGACTTTCCTAAGCATTACATTTAAACCACTCTCTGAGTGTTAGTGAAAGATCTTCCGTGAGAAGTTGTATTTATTACAAACCAAATCTCTCAAACAATACTTGCCTTTGAGCCTGAAGAGGCTAGGTGTGCAAACAATACTTGTTTTTAGCCTGAAGAGGCTAGGTGTGAGCCTGAAGAGGCTAGGTGTGCAAACAATACTTGCCTTTGAGCCTGAAGAGGCTAGGTGTGCAAACAATACTTGAGTCTGTAACCTGATCAGTTATATTGGATAAATCTTGATGCTGCTAAGGACTGGACGTAGCTCTTTGTTTTGAAGAGTGAACCAGGATAAATAACTATGTCAATCTATCCTTCCTTAAACTCTTTAATTGCTTTAGTTTTTCTTACATCTATCAAGTGGTGTGTTTGAAAAAGTCACCCGTCCATCTTGTATTCTTCCACTCGTCCAAATCTAGCTTCTGTTTACGAAAAGATTTCAACTTTGCTTAAATTCTTATAAACACAATTCAACCCCCCCTTCTCGTGTTTATACTTGTCTATTTCATCATATGCCTTAATTGGGCTTAAGATGAGTAAGTTAGGCCAAATTAAGTGAAGGAACATCATAGACTGTGCACTGATCCATGCCAGAGAACTCGGGATCCAATTTAGCCTTGATTTTGGCCTAACTTGACATTTCTTGTGAAACCAGAAATTGTAGGTCTCTTCCTTATCTTTCTAGGGATATCAAGATCACCAAAATCCGATATATGTAGCTCTAGTTATGCTCTGCGCAAGGTAACAAGATCAGGATGTGTGAAAAATCCGAAAATTAACAATGTTTAGGGATTAAGCCCAATAATGTAAAAGCGAAAACAGTGATTGTAAAAGTTGTCGAATTTCCGTCTCTCTCTGGCTTGTGCGGCTGCAAACTGCTATTTTTGTTTGTTAATCCTAACCTAACCCTAGACCAAATTAAGGACCTCTGAATAAGCTTTCCAACAAGGTATCATATGTTAAGTCTCTAAAATGTCTGATGTGCTTTTTCCTAAGTTTTTATGAGAACTAAACATTGGTTAATGATTTAATTAACCTTCATATTGGTTGCTAACCTATCTATCGAGTGTGCAGATTAAATAAGAGAATCATCCGTCCAACACACAAGTGATCGAAACAAACGTCCAGCACTGTAGTGATTGAAACTAACGCACGTCCAAAACACAAGAGATAGAAACTTGCGACCACTAAAGTGATGAAAGCCCGCGTCTACTAAAGGTATCAGAAGCGCTCGTCCAATGACGTGGCAGATGGAGCTCGTCCATTAAGGAATCAGAATGGCTCATCCAAGGACGTGGCATCTGGATCTCGTCCATTAAGATATCAGAAGCGCTCGTCCAATGACGTGGCAGATGAAGCTCGTCCATTAAGGAATCAGAAACGCTCGTCCAATGACGTGGCATATGGAGCTCGTCCACTAAAGTAACAGAGGCTCTCGTCCACTAAAGTAACAGAGGCTCTTGTCCACTAAAGTAACATAGGCTCTCGTCCACTAAAGTAACAGAAGTGCTCGTCCACTAAAGGTGACAGAAGCGCTCGTCCACACTAGTCTTTGGACTTACTGAGTCCTTAATATGGAGCTCGTCTACTAGCCCGAATGAAAACTCAAATGGCTAGATTGACGCGGTTATTTTCAAGATAGAAGCACTTATCTTATGAACGCGAATTCTATAAGGATTATCAGAATCGTATTTCAAGAACCAGAAAGAGACTTGAAGCCTTCTCTCCTACTCAGTTTCACGCTTATCAAGAAAAGTCAGAAGTTACTCTCTCTAGTAACCTTGGATAATCAGAACCATAGGCCGGTTAAAGAGTGCTCCCAACATGCTTTATTCCCTAGTACCTCTACACGAAAAGGGAAGTGTACTCAGCAATGTACAAAAAGCTCTCTGCATAACTCTGATATAGCTGTATCATGATGCATAAAGCCATGATCCTTCAAGTTTGAGTACAACCAACGTTCCTATTGCATTAATGGCTGCCCAGAACGACTCTATTGCATTTAATGAAGTTCTGCTTGAAGCCAACATCTGAGGGAATGTCTCTATTGGATCCCAAATGCTTGAAGACCACTACTACAGAAGTCGTTGAAGTTGAAGAAGAAGTGAATACACATTGCATTAGAAGCCATTACTCTGCGCATCAATTTTTTCATTCATTCATTCTGTATTCTTCAATCATTTGAAGATATTACGCAGACTTTCCTAAGCTTTACATTTAAACCACTCTCTGAGTGTTAGTGAAAGATCTGCCGTGAGAAGTTGTATTTATTACAAACCAAATCTCTCAAACAATACTTGTCTTTGAGCCTCAAGAGGCTAGGTGTGTATACAATACTTGTTTTAAGCCTGAAGAGGCTAGGTGTGAAAACAATACTTGTTTTGAGGCTGAAGAGGCAAGGTGTGCAAACAATACTTCTCTTTGAGCCTGAAGAGGCTTGGTGTGAAAACAATACTTGAGTCTGTAACCTGATCAGTTAAAGTGGATAAATCTTGGTACTGCCAAGGACTGGACGTAGCACTTTGTTTTGAAGAGTGAACCGGGATAAATAATTGTGTCAATCTCTCCTTCCTTAAACTCTTTAATTGCTTTATTTTTTCTTACGTCTATCAAGTGGTGTGTTTGAAAAAGTCACCCGTTGACACGCTGTCGCGCACGCGCCAAAAAGCGAGCGGTTTACAAAAATATGTAGTTTAGGGAGCGACAACTCGAGTATCGTCTCACAAGGACTCTTGGGTTGTTACTAACACAAAAATCAGTTTGGGGGGGGGGGGGGGGGGGGGTGGATTTAAATGCAAATAAGAAAACAGAGCAAAAAATAATGCAAATAAAATAACTATCAAATAGCTAAAAAACGATTAACCTACTATTCTCGGTTTCCCACTATCATTGGTTTACATAATTCCATGCCCTAAGCAGATTCTAAACCCTTTTCGATTGTAGCATCAATTAACAAGCGAAACTGACGCTACGAGACATATGTTCCTATTCCCGAATTAAGCAAACGGGGCGAAGCACTCATGAACTAAGCGAACATGAACGAACACACGCGAATTAAGCAAACGTGATTAAGTATAGGAACATACAATCATCGAAACAAATCTATACCTATCCTATATAATCCTGAATTAAGCAAACAGAACATACAGAACAAATATTGAAAGAGAATAGCATAAAGTTCAGGAATTACAAAACCTCAAGTGCGGTGGAACCCGATTACAGTAGATTAATCAAAGGAGACTAGTTCTCCATTACAAAAGAAACACAAAATGCTAAACCTACTGTTGCAGCCGCAACTGTGAAAAGAAAAGAAAAGAAAGATGATAGAAGATGAGAATAGAGAAGATTCTGTCCTACAACAGACTTAAATACAGATTCTGGATTCCGCGAGCTCCCGAGGCGAGCACACCTTCGCGAGGCGAATAATATGAACAGTCTTCAGTGTTTGGCCCTCTCGCGAGGCGATCTTATCATTCGCGAGGCGAGACTCTTCAAATTCCAAAATGTCACAACCGTGACCTTCAACACGGGTAAGCCGTGATGGCTTCTGGTCTTCCAGGGTTGGATTACTCGCGAGGCGAGTCAAGTATTCGCGAGGCGAGACAGAGAGGATTGTATTTTCTGGCACAGTCATGCTTCAGGTTCGCGAGGCGAGCAGCCTCTCGCTGGGCGAAAAACTCCAAACTGCTTCACTTTATTAACCTGAAAACAAGAATTAACAGTAAGTACTTTATTTGACTCTGAATCAGCTAAATTAACCTAAAAATACTTTAGAGACTCAAAATGCTGCTTGACGACAATCAAGTCTAATTTGGGCGAAATCGATATATAATTAGCACAAAACCACGGTCATACTAGCCATAAAACTAGCTGAGCCAGAGGCTGATCAAAATACCCCAAACTTAAACTTTGCTTGTCCCCAAGTAAACTAAAACTCAAAAACTCAAAAAGACTCAAGACATGGCAAGCTTAAAAGATTTAATCAACTTTGCACAAATTTCAAGCAAGTCAACAAAATAATTTGTCCTTCAATGTCCCCCCCCCCCCCCTCTTTCAAACAAAGCAATCCCCACATTCATTTACTCTAAACATTTGAGAATTTCTACCATTCATGCAATCATTAATCTAAGCAAGGGATCCAAGTTACACACAAGAGGGAGATCACCAAATTCAAACAATCGCCTTCCTCACAAGGGAATTTAGTGTTTCACTCAATCGTTCAGTTTGTATAGGTTATCAACATTTCACTCAATTCACCTTCCAAGAACACTTCCCATGAATTTGATTTTCATCTCAAAATGGTTCCCACGGAAACATGCATGCAACATCAAAAGGTCTTTTATGGTTGTAATGGGGCCTGGCTAAAGGTAGGATATACAAAGGTACTAGGCTTAAGTCCCTAGGAACTAAGAGAGCATGAAACAGTTTTATACATCGAATTTCCACTCAAGTTCCTTTTTTTTCATTTTTCTTTATGCTTTTGGGTGACTACAGCCTTTTGCTTCAAATAGCCTTTTTGACATTTTTGCACTTTTTATTTTTTTATTTATTTTTTTTCTTTTTATTTCTTTCTCTTTTTTTTTCTCACCCCAGAATGACATGTCACGTCCTTGTAGCCACCCCAAACTTAGTTTCTTGCAACCATTCTCTTGCTAAGCTTCCATGCTCTCCTAATCCTAAGATCGGGTTCACATGGTCTTTCCAGATTTAGGCTCATAACATAGGGTTATCAAGAAATAATAGGCTAATTAGGCTCAATGGGGCTAACTAGGGAACATGCATTAGGAAGGGTTCAGTTTAGGCTAAGTAGCTATTTACAAAGAAAATTGCCTAAATCATTTGATGCAAGCACATAAACATGCAAACCAAGTAGAGACTCAAGCAAATTCGGGAAAGTGCAACTTGAAAGTGATTCACACAGTTAAAAACATGCTGGAGGCTCAAATCCTCACCTGGACATTTTTGCAAATTGTTCGACCGAGATTCTATCCCTAGTGTGTGCATCCTTCACCCCAAACTTATCATAAATCATGCAATCACAATACAATATCTCAAAGTTCAGTTTTCAATTTTTCAAGTGGGGATCAAATTTTCAATTTTCAAAACTTTTTTCTACCTAGGGGGAAAACAGTCAACACATAACATGCAATCCATCTATGCAAAATTCAATCAAAACCCAATCAAACTTGCCGACACAAGACTCAACACACATACTCCTGATCTTCTCAAATTATTCAGGAGCTAAAAGAAAACAAAACAAAAATAGAGCAAGGCAAAGCAATTAAAAAGAGTAAGGTTCAGAGAAAACTCATGGGGGCGGTTCCACCGGGATCCCACTTGTCACGTGATACAACAACAGCCACAGAATGCTCAAATTGCAATATGATCCTCCCGGATCCCATGGCATGAAGCATAAAGCCCAAACGATAGACAAGGGATGGAAGCTTGTTCCATGGTCCCCTAACTTGCAGCCTTGATATGGAGGTGAGCATTTGACAATTATGGTGACCTCGCCAAGTGCGGCGGACTTCTCACTCCCTCTTGGGTCAGAGATGACCTCTTTCTCAATAAAGTCCTCCCAATAAAATCGGGGTTCAACCTCTTGGACTAGCCACAGTGTCTTCATATCCAAGGGTGCAAAATCCAGAGGATTGAACTCCATCACTGGTGATTCCAAAGGGGGAGGTGGCAAACAGGCGGAGAGGGTTTACAGTCTTTGCTTCATTTTTCTGACGTTCTTCATTCACTTTGCACTGACAATTCCATCACCTGTTATACATGCAGAATTCTCAGCACACACCACACAAAGGTTAGAGTTAGTACAATCAACACATATGGTACAATAAACTGAATCAGTAAAGGCTTGAATGTCTGGAACTTCAACACACAGTTCATCAATAATAGTTGTTCTTGACACTAAAAATACTTTAGAGACTCAAAATGCTGCTTGACGACAATCAAGTCTAATTTGGGCTAAATCGATATATAATTAGCACAAAACCACGATCATACTAGCCATAAAACTAGCTGAGCCAGAGGTTGATCACCCATCCCTCCCTGTATTCTTCCACCCGTCCAAATCTAGCTTCACATTTTACGAAGAGATTTCAACTTTGCTTAAATTTCGATAAACACAATTCAACCCCCTTCTCATGTTTATACTTGTGTATTTCATCATATGCCTTAATTGGGCTTAAGATGAGTAAGTTAGGCCAATTTAAGTGAAGGAACGCATACTGCGCACTAATCCATCATCGGCCTTTAGCCTTGATTTTGGACTAATTTGACTATTCTTGTGTAACCTGAAATTGTAGGTCTCTTTCTCATCTTTCTAGGGACAGCAAGATCACCAAAATCCAATATCTGTAGCTCTAGTTATGCTCTGCGCAACGCAACAAGGTCAGGCTGAGTGAAAAATCCAAAAATAAACAATGTTTAGCAATTAAGCCCACCAATGTAAAAGCAAAAACAATGATTGTAAAAGTTGTCTAAGTTCCGTCTCTCTCGGTCTTGTGCGGCTGTAAACTGCTATTTATTCTTATAACAATGACCTAACCCTAGACCAAATTAAGGGCCTCTGAATAAGCTTTCCAACACGGTATCATATACCTTAATTGGTCTTAAGATGGGTAGGTTAGGCCCATTTAAGTGAAGGAACATCATGGACTGCGCACTAATCCACGACAGAGAACTTGTGACCCAATTTAACCTTGATTTTGGCCTAATTTGACAATTCTTGTGAAACCTAAAATTGTAGGTCTCTTCCTTATCTTTCTAGGTACAACAAGATCACCAAAATTCGATATTTGTAACCCTAGTTATGTTCTGCCCAAGGCAACAAGG
Source organism: Sophora flavescens (assembly GCA_030762895.1). Taxonomy (NCBI): domain Eukaryota; kingdom Viridiplantae; phylum Streptophyta; class Magnoliopsida; order Fabales; family Fabaceae; genus Sophora; species Sophora flavescens. The sequence continues at coordinate 9,582,524 of JAUPTC010000011.1, read as the reverse complement.
TTAGGATGAGTAAAAAATCCAAAAATTAACAATGTTTAGCAATTAAGCCCAATAATGTAAAAGCAAAAACAATGGTTGTAAAAGTTGTTTAATTTTCATCTCTCTTTGGCTTGTATCGTTGTGAACTGCTATTTGGGCTTATTAATCATGACCTAACCCTAGACCAAATTAAGGGCCTCTGAATAAGCTTTCCAACAAGGTATTATATGCCTTAATTGGGCTTAAGATGAGTAAGTTAGGCCCATTTAAGTGAAGGAACATCATGGACTGCGCACTAATCCATGCCAGAGAACTCGGGACCCAATTTAGCCTTGATTTTGGCCTAATTTAACAATTCTTGTGAAACTTAAAATTGTAGGTCTCTTCCTTATCTTTCTAGGGACAGCAAGATCACAAAATCCGATATTTGTAGCTCTAGTTATGCTCTGCGCAAGGCAACAAGGTCAGGATGAGTGAAAAATCAGAAAAGTAACAATGTTTAGGAATTAATCCCAATATTGTGAAAGCAAAAACAATGATTGTAAAAGTTGTCTAATTTCCGACTGTCTCTGACTTGTGCTTCTGTAAACTTCTATTTATGCTTATTAATACTGACCTAACCCTAGACCAGATGAAAGGCCTCTGAATAAGCTTTCCAACAAGGTATCATATGCCTTAATTGGGTTTAAGATGAGTAAGTTAGGCCCATTTAAGTGAAGGAACATCATGGATTACGCACTGATCCGCACCAGAGAACTCGGGACCCAATTTAGCCTTGATTTTGGCCTAATTTTCCAACTCTAGTGAAACCTAAAATTGTAGTTATCTTCCTTATCTTTCTAGGGACAACAAGATCACCAAAATCCGATATATGTATCTCTAGTTATGCTCTGCGGAAGGCAACAAGGTCAGGATGAGTGAAAAATCCGAAAATTAACAATGTTTAGCAATTAAGCCCAATAATGTAAAAACAAAAACAATGATTGTAAAAGTTGTCTAAGTTCCGCCTCTCTCTGGCTTGTCCGACTGTAACCAGCTATTTATTCTTATTAATACTGACCTAACCCTAGACCAAATTAAGGGCCCTTGAATATGCTTTCCAACAAGGTATCATATGCCTTAATGGGGCTTAAGATGGGTAAGTTAGGCCCATTTAAGTGAAGGAAGATCATGGAATGCGCACATGTCCGAGCCAGAGAACTCGGGACCCAATTTAGCTTTGATTTTGGACTAATTTGACAATTCTTTTGTTACCTGAAATTGTAGGTCTCTTCTTTATCTTTCTAGGGACAGCAAGATCACCAAAATCCGATATTTGTAGCTATAGTTATGTTCTGCGCAAGGCAACAAGGTCAGGATGAGTGAAAAATCCGAAAATTAATAATGTTTAGCAATTAAGCCCAATTAGCCCCATAATGTAAAAGCAAAATCAATGATGGTAAAAGTTGTCTAATTTTCGTTTCTCTCTGGCTTGTCCGGCTGTAAACTGCTATTTTTGCTTATTAATCCGGACCTAACCCTAGACCATATTAAGGGACACCGAATAAGCTTTCCAACAAGGTATCATATGCCTTAATTGGGCTTAAGATGAGTAAGTTAGGCCCATTTAAGTGAAGCAACATCATGGACTGCACACTGATCCGCGCCAGAGAACTGGGGACCCAATTTAACCTTGATTTTGGCCTAATTTGACAATTCTTGTGAAACCTGAAATTGTAGGCCTCTTCCTTATTTTTCTAGGGACAGCAAGATCACCAAAATCCGATATTTGTAGCTCAAGTTATGCTCTGTGCAAGGCAACAAGGTCAGGATGAGTGAAAAATCCGTAAATTAACAATGTTTCGCAATTAAGCCCAATAATGTAAAAGCAAAAACAATGATTGTAAAAATTGTCTAATTTTAGTCTCTGTCTGGCTTGTGCGGCAGTAAACTTCGATTTATGATTATTAATCCTGACCTAACCCTAGACCAAACTAAGGGACTCCGAATAAGATTTCCAACACGGTATCATATGTCTTAATTGGGCTTAAGATGAGTAAGTTAGGCCCATTTAAGTGAAGGAACATCATGGACGGCATACTGATCCGCGCCAGAGAACTCGGGACCCAATTTAGCCTTGATTTTGGCCTAATTTGACAATTCTTGTGAAACCTGAAATTGTAGGTCTCCTCCTTATCTTTCTAGGGAAAGCAAGATCACCAAAATCCGATATTTATAGCTCAAGTTTTACTCTGTGCAAGGCAACAAGGTTAAGATGGGTGAAAAATCCGAATATTAACAATGATTTGCAATGAAGCCCAATAATGTAAACGGAAAAACAATGATTGTAAAAGTTGTCTAATTTCCGTCTGTCTCTGGCTTGTGCGGCTGTAAACTTTTATTTATGCTTATTAATCCTGACCTAACCCATGACCAAATTAAGGGCCTCTGAATAAACTTTCCAACAAGGTATCATATACCTTAATTTGGCTTAAGATGAGTAAGCTAGGCACATTTAAGTGAAGGAACATCATAGACTGCGCACTGATCCGCGCAAGAGAACTTGGGACCCAATTTAGCCTTGATTTTGTCCTAATTTGACAATTCTTGTGACACCTGAAATTGTAGGTCTCTTCCTTATCTTTCTAGGGAAAGCAAGATCACCAAAATCTGATATCTATAGCTCAAGTAATGCTCTGCAAAAGGCATAAGGTCAGGATGAGTGAAAAATCCGAAAATTACCAATCTTTAGCAATTAAGCCCAATCATGTAAAAGCGAAAACAGTGATTGTAAAAGTTGTCTAATTTCCCTCTATCTGGCTTGTGCGGCTGTAAACTTCTATTTATGCTTATTAATCCTGACCTAATCCTAGACCAAATTAAGGGCCTCTGAAAAAGCTTTCCAACAAGGTATCATATGCCTTAATTGGGCTTAAGATGAGTAAGTTTGGCCCATTTAAGTGAAGGAACATCATGGACTGCCCACTGATCCGCACCAGAGAACTCGGGACCCAATTTAACATTGATTTTGGCCTAATTTGACAACTCTTTTGAAACATGAAATTGTAGGTCTCTTCCTTATCTTGCTAGCGACAGCAAGATCACCAAAATCCGATATTTGTAGCTCTAGTTATGCTTTGCGCAAGGTAACAAGATCAGGATGTGTGAAAAATCCGAAAATTAACAATGTTTTGGAATTAAGCCCAATAATGTTAAAGCGAAAATAGTGATTGTAAAAATTGTCTAATTTCCGTCTCTCTCTGGCTTGTGCGGCTGTAAACTGCTATTTTTGCTTGTTAATCCTGACCTAACCCTAGACCAAATTAAGGACCTCTGAATAAGTTTTCCAATAAGGTATCATATGTTAAGTCTCTAAAATGTCTGATGTGCTTTTTCCTAAGTTTTTATGAGAACTAAACATTGGTTAATGATTTAATTAACCTTCATATTGGTTGCTAACCTATCTATCGAGTGTGCAGATTAAATAAGAGAATCATCCGTCCAACACACAAGTGATTGAAACAAACGTCCGGCACTGTAGTGATTGAAACGCACATCCAAAATGCAAGAGATAGAAACTTGCGTCCACTAAAGTGATGAAAGCCCGCGTCTACTAAAGGTATCAGAAGCGCTCGTCCAATGACGTGGCAGATGGAGCTCGTCCATTAAGGAATCAGAATGGCTCGTCCAATGACGTGGCAAGTGGAGTCCATTAGGAGCTCCAATGACGTGGCAGATGGAGCTCGTCCATTAAGGAATCAGAATGGCTCATCCAATGACGTGGCAGATGGAGCTCGTCCATTAAGGTATCAGAAGCGCTCGTCCAATGACGTGGCAGATAAAGCTCGTCCATTAAGGAATCAGAATGGCTCGTCCAATGACGTGGCATATGGATCTCGTCCATTAAGGTATCAGAAGCACTCGTCTAATGACGTGGCAGATGAAGCTCGTCCATTAAGGAATCAGAAAGGCTCGTCCAATGACGTGGCATATGGAGCTCGTCCGCTAAAGTAACAGAGGCTCTCGTCAACTAAAGTAACAGAGGCTTTCATCCACTAAAGTAACAGAGGCTCTCGTCCACTAAAGTAACAGAAGTGCTCGTCCACTAAAGGTGACATAAGCCCTCGTCCACACTAGTCTTTGGTCTTGCTGAGTCATTAATAGGGTGCTCGTCTACTAGCCCGAATGAAAACTCAAATGGTTAGATAGACGCAATTATTTTCAAGATAGAAGCACTTATCTTATGAACGTGAATTCTATAAGGATTATCATAATCGTATCAGAAGTTACTCTCTCAAGCAACCTTGGATAATCAGAACCAAAGGCCAGTTAAAGAGTGCTTCCAACATGCTTTATTCCCTAGTACCTCTAGTCCTTACACGAAAAGGGAAGTGTACTCAGCAAAGTACAAAAAGCTCTTTGAATAACTCTGATATAGCTGTATCATGATGCATAAAGCCATGATACTTCATGTTAGAGTACAAAAAACGTTCCTATTACATTAATGGCTGCCCAGAACAACTCAATTGCATTAATGGATGCCTAGAACTACTCTATTGCATAAATGGCTGCCCAGAACGACTCTATTACATTTAATGAAGTAAAAGCAAAAACAATGATTGTAAAAGTTGTCTAATTTCTATCTCTCTATGGCTTGTCCAGCTGTAAACTGCTATTTATGATTATTAATCCTGACCTAACCCTAGACCAAATTAAGGGCCTTTGAATGAGCTTTCCACCAAGGTATCATATGCCATAATTGGGCTTAATATGAGTAAGTTAGGCCCATTTAAGTGAAGGAACATCGTGGACCACGCACTCATCCGTGCCAGAGAACTTGGGACCCAATTTATCCTTGATTTTGGCCTAATTTGACAATTCTTGTGAACCTGAAATTGTAGGTCTCTTCCTTATCTTTCTATGGACAGCAAGATCGCCAAAATCTGATATCTGTAGCTCTAGTAATGCTCGGCGCAAAGTAACAAGGTTAGGATGAGTGAAAAGTCCAAAAATTAACAATGTTTAGCAATTAAGACCAATAATGCAAAAGCAAAAACAATGATTGTAAAAGTTGTCAAATTTTCGTCTCTCTCTGGCTTGTGCTGCTGTAAACTGATATTTATGCTTATAAATCAAGACCTAACCCTAGACCAAATTAAGGGCATGTGAATAAGGTTTCCAACACGGTATCATATGCCTTAATTGGGCTTAAGATGAGTAAGTTAGGCCCAATTAAGTGAAGGAACATCATGGACTGCGCAGTAATCCGCGCCAGAGAACTCAGGATCCAATTTAGCCTTGATTTTGGCATAATTTGACAATTCTTGTGTAACCTGAAATTGTAGGTCTCTTCCTTATCTTTCTAGGCACAGCAAGATCACCAAAATCCGATATTTGTAGCTCTAGTTATGCTCGGCGCAAGGCAACAAGGTCATGATTAGTGAAAAATCCGAAAATTAACAATGTTTAGCAATTAAGCCCAATAATGTAAAAGCAAAAATAATTATTGTGAAAGTTGTCTAATTTCCGTATCTCTCTGGCTTGTGCGGCTGTAAACTGATATTTATGCTTATTAATCTGACCTAACCCTGGACCAACTTAATGGCCCCTGAAAAAGCTTTCCAACAAGGTATCATATGCCTTAATTGGGATTAAAATGGCTAAGTTAGGCCCATTTAAGTTAGGAACATCATGGACTGCGTACTGATCTGATCCAGAGAACTCGGGACCCAATTTTGGCTTTATTTTGGCTTAATTTGACAATATTTGTGAAAACTGAAATTGTAGGTCTCTTCCTTATCTTTCTAGGGACAACAAGATCACCAAAATCCCATATCTGTGGCTCTAGTTATGCTCTGTGCAAAGAAACAAGGTCAAGATGAGTGAAAAATCCGAAAATTAACAATGTTTAGCAATTAAGCCCAATAACGTAAATGCAAAAACAATGATTGTAAAAGTTGTCTAATTTTCGTCTCTTTCGGGACCCAATTTAGTTTTGATTTTGGCCTAATTTGACAATTCTTGTGAAACCTAAAATTGTAGGTCTCTTCCTTATCTTTCTAGGGACAAGAAGATCACCAAAATCCGATATTTGTAGCTCTAGTTATGCTCTGGACAAGGTAACAAGGTCAGGATGAGTGAAAAATCCGAAAATTAACAATGTTTAGCAATTAAGCCCAATAAAGTAAAAGCAAAAACAGTGATTGTAAAAGTTGTTTAATTTTCAACTCTCTCTGGTTTGTGCGGCTGTAAACTGCTATTTATGCTTATAAATCCTGACCTAACCCTCGACCAAATTAAGGGCCTCTGAATAAGCTTTCCAACAAAGTATCATATGCCTTAATTGGGATTAAGATGAGTAAGTTAGGCCCATTTAAGTGAAGGAACATCATGAACTTGACACTGATTTGAGCCAGAGAACTCGGGACCCAATTTAACCTTGATTTTGGCCTAATTTGACAATTCTTGTGACACCTGATATTGTAGTTCTCTTTCTTATCTTTCTAGGGACTGCAAGATCACCAAAATCCGATATTTGTAGCTCAAGTTATGCTCTGCGCAAGGCAACAAGGTCAAGATGAGTGAAAAATCCGAAAATTAACAATGTTAAGCAATTAAGACCAATTAAGCCACATAATGTAAAAGCAAAAACAATGATTCTAAATGTTGTCTAATTTCCGTCTCTCTCTGGGTTGTCCAGCTGTAAACTGCTATTTATGCTTATTAATCCTTTCCTAACCCTAGACCAAATTAAGGGCCTCTGAATAAGCTTTCCAACAAGGTTTCATGTGCTTTAATTGGGCTTAAGATCAGTAAGTTAGGCCCATTTAAGTGAAGGAACATAATGGAATGCGCACTCATCCGCGTCAGAGAACTCGAGACCCAGTTTATCCTTGATTTTGGCCTAATTTGACAATTTTTGTGAAACATGAAATTGTAGGTGTCTTCCATATCTTTCTAGGGACAGCAAGATCACCAGAATCCGATATTTGTAGCTCTAGTTATTCTCTGCGTAAAAAAACAAGGTCAGGATGAGTGAAAAATCCGAAAATTAACAATGTTTAGGAATTAAACCCAATAATGTAAAAGCAAAAACAATGATTGTAAAAGTTGTCTAATTTCCGTCTCTCTATGGCTTATGCAGTTGTAAATTGCTATTTATGCTTATTAATCCTGACCAATCCCTAGACCAAATTAAGGGCCTCTGAATAAGCTTTCCCACAAGGTATCATATGCCTTAATTGGACTTAAGATGAGTAAGTTAGGGCCATTTAAGTGAAGGAACATCATGGATTGCGCACTGATCCGCGCCAGAGAAATAGGGACCCAATTTAGCCTTGATTTTGGCCTACTTTGACAATTCTTGTGAAACCTGAAATTATTGGTCTCTTCCTTATCTTTCAAGGGACAGCATGATCACCAAAATCCAATATATGTAGCTCTAGTTATGCTCTGCGCAAGGCAACATGGTCAGGATGAGTAAAATATCCGAAAATTAACAATGGTTAGAAATTAAGCCCAATAATGTAAAAAAAAAAACAGTGATTGTAAAAGTTGTATAATTTCCGTCTCTCTCTGTCTTGTGTGGCGGTAAATTGCTATTTATGCTTATTAATCGTGACCTAACCCTAGACCAAGTTAACGACCTCTGAATAAGCTTTCCAACAAGGTATCATATGCATTAATTGGGATAAAGATGTGTAAGTTAGGCCCAATTAAGTGAAGGAACATCATTGACTGCCCAGTGATCCGCGCCAGAGAACTCGGGACCCAATTTAGCCTTGATTTTGGCCTAATTTGACAATTCTTCTGGAACCTAAAATTGTATGTCTCTTCCTTATCTTTCTAGGGACAACATGATCACCAAAATCCGATATCTGTAGCTCTAGTTATGATCTGCGCAAGGCAACAAGGTTAGGATTAGTGAAAAATCCGAAAATTAACAATGTTTAGGAATTTAGCCCAATAATGTAGAAGCAAAAACAATTATTGAAAAAGTTGCCTAATTTCCGTCTCTCACTGACTTGTGCGGCTGTAAACTACTATTTATGCTTATTAATCCTGACCTTACCCTAGACCAAATTAAGGACCTCTGAATAAGATTTCCAACAAGGTTTCATGTGCTTTCATTGGGCATAAGATCAGTAAGTTAGGCCTATTTAAGTGGAGGAACATCATGGACTGCGCACTCATCTACGCCAGAGAACTTGAGACTCAGTTTATCCTTGATTTTGGCCTAATTTGACAATTCTTGTGACACCTGAAATTGTAGGTCTCTTCCTTATCTTTCTAGGGACATCAAGATCACCAAAATCCGATATATGTAGCTCTAGTTATGCTCTGCGCAAAGAAACAAGGTCAGGATGAGTGAAAAATCTGAAAATTAACAATGTTTAGGAATTAAGACCAATATTGTAAAAGCAAAAACAATGACTATAAAAGTTGTCTAATTTCCGTCTCTCTCTGGCTTGTGCGGCCGTAAACTGCTATTTATGCTTATTAATCCTGACCAAACCCTAGACCAATTTTAGGGCCTCTGAATAAGCTTTCCCACACGGTACCATATGCCTTAATTGGACTTAAGATGAGTAAGTTAGGCCCATTTAAGTGAAGGAACATCATGGACTGCACACTGATCCGCGCCAGAGAAATAGGGACCCAATTTAGCCTTGATTTTGGCCTAATTTGACAATTCTTGTCAAACATGAAATTATAGGTCTCTTCCTTATCTTTCTAGGGACAACAAGATCACCAAAACCCGATATCTGTAGCTCTAGTTATGCTCTACGCAAGGTAACATGGTCAGGATGAGTGAAATATTCGAAAATTAACAATGGTTAGAAATTAAGCACAATAATGTAAAAGCAAAAACTATGATTGTAAAAGTTGTCTAATTTCCGTCTCACTCTGGCTTGTGCAGTGGTGAACTACTATTTATGCTTATTAAACGTGACCTAACCCTAGACCAAATTAAGACCTCTGAATAAGCTTTCCAACAAGGTATCATATGCCTTAATTGGGATTAAGATGTGTAAGTTAGCCCCAATTTAGTGAAGGAACATCATTGACTGCCCAGTGATCCCTTCCAGAGAACTCGGGATCCAAGTTAGCCTTGATTTTGGCCTAATTTGACAATTCTTCTTAAATCTGAAATTGTAGGTCTCTTCCTTATCTTTCTAGGGACAACAAGATCACCAAAATCCGATATTTGTACCTCTAGTTCTGCTCTGCGCAAGGCAACAAGGTCAGGATTATTGAAAAATCCGAAAATTAACAATGTTTAGGAATTTAGCCCAATAATGTAGAAGCAAAAACAATGATTGTAAAAGTTGCCTAATTTCTGTCTATCTCTGGCTTGTGCGGCTGTAAACTGCTATTTATGCTTATTAATCCAGACCTTACCCTAGACCAAATTAAGGACCTCTGAATTAACTTTCCAACAAGGTATCATATGACTTAATTGGGATTAAGATGTGTAAGTTAGGCCCAATTAAGTGAAGGAACATCACGGTTTCCACTCACCGATCCACGCTCGAGAACTCGAGATCCAATTTAGCCTTGATTTTGGCCTAGTTTGACAATTCTTCGAAACCAGAAATTGTAGTTCTCTTCCTTATATTTCTACGTACATCAAGTTCACCAAAATCCGATATTCGTAGCTCAAGTGATGCCTTTGCGCAAGGCAACAAGGTCGGGATGAGTGAAAAATCCGAAAATTAACAATGTTTAGCAATTAAGCCCAATTATAACCCCATAATATAAAAGCAAAATCAATGATTGTAAAAGTTGTCTAATTTCCGCCCACTCTCTCTTCTGGGTTGTCCAGATAAACTGCTATTTATGCTTATTAATCATTTCCTATCCCTAGACCAAATTAAGGGCCCTCGAAAAAGCTTTCCAACAAGGTTTCATGTGTTTTAATTGGGCTTAAGATCAGTAAGTTAGGCCTATTTAAGTGAAGGAACATCATGGACTGCCCACTCATCCTCGCCAGAGAACCCGGGACTCAGTTTATCCTTGATTTTCACCTAATTTGACAATTCTTGTGACACCTGAAATTGTAGGTCTCTTCCTTATCTTTCTAGGGACAGCAAGATCACCAAAATCAGATATCTGTAGCTCTAGTTATGCTCTGCGCAAGGCAAAATGGTCAGGATGAGTGAAATATCCGAAAATTAACAATGCTTAGAAATTAAGCCCAATAATGTAAAAGCAAAAACAATGATTGTAAAAGTTGTCTAATTTCCGTCTCTCTCTAGCTTGTGCAGCTGTAAACTGCTATTTACGCTTATTAATCGTGAACTAAACCTAGACCAAATTAAGGACCTCTGAATAAGCTTTCCCTTAATTGGGATTAAGATGTGTATTTATGAGGAACACTTGAGGTTAGATCCGCGGCAGAGAACTCTTGGATCCAATTTAGCCTTGATTTTGGCCTAATTTGACAATTCTTGTGAAACCTGAAATTGTTGGTCTCTTCCTTATCTTTCTACGGACTGCAAGATCACCAAAATCGGATATCTGTAGCTCTAGTTATGCTCTGTGCAAGGCAACAAGGTCCGGATTAGTGAAAAATCCGAAAATTAACATTGTTTAGGAATTTATCCCAATAATGTAAAAGCAAAAACAATGATTGTAAAAGTTGTCTAATTTCGTCTCTCTCGGCTTGAGGCTGATGTAAACTACTATTTATGCTTATTAATCCTGACCTTACCATAGACCAAATTAAGGGCCTCTGAATAAGCTTTCCAACAAGGAATCATATGTCTTAATTGGGCTTAAGATGACTAAGTTAGGCCCATTTAAGTGAAGGAACATCATGAACTACGCACTGATCCGAGCCAGAGAACTCGGGACCCAATTTAGCCTTGATTTTGGCCTAATTTGACAATTCTTGTGAAAACTAAAGTTGTAGGTCTCTTCCTTATCTTTCTTGGGACAACAAGATCATCAAAATCCGATATATGTAGCTCTAGTTAAGCTCTGTGCAAGGCAACAAGGTCAGGATGCGTGAAAAATCCGAAAATTAACAATGTTTAGCGATTAAGCTCAATTAAACCCAATAATGTAAAAGGAAAAACAATGGTTGTAAAATTTGTCTAATTTCCGTCTCTCTAGCTTTTGCGGCTGTAAACTTCTATTTATGCTTATTAATCCTGACCTAACCCTAGACCAAATTAAAGGCCTCTGAATAAGCTTTCAACAAGGTAACATATGCCTTAATTGGGATTAAGAAGAGAAAGTTAGACCCATTTAAGTGAAGGAACATCATGCATTGCGCACTGATTTGCGCCAGAAAACTCGGGACCCAATTTAGCCTTGATTTTAGCCTAATTTGACAATTCTTGTGAAACCTGAAATTGTAGATCTCTTCCTTATCTTTCTAGGGACAACAAGATCACCAAAATCCGATATCTCTAGCTTTTGTTATGCTCTGCACAAGGCAACAAGGTCAGGATGAGTGAAAAATCAGAAAATTAACAATGTTTAGCAATTAAGCCCGATTAAGCCCTATAATGTAAAAGCAAAAACAATGATTGTAAAAGTTGTCTAATTGTCGTCTCTCTCTGGCTTGTGCAGCTGTAAACTCCTATTTAGGCTTATTAATCATGACCTAACCCTAGACGAAAATAAGGGCCTCAGAATAAGCTTTACCACAATGTATCATATGCCTTAATTGGGCTTATGATGAGTAAGTTTGGCCCATTTAAGTGAAGGAACATCATGGACTGTGCACTGATCAGTGCCAGAGAAATCGAGACCCAATTTAGCCATGATTTTGGCATAATTTGACAATTCTTCTGAAACCTGAAATTGTAGGTCTCTTCCTTCTCTTTCTAGGGACAGCAAGATCACCAAAATCCAATATCTGTAGCTCTAGTTATGCTTTGCGTAAGGCAACAAGGTCTGGATGAGTGAAAAATACGAAAATTAACAATGTTTAGCAATTAAACCGAATTATGTAAAAGCAAAAACAATGATTATAAAAGTTGTCTAATTTTCGTCTCTCTCTGGCTTGTGCGGCTGTAAACTTTTATTTATGCTTATTAATCCAGACCTAACCCTAGACCATATTAAGGGCCTCTGAATAAGCTTTCAACAATGTATCATATGCCTTAACTGGGCTTAAGATGAGTAAGTTAGGCCCATTTAAGTGAAGGAACATCATGGATTGTGCACTGATACGCAATTTAGCCTTGCTTTTGGCCTAATTTGACAATTCTTGTGACACCTGAAATTGTTGGTCTCTTCCTTATCTTTCGACGGACTGCAAGATCACCAAAATCGGATATCTGTAGCTTTAGTTATGCTCTGTGCAAGGCAACAAGGTCCGGATTAGTGAAAAATCCGAAAATTAACAATGTTTAGGAATTTAGCCCAATAATGTAAAAGCAAAAACAATGATTGTAAAAGTTGTCTAATTTCGTCTCTCTCGGGCTTGTGCGGCTGTAAACTACTATTTATGCTTATTAATTCTGACCTTGCCCTAGACCAAATTAAGGGCCTCTGAATAAGCTTTCCAACAAGGAATCATATGCCTTAATTGGGCTTAAGATGACTAAGTTAGGCCCATTTAAGTGAAGGAACATCATGAACTACGCACTGATCCGAGCCAGAGAACTCGGTACCCAATTTAGCCTTGATTTTAGCCTAATTTGACAATTCTTGTGAAAACTAAAATTGTAGGTCTCTTCCTTATCTTTCTTGGGACAACAAGATCACCAAAATCCGATATTTGTAGCTCTAGTTATGCTCTGTGCAAGGCAACAAGGTCAGGATGCATGAAAAATCCGAAAATTAACAATGTTTAGCGATTAAGCTCAATTATGCCCAATAATGTAAAAGGAAAGACAATGGTTGTAACATTTGCCTAATTTCCGTCTCTCTAGCTTGTGCGGCTGTAAACTTCTATTTATACTTATTAATCCTGACCTAACCCTAGACCAAATTAAAGGCCTCTGAATAAGCTTTCAACAAGGTATCATATGCCTTAATTGGTATTAAGATGAGAAAGTTAGACCCATTTAAGTGAAGGAACATCATGCATTGCGCACTGATTTGCGCCAGAAAATTCTGGACCCAATTTAGCCTTGATTTTAGCCTAATTTGACAATTCTTGGAAACCTGAAATTGTAGGTCTCTTCCTTATCTTTCTAGGGACAACAAGATCACTAAAATCCGATATCTCTAACTTTTGTTAAGCTCGCGCAAGGCAACAAGGTCAGGATGAGTGAAAAATCAAAAAATTAACAATGTTTAGCAATTAAGCCCGATTAAGCCCAATAATGTAAAAGCAAAAACAATGATTGTAAAAGTTGTCTAATTGTCGTCTCTCTCTGGCTTGTGCAGCTGTAAACTCCTATTTATGCTTATTAATCGTGACCTAACCCTAGACCAAATTAAGGGCTTCAGAATAAGCTTTACCACATGGTATCATATGCCTTATTTGGGCTTATGATGAGTAACTTTGGCCCATTTAAGAGAAGGAACATCATGGACTGTGCACTGATCAGCGCCAGAGAAATCGAGACCCAATTTAGCCATGATTTTGGCATAATTTGACAATTCTTCTGACACCTGAAATTGTAGGTCTCTTCCTTCTCTTTCTAGGGACAGCAAGATCACCAAAATCCGATATCTGTAGCTCTAGTTATTCTTTGCGTAAGGCAACAAGGACTGGATGAGTGAAAAATCCGAAAATTAACAATGTTTAGCAATTATGCCGAATAATGTAAAAGCAAAAACAATGGATGTAAAAGTTGTCTAATTTTCGTCTCTCTCTGGCTTGTGTGGCTGTAAACTTTTATTTATGCTTATTATTCCTGACCTAACCCTAGACCATATTAAGGCCATCTGAATAAGCTTTCAACAATGTATCATATGCCTTAATTGGTTTTAAGATGAGTAAGTTAGGCCCATTTAAGGGAAGGAACATCATGGACTCCACACTGATCTGCGCCAGAGAACTCGGGACCCAATTTAGACTTGATTTTGGCCTAATTTGACAATTCTTGTGACCTGAAGTTGTAGATCTCTTTCTTATCTTTCTAATGACAACAAGATCACCAAAATCCGATATCTGTAGCTCTAGTTATGCTCTGGAAGGCAACAAAAATGATATCTGTAGCTCTAGTTATGCTCTGCCCAAGGCAACACAGTGAGGATGAGTGAAAAATCCAAAAATTAACAATGTTTAGCAATTAAGCCCGATTAAGCCCAATAATGTAAAAGCCAAAACAATGGTTGTAAAAGTTGTCTAATTTACATCTCTCTGACTTGTGCGGCAGTAAACTGCTATTTATGCTTATTAATCCTGACCTAACCCTAGACCAAATTAAGGGCCTCTGAATAAGCTTTCCCACAAGGTATCATATGCTTTAAATGGGCTTAAGATGAGTAGGTTTGGCCCATTAAATTGAAGGAACATCATGGACTGAACAATGATCAGCGCCAGAGAAATTGAGACACAATTTACGCTTTATTTTGGCCTAATTTGACAATTCTTGTGAAACCTGAAATTATAGGTGTCTTCCATATCTTTCTAGGGGCAGCAAGATCACCAAAATCCGATATTTGTAGTTCTAGTTATGCACTGCACAAGGTAACAAGGTCAGGATAAGTGAAAAATCCGAAAATTAACAATGTTTAGCAATTAAGCCCTATTAAGCCCGATAATGTAAAAGCAAAAACAATGATTGTAAAAGTTGTCTAATTTCCGTCTCTCTGGCTTGTTCGGATGTAAACTCTTATTTATGCTTATTAATCCTGACCTAACCCCAGACCAAATTAAGGGCCTCAGAATAAGCTTTCCCACAAGGTATCATATGCCTTAATTAGGCTTAAGATGGGTATGTTTGGCCCATTTAAGTGAAGGAACATCATTGACTGCGCACTAATCAGTGCCAGAGAAATCGGGACCCAATTTAACCTTGATTTTGGCAAAATTTGACAATTCTTCTGGTACCTGAAATTGTAGGTCTCTTCCTTATTTTCCTAGGGACAGCAAGATCACCAAAATCCGATATCTGTAGCTCTAGTTATGCTATGCATAAGGCAACAAGGTCAGGATGAGTGAAAAATCCGAAAATTAACAATGTTTAGCGATTAAGACCAATAATGTAAAAGCAAAAACAATGATTGTAAAAGTTGTCTGATTTCCGTCGCTCTCTGTCTTGTCCGACTGTAAACTGCTATTTATGGTTATTAATCCTGATCTAACCCAAGTCCAAATTAAGGGCCTCTGAATAAGCTTTCCCACAAGGTATCATATGCCTTAATTGGGCTTAAGCTGAATAAGTTTGGCCCATTTAAGTGAAGGAACATCATGGACTGCGCACTGATCAGCGCCAGAGAAATCGAGACCCAATTTAGCCTTGATTTTGGCCTAATTTGCCAATTTTTGTGAAACCTGAAATTGTAGGTCTCTTCCTTATATTTCTTGGGGCAGCAAGATCACCAAAATTCGATATTTATAGCTCTAGTTATGCTCTGCGCAAGGTATCAAGGTCAGGATGAGTGAAAAATCCAAAAATTTACAATGTTTAGCAGTTAAGCCCAATAATGTAAAAGCAAAAACAATGATTGTAAAAGTTGTCTAATTTCCATCTCTCTCTGGCTTGTGCGGTTTTAAACTGCTATTTATACTTATTAATCCTGACCAAACCCTCGACCAAATTAAGGGCCTCTGAATAAGCTTTCCAACAAAGTATCATATGCCTTAATTGGTTTTAAGATGAGTAAGTTAGGCCCATTTAAGGGAAGAACATCATGGACTCCACACTGATCCGCGTCAGAGAACTCGGGACCCGATTTAGACTTGATTTTTGCGTAATTTGACAATTCTTGTGAACCTGAAGTTGTAGATCTCTTTCTTATCTTTCTAATGACAACAAGATCACCAAAATCCGATATCTGTAGCTCTAGTTATGCTCTGTGGAAGGCAACAAAATCCGATATATGTAGCTCTAGTTATGCTCTGCCCAAGGCAACACAGTGAGGATGAGTGAAAAATCCAAAAATTAACAATGTTTAGCAATTAAGCCCGATTAAGCCCAATAATGTAAAAACCAAAACAATGGTTGTAAAAGTTGTCTAATTTACATCTCTCTGACTTGTGCGGCAGTAAACTGCTATTTATGCTTATTAATCCTGACCTAACCCTAGACCAAATTAAGGGCCTCTGAATAAGCTTTCCCACAAGGTATCATATGCTTTAAATGGGCTTAAGATGAGTAGGTTTGGCCCATTAAAGTGAAGGAACATCATGGACTGAACAATGATCAGCGCCAGAGAAATTGAGACACAATTTACGCTTGATTTTGGCCTAATTTGACAATTCTTGTGAAACCTGAAATTGTAGGTGTCTTCCATATCTTTCTAGGGGCAGCAAGATCACCAAAATCCGATATTTGTAGCTCTAGTTATGCACTGCACAAGGTAACAAGGTCAGGATAATTGAAAAATCCGAAAATTAACAATGTTTAGCAATTAAGCCCTATTAAGCCCGATAATGTAAAAGCAAAAACAATGATTGTAAAAGTTGTCTAATTTCCGTCTCTCTGGCTTGTTCGGATGTAAACTCTTATTTATGCTTATTAATCCTGACCTAACCCCAAACCAAATTAAGGGCCTCAGAATAAGCTTTCCCACATGGTATCATATGCCTTAATTAGGCTTAAGATGAGTATGTTTGGCCCATTTAAGTGAAGGAACATCATGGACTGCGCACTAATCAGTGCCAGAGAAATCGGGATCCAATTTAACCTTTATTTTGGCAAAATTTGACAATTCTTCTGGAACCTGAAATTGTAGGTCTCTTCCTTATTTTCCTAGGGACAGCAAGATCACCAAAATCCGATATCTGTAGCTCTAGTTATGCTATGCGTAAGGCAACAAGGTCAGGATGAGTGAAAAATCCGAAAATTAACAATGTTTAGCGATTAAGACCAATAATGTAAAAGCAAAAACAATGATTGTAAAAGTTGTCTGATTTTCGTCGCTCTCTGTCTTGTCCGACTGTAAACTGCTATTTATGGTTATTAATCCTGATCTAACCCTAGACCAAATTAAGGGCCTCTGAATAAGCTTTCCCACAAGGTATCATATGCCTTAATTGGGCTTAAGCTGAGTAAGTTTGGCCCATTTAAGTGAAGGAACATCATGGACTACACACTGATCAGCGCCAGAGAAATCGAGACCCAATTTAGCCTTGATTTTGGCCTAATTTGCCAATTTATGTGAAACCTAAAATTGTAGGTCTCTTCCTTATATTTCTTGGGGCAGCAAGATCACCAAAATTCGATATTTATAGCTCTAGTTATGCTCTGCGCAAGGTATCAAGGTCAGGATGAGTGAAAAATCCAAAAATTAACAATGTTTAGCAGTTAAGCCCAATAATGTAAAAGCAAAAACAATGATTGTAAAAGTTGTCTAATTTCCATCTCTCTCTGGCTTGTGCGGTTTTAAACTGCTATTTATACTTATTAATCCTGACCAAACCCTCGACCAAATTAAGGGCCTCTGAATAAGCTTTCCAACAAAGTATCATATGCCATAATTGGTTTTAAAATGAGTAAGTTAGGCCCATTTAAGGGAAGGAACATCATGGACTCCACACTGATCCGCGCTAGAGAACTCGGGACCCAATTTAGACTTGATTTTGGCGTAATTTGACAATTATTGTGAACCTGAAGTTGTAGATCTCTTTCTTATCTTTCTAATGACAACAAGATCACCAAAATCCGATATCTGTAGCTCTAGTTATGCTCTGTGGAAGGCAACAAAATCCGATATCTGTAGCTCTAGTTATGCTCTGCCCAAGGCAACACAGTGAGGATGAGTGAAAAATCCAAAAATTAACAATGTTTAGCAATTAAGCCGGATTAAGCCCAATAATGTAAAAGCCAAAACAATGGTTGTAAAAGTTGTCTAATTTACATCTCTCTGACTTGTGCGGCAGTAAACTGCTGTTTATGCTTATTAATCCTGACCTACCCTAGACCAAATTAAGGGCCTCTGAATAAGCTTTCCCACAAGGTATCATATGCTTTAAATGGGCTTAAGATGAGTAGGTTTGGCCCATTAAAGTGCAGGAACACCATGGACTGAACAATGATCAGCGCCAGAGAAATTGAGACACAATTTACGCTTGATTTTGGCCTAATTTGACAATTCTTGTGAAACCTGAAATTGTAGGTGTCTTCCATATCTTTCTAGGGGCAGCAAGATCACCAAAATCCGATATTTGTAGCTCTAGTTATGCACTGTACAAGGTAACAAGGTCAGGATGAGTGAAAAATCCGAAAATTAACAATGTTTAGCAATTAAGCCCTATTAAGCCCAATAATGTAAAAGCAAAAACAATGATTGTAAAAGTTGTCTAATTTCCGTCTCTCTGGCTTGTGCGGCTGTAAACTCTTATTTATGCTTATTAATCCTGACCTAACCCCAGACCAAATTAAAGGCCTCAGAATAAGCTTTCCCACAAGGTATCATATGCCTTAATTAGGCTTAAGATGAGTATGTTTGGCCCATTTAAGTGAAGGAACATCATGGACTGCGCACTAATCAGTGCCAGAGAAATCGGGACCCAATTTAACCTTGATTTTGGCAAAATTTGACAATTCTTCTAGAACCTGAAATTGTAGGTCTCTTCCTTATTTTCCTAGGGACAGCAAGATCACCAAAATCCGATATCTGTAGCTCTAGTTATGCTATGCGTAAGGCAACAAGGTCAGGATGAGTGAAAAATCCGAAAATTAACAATGTTTAGCGATTAAGACCAATAATGTAAAAGCAAAAACAATGATTGTAAAAGTTGTCTGATTTCCGTCGCTCTCTGTCTTGTCCGACTGTAAACTGCTATTTATGGTTATTAATCCTGATCTAACCCTAGACCAAATTAAGGGCCTCTGAATAAGCTTTCCCACAAGGTATCATATGCCTTAATTGGGCTTAAGCTGAGTAAGTTTGGCCCATTTAAGTGAAGGAACATCATGGATTGTGCACTGATCCGCGCCAGAGAAATCGGGACACAATTTAGCCTTGATTTTGGCCTAATTTGACTATTCTAGTGAAACCTGAAATTGTAGGAGTCTTCCTTTTCTATCTAGGGACATCAAGATCACCAAAATCCGATATCTGTAGCTCTAGTTATGCTTTGCGTAATGCAACAAGGTCATGATGAGTGAAAAATCCTAAAATTAACAATGTTTAGCAATTAAGCCCAATAATGTAAAAGCAAAAACAATGATTCTAAAAGTTGTCTAATTTCCAACTCTCTCTGGCTTGTGCGGCTGTAAACTGCTACTTATGTTTATTAATCCTAACATAACCCTAGACCAAATTAAGGGCCTCTGAATAAGCGTTCAACAAGGTATCATATGCCACAATTGGGCTTTGGATGAGTAAATTAGAACCATTTAAGTCAAGGACCAACATGGATTTTGTACTGATCCGCTCCAGAGAACTCGGGACCCAATTTAGCCTCGATTTTGGCCTAATTTGACAATTCTTGGGAAACCTGAAATTGTAGGTCTCTTAATTATCTTTCTAGGGGCAGCAAGATCACCAAAATCCGATATTTGTAGCTCTTGTTATCCTCTGCGCAAGGTAACAAGGTCAGGATGAGTGAAAAATCCGAAAATTAACAATGTTTAGCAATTAAGCCTAATTAAGCCCAATAATATAAAAGCAAAAACTATGATTGTAAAAGTTGTCTAATTTTCATCTCTCTCTGGCTTGTGCGGCTGTAAATTGCTATTTATGCTTATTAATTCTGACCTAACCTCGACCAAATCAAGTGCCTCTGAATAAGCTTTCCAACAAAGTATCATATGCCTTAATTGGTTTTATGATGAGTAAGTTATGCACATTTATGTGAAGAAACATCATGGACTGCGCACTGATCCGCGCCAGAGAACTGGGGACCCAATTTAGCCTTGATTTTGGCCTAATTTAACAATTCTTGTGAAACCTGAAATTGTAGGCATGTTCCTTATCTTTCTAAGGACAACAAGATCACCAAAATCCGATATCTGTAGCTCTAGTTATGCACTGTGCTAGGCAACAAGGTCACGATGAGTGACAAATCCGAAAATTAACAATGTTTAGCAATTAAGCCTAATTAAGCCCAATAATGTAAAAGCAAAAACAACGATTGTAAAAGTTGTCTAATTTCTATCTCTTTATGGCATGTACGGCTGTAAAATGCTATTTATGCTTATTAATCCTGACCTAACCCTAGACCAAATTAAGGGCCTCTGAATAAGCTTTCAACAAGGTATCATATGCCTTAATTGGGCTTAACATGAGTAAGTTAGGCCCATTTAAGTGAAGGAATATCATGGACTGCGGACTGTTCTGCGCCAGAGAACTCAGGACCCAATTTAGCCTTGATTTTGGCCTAATTTGACAATTCTTGTGAAACTTGAAATTGTAGTTCTCTTCCTTATCATTCTAGGGACAACAAGATCACCAAAATCCGATATCTGTTGCTCTATATATGCTGTGTGCAAGGCAACAAGGTCAGGATGAGTGGAAAATCCGAAAATTAACAATGTTTAGCAATTAAACCCAATAAAGTAAAAGCAAAAACAATGATTGTAAAAGTTGTCTAATTTCCGTCTCTTTCTGGCTTTTACGGCTGTAAACTGCTTTTTATTCCTATTAATCATGACCTAACCCTAGTCCAAATTAAGGTCCTCTGAATAAGCTTTCAACAAGGTATCATATGCCTTAATTGGGCTTAAGATGAGTAAGTTAGGCCCATTTAAGTGAAGGAACATCATAGATTGCACACTGATCCGTGCCAGATAACTCGGGACCCAATTTAGCCTTGATTTTGGCCTAATTTGACAACTCTTGTGAAACCTGAAATTGTAGGTCTCTTCCTTATCTTTCTAGGGACAGCAAGATCACCAAAATCTCATATATGTAGCCCTACTTATGCTCTGCGCAAGGTAACAAGGTCACGATGAGTGAAAAATCCGGAAATTAACAATGTTTTGCAATTAAGCCCAATAATGTAAAAGCAAAAGCATTGATTGTAAAAGTTGTCTAATTTTCATCTCTCTATGGATTGTGCGACTGTAAACTGCCATTTATGCTTACAAATCCTGACCTAACCCTCGACCAAATTAAGGGACTCTGAATAAGCTTTCCAACAAAGTATCATATGCCTTAATTGGGCTTAAGATGAGTAAGTTATGCACATTTAAGTGAAGGAACATCATGGACTGTGTATTGATCCGCGCCAGAGAACTCGGAACCCAATTTAGCCTTGATTTTGGCCTAATTCAACAATTCTTGTGAAACCTGAAATTGTAGGTCTCTTCCTTATCTTTCTAGGGACAACAAGATCACCTAAATCCGATATCTGTAGCTCTAGTTACGCTCTGTGCAAAAATTAACAGGATGAATAATCAGAAAATTAACAATGTTTAGAAATTAAGCCCAATAATTTAAAAGCAAAAACAATGATTGTAAAAGTTGTCTAATTTTCGTCTCTCTCTGACTTGTACGACTGTAAACTGCTATTTATGCATATTAATCCTGACCTAACCCTAGACCAAATTAAGGACCTCTGAATAAGTTTTCTACAAGGTATCATATGCTTTAATTGGGCTTCAGATGAGTAAGTTAGGTCCATTTAAGTGAAGGAACAACATAGATTGCGCACTGATCCGCGCCAGAGAACTCGGGACCCAATTTACCCTTGATTTTGGCCTAATTTGACAATTCTTGGGAAACTTGAAATTGTATGTCTCTTCCTATCTTTCAAAGGACAACAAGATCAACAAAATCCGATATTTGTAGCTCTAGTAATGCTTTGCGCAAGGTAACAAGGTCACGATGAGTGAAAAATCCAAAAATTAACAATGTTTAGCAATTAAGCCCAATAATGTAAAAGCAAAAAATAATGATTGTAAAAGTTGTCTAATTTTCATCTCCCTCTGGCTTGTGCGGCTGTAAACTGATATTTATGCTTATTAATCATGACCTAACCCTCGACCTAATTAAGGGCCTCTGAATAAGCTTTCCAATAAAGTATCATATGCCATAATTGGGCTTAAGATGAGTAAGTTATGCACATTTAAGTGAAGGAACATCATGGACTGTGTACTGATCCGCGCCAGAGAACTCGGGACCCAATTTAGCCTTGATTTTTGGCATAATTTGGCAATTCTTGTGAATCCTGAAATTGTAGGTCTCTTCCTTATCTTTCTAGGGACCACAAGATCACCTAAATCTGATATATGTAGCTCTAGTTACGCTCTGTGCAAGGCAACAAGGTCAGGATGAATGAAATATCCGAAAATTAACAATGTTTAGCAATTAAGCCCAATTAAGCCCAATAATTTAAAAGCAAAAACAGTGATTGTAAAAGTTGTCTAATTTCCGTCTCTCTCTGACTTGTACGGTTGTAAACTGCTATTTATGCTTATTAATCCTGATCTAACCCTAGACCAAATTAAGGACCTTTGACTAATCTTTCAACAAGGTATCATATGCCTTAATTAGGCTTAAGATGAGTAAGTTAGGTCCATTTAAGTGAAGGAACAACATAGGTTGCGCACTGATTCGCGCCAGAGAACTCGGGACCCAATTTAGCCTTGATTTTGGCCTAATTTGACAATTCTTGGGAAACTTGAAATTGTAGGTCTCTTCCTTATCTCTATAGGGACAGCAAGATCACCAAAATCCGATATTTGTAGCTCTAGTTATACTCTGCGCAAGGTAACAAGGTCAGGATGAGTGAAAAATCCAAAAATTAACAATGTTTAGCAATTAAGCCAAGTAATGTTAAAGCAAAAACAATGATTGTAAAAGTTGTCTAATTTCCGTCTCTTTCTGTCTTGTATGGTTGTAAAATGCTATTTATGCTAATTAATCCTGACCTAACCCTAGACCAAATTAAGTGCCTCTGAATAAGCTTTTATCAAGGTATCATATGCCTTAATTGGGCTTAAGATGAGTAAGTTAGGCCCATTTAAGTGAAGGAACATCATAGATTGCACACTGATCCGAGCCAGAGAACTCGGGACCCAATTTAGCCTTGATTTTTTCCTAATTTGACAATTCTTGTGAAACCTGAAATTGTAGGTCTCTTCCTTATCTTTCTAGGGACAGCAAGATCACCAAAATCCCATATTGGTAGCTCTACTTTGTCTCTGCGTAACAAGGTCACGTTGAGTGAAAAATCCGAAAATTAACAATGTTTAGCAATTAAGCCCAATAATGTAAAAGCAAAAAACAATGATTGTAAAAGTTGTCTAATTTTCATCTCCCTCTGGCTTGTGCGGCTGTAAACTGCTATTTATGCTTATTAATCATGACCTAACCCTCGACCTTATTAAGGGCCTCTGAATAAGCTTTCCAACAAAGTATCATAAGCCATAATTGGGCTTAAGATGAGTAAGTTATGCACATTTAAGTGAAGGAACATCATGGACTGTGTACTGATCCGCGGCAGAGAACTCGGGACCCAATTTAGCCTTGATTTT
Source organism: Sophora flavescens (assembly GCA_030762895.1). Lineage (NCBI taxonomy): Eukaryota > Viridiplantae > Streptophyta > Magnoliopsida > Fabales > Fabaceae > Sophora > Sophora flavescens. The sequence goes on along the minus strand of JAUPTC010000011.1, from coordinate 9,559,062 downwards.
TGCCTAATTTGACAATTCTTGTGAAACCTGAAATTTTAGGTCTCTTCCTTATCTTTCTAGGGACAACAAGATCACCTAAATCCGATATATGTAGCTCTAGTTACGCTCTGTGAAAGGCAACAAAGTCATGATGAATGAAATATCCGAAAATTAACAATGTTTAGCAATTAAGCCCAATTAAGCCCAATAATTTAAAAGAAAAAACAATGATTGTAAAAGTTGTCTAATTTTCGTCTCTCTCTGACTTGTACGGCTGTAAACTGCTATTTATGCTTATTAATCCTGACCTAACCCTAGACCAAATTAAGGACCTTTGAATAATCTTACAACAAGGTATCATATGCCGTAATTGGGCTTAAGATGAGTAAGTTAGGTCCATTTAAGTGAAGGAACAACATAGGTTGCGCGCTGATCCGCGCCAGAGAACTCGGGACCCAATTTAGCCTTGATTTTGGCCTAATTTGACAATTCTTATGAAACTTGAAATTGTAGGTCTCTTCCTTATCTCTATAGGGACAACAAGATCACCAAAATCCGATATTTGTAGCTCTAGTTATACTCTGCGCAAGGTAACAAGGTCAGGATGAGTGAAAAATCCAAAAATTAACAATGTTTAGCAATTAAGCCCAGTAATGTTAAAGCAAAAACAATGATTGTAAAAGTTGTCTAATTTCCGTCTCTTTCTGGCTTTTACGGTTGTAAAATGCTATTTATGCTTATTAATCCTGACCTAACCCTAGACCAAATTAAGTGCCTCTGAATAAGCTTTCAACAAGGTATCATATGCCTCAATTGGGCATAAGATCGAGTAAGTTAGGCCCATTTAAGTGAAGGAACATCATAGATTGCACACTGATCCGAGCCAGAGAACTCGGGACCCAATTTAGCCATGATTTTGTCCTAATTTGACAATTCTTGTGAAACCTGAAATTGTAGGTCTCTTCCTTATCTTTCTAGGGACAACAATATCACCAAAATCCCATATTTGTAGCTCTACTTATGCCCTACGCAAGGTAACATGGTCACGATTAGGGAAAAATCCGAAAATTAACAATGTTGAGCAATTAAGCCCAATAATGTAAAAGCAAAAAACAATGATTGTAAAAGTTGTCTAATTTTCATCTCCCTCTGGCTTGTACGGCTGTAAACTGCTATTTATGCTTATTAATCCTGACCTAACCCTCGACCTAATTAAGGGCCTCTGAATAAGTTTTCCAACATAGTATCATATGCCTTAATTGGGCTTAAGATGAGTAAGTTATGCACATTTAAGTGAAGGAACATCATGGACAGTACACTGATCCACGCCAGAGAACTCGGGACTAAATTTAGCCTTGATTTTGGCCTAATTTGACAATTCTTGTGAAACCTGAAATTGTAGGTCTCTTCCCTATCTTTCTAGGGATAACAAGATTACCTAAATCCGATATCTGTAGCTCTAGTTACGCTCAGTGCAAGGCAACAAGGTCAGGATGAATGAAATATCCGAAAATTAACAATGTTTAGCAATTAAGCCCAATAATGTAAAAGCAAAAACAATGATTGTGAAAGTTGTCTAATTTCCGTCTCTCTCTGACTTGTGCGATTGTAAACTGCTATTTATGCTTATTAATCCTGACCGAACCCTAGACCAAATTAAGGACCTCTGAATAAGCTTTACAACAAGGCTTCATATGCCTTAAATGGGCTTAAGATGAGTAACTTAGGTCAATTTAAGTGAAGGAAGATCATGGACTGTGCACTGATCCGCGCAAGAGAACTCGAGACCCAATTTAGCCTTGATATTGGCCTAATTTGACAATTCTTGTTAAACCTGAAAATGTGGATCTCTTCCTTATCTTTCTAGGGACAGAAAGATCACCAAAATCCGATATCTGTAGTACTAATTAGGCTCTGTGCAAGGCAACAAGGTCAAGATGAGTGAAAAATCCAAAAATTAATAATGTTTAGTAATTAAGCCCAATAATGTAAAAGCAAAAACAATGATTGTCAAAGTTGTCTAATTTCCGTCTCTCTCTGGCTTGTGCGGCTGTAAACTGCTATTTATGCTTATTAATCCTGACCTAACCCTAGACCAAATTAAGGGCCTCTGAATAAGCTTTCCAACAATGTATCATATGCCTTATTTGGGCTTAAAATATGTAGGTTAGGCCCATTTAAGTGAAGGAACATCGTGAACTGGACACTGATCAGTGCTAGAGAACTCGGGACCCAATTTAGCCTTGATTTTGGCCTAATTTGACAATTTTTGTGAAAACTGAAATTGTAAGTCTCTTTCTTATCTTTCTAAGGACAGCAAGAGCACCAAAATCCGATATTTGTATCTCTAGTTATGCTCTGCTCAATGCAACAAGGTCAGGATGTGTGAAAAATCTGAAAATTAACAATATTTAGCAATTAAGCCCAATAATGTAAAAGAAAAAACAATGATTGTTAAAGTTGTCTAATTTTTGTCTCTCTCTGGCTTGAGCTGCTGTAAACTACTATTTATATTTATTAATCCTGACCTAACCCCAGACCAAATTAAGGGCCTCTGAATAAGCTTTCCAAAATGGTATCATATGCCTTAATTGGGCTTAAGATGAGTAAGTTAGTCCCATTTAAGTGAAGGAACATCATGGACTGCGTACTGATCCGCGCTAGAGAAGTCGCGACCCAAATTAGCCTGATTTTGGACTAAACCTGAAATTGTAGGTCTCTTCCCTATCTTTCTAGGGACAACAAGATCACCAAAATCCGATATATGTAGCTCTAGTTATGCTCTGCGCAAGGAAACAAGGTCAGAATGAGTGAAAAATCCGAAAATTAACAATGTTTAGAAATTAAGCCCAATAATGTAAAAGCAAAAACAATGAATGTAAAAGTTGTCTAATTTTCGTCTCTCTCTGGTTTGTGCGGCTGTAAACTGCTATTTATGGTTATTAATCCTGCCTAACACTAGACCAAATTAAGGGCCTCTGAATAAGCTTCAATAAGGTATCCTATGCCTTATTTAATTGGGCTTAAGATGAGTAAGTTAGGCCCATTTAAGTGAAGGAACATCATGGACTGCGCACCGATCCACTTGCGAGAACTCGGGACCCAATTTAGCCTTGATTTTGGAATAATTAGACAATTCTTGTGAAACTTGAGATTGTAGGTCTCTTCCTTATCTTTCTAAGGGACAACAAGATCACCAAAATCCGAGATCTGTAGCTCTAGTTATGCTCTGCAAAGGCAACAAGGTCCGGATGAGTGAAAAATCCGAAAATTAACAATGTTTAGCGATTAAGCCCAATAATGTAAAATCAAAAACAATGATTGTATAAGTTGTCTAATTTCTGTCTCTTTCTTAGCTTTTGTTAAATTGCTATTTATGCTTATTAATCCTGACCCAACCCTAGACCAAATTAAGGCCTCTGAATAAGCTTTTCAACAAGGTATCATATGCCTTAATTGGGCTTAAAATGAGTTAGTTAGGCCCATTTAAGTGAAGGAACATCCATAGATCCTGATCCGCTAGAACTCGGGACCCAATTTAGCCTTGATTTTGGCCTAATTAGACAATTCTTGTGAAACCGAGATTGTAGGTCTCTTCCTTATCTTTCTAGGGACAACAAGTTCACCAAAATTAGATATCGTAGCTCTAGTTATGATCTGCAAGGCAACAAGGTCTGGATGAGCGAAAAATACGAAAATTAATAATGTTTAGCAATTAGGCCTAATAATGTAAAAGTGAAAACAATGATTGTAAAAGTTGTCTAATTTTCGTCTCTGTCTGGCTTGTGCGGCTTTAAACTGCTATTTATTCTTATTAATCCTGACCTAACCCTAGACCAAATTTAGGGCCTCTGAATAAGCTTTACAACAAGGTATCATATGCCTTAATTGGGCTTAAGATGAGTAAGTTAGGCCCATTTAAGTGAAGGAAAATCATGGACTGTGCACTGATCCGCACGAGAGAACTCGGGTCCCAATTTAGCCTTCATTTTAGCCTAATTTGACAATTCTTTAGAAATCTAAAATTGTGGGTATCTTCCTTATCTTTCAAGGGACAACAAGATCACCAAAATCCGATATTTGTAGCTCTAGTTATGCTCTGCGCAAGGGAACAAGGTCAGGATGAGTGAAAAATCCGAAAATTAGCAATGTTTAGCAATTAAGCCAAATAATGTAAAAGCAAAAATAATGATTGGAAAAGTTATCTAATTTTCGTCTCTCTCTGGCTGGTGCGGTTGTAAACTGCTATTTATGCTTATTAATCATGACCTAACCTTAGACCAAATTAAGGGGCTCTAAATATGCTTTCCAACAAGGTATCATATGCCTTAATTGGGCTTAAGATGAGTAAGTTAGGCCCATTTAAGTGAAGGAACATCATGGACTGCGCACTGATCTGCGCCAGAGAACTTGGGACCCAATTTAGCCTTGATATGGGCCTAATTTGAAAATTTTGGTACACCTGAAATTGTAGGTCTCTTCCTTATCTTTCTAGGGACAACAAGATCACCAAAATCCGATATCTGTAGCTCTAGTTATGCTCTGCGCAAGGCAACAGGGTCAGGATGAGTGAAAACTCTGAAAATTAAGAATGTTTAGCAATTAAGCCGAATAATGTAAAACCAAAAACAACGATTGTAAAAGTTGTCTAATTTCCATCTCTCTCTGGCTTGTGGCTGTAAACGCTATTTATGCTAATTAATCCTGACCTAACCTAGACCAAATTAAGGGCCTCTGAATAAGCTTTCTAACAAGGTATCATATCCATTAATTGGGCTTAAGATGAGTAAGTTAGGCCCATTTAAGTGAAGGAACATCATGGATTTGTCGATCCACCCTAGAGAACTCGGGACCCAATTTAGCCTTGATTTTGGCCTAATTTGACAATTCTTGTGGAAATCTAAAATTGTGGGTATCTTCCTTATCTTTCTAGGGACAGCAAGATCACCAAAATCGATATCCGTAGCTCTAGTTATGCTCTGCGCAAGACAATAAGGTCGGGATGAGTGACAAATCCGAAAATTAACAATGTTTAGGAATTAAAGCCCAATAATGTAAAAGCAAAATCAATGGTTGAAAAAGTTGTCTAATTTGTCTCTCTCTCCGGCTGTGCGGCTGTAAACCGCTTTTATGCTTATTAATCCCTACCCTAGACCAAATTAAGGGCCTCTGAATAGCTTTCCAACAAGGTATCATATGCCTTAATTGGGCTTAAGATGAGTAAGTTAGGCCCATTTAAGTGAAGGAACATCATATGACGCGATCTGCACTAGAGAACCCGGGACAAATTTAGCCTTGATATTGGCCTAATTTGACAATTCTTGTGAAACCTGAAATTGTAGGTCTCTTCCTTATCTTTCTGGGGACAACAAGATCACTAAAATCCGATATCTATAGCTCTAGTTATGCTCTCGCAAGGCAACAAGGTCCAGGATGAGTGAAAAATCCGAAAATTAACAATGTTTAGCAATTAAGCCAAATAATGTAAAAAGCAAAAACAATGATTGTAATAGTTGTTTTAATTTCCGTCTCTCTGGCTTGTGCCGGCTGTAAACTGCTATTTATGCTTATTAATCAAGACCTAACCCTAGACCAAATTAAGGGCCTTGGAATAAGCTTTACAACAAGGTATCATATGCCTTAATCGCGCTTAAGATGAGTAAGTTAGGCCCATTTAAGTGAAGGAACATCATGGCAGGAGTGATCCATGCCAGAGAACTAGGGACCCAATTTAGCCTTGATATTGGCCAAATTTGACAATTCTTGTGACACCTGAAATTGTAGGCCTCTTCCTTATCTTTCTAGGGACAACAAGATCACCAAAATCCGATATGTAGCTCTAGTTATGCTCTGCACAAGACAACAAGGTAAGGATGAGTGAAAACTCCGAAAATTAACAATGTTTAGCAATTAAGCCCAATAATGTAAAACCAAAAACAACGATTGAAAAGTTGTCTAATTTCCCTCTCTCTCTAGCCTACTGTAAGCGCTATTTATGCTAATTAATCCGACCTAACCCTAGACCAAATTAAGGGCCTCGCGAATAAGCTTTCCAACAAAGTATCATATACCTTAATTGGGCTAAAGATAAGTAGTTAGGCCCATTTAAGTGAAGGAACATCATGAGCGCATTGATCCCTTGGAGAACTCGGGACCCAATTTAGCCTTGATTTTGGCCTAATTTGACAATTATTGTGAAAGAAATTGTAGGTCTCTTCCTTATCTTTCTAGGGACAGCAAGACCACCAAAATCCGATATCTGTAGCTCAAGTTATGCCTCTGCCCAAGACAACAAGGTCGAGATGAGTGAAAAATCCGAAAATTAACAATGTTTTAGGAATTAAGCCCAATAATGTAAAAGCAAAAACAATGGTTGAAAAAGTTGTCTAATTTCCCGTCTCTCTCTGGCCTTGTGCGGCTGTAAACGCTATTTAAGATTATTAATCATTACCTCACCCTATAACAAATTAAGGGCCTCTGAATAAGCTTTCCAACCAGTTATCATATGGATTAATTGGGCTTAAGATGAGAAAGTTAGGTCCATTTATGTGAAGGAACATCATGGGACCCATTGATCGCCGAGAGAACTGGGACCCAATTTAGCCTTGATTTTGGCCTAATTTGACAATTCTTGTGACACTTGAAATTGTAGGCCTCTTCCTTATCTTTCTAGGGACAGCAAGATCACCAATCCGATATCTGTAGCTCTAGTTATGCTCTCGCAAGGCAACAAGGTCGGGATGAGTGAAAACTCCGAAAAATTAACAATGTTTAGCAATTAAGCCCAATTAAGCCCAATAATGTAAAGCAAAAACAACGATTGTAAAAGTTGTCTAATTTCCCTCTCTCTACGGAATTGTCGTTTGTAAGCGCTATTTATGCTAATTAATCATGAACTAACCCTAGACCAAATTAAGGGCCTCCGAATAAGCTTTCCAACAAGGTATCATATGCCTTAATTGGGCTTAAGATGAGTAAGTTAGGCCCATTTAAGTGAAGGAACATCATGGGCTGCCTTGATCCCACCAGAGAACTCGGGTCCCAATTTAGCCTTGATCTTGGCCTAATTTGACAATTCTTGCTGAAATCGTAGGTCTCTTCCTTATCTTTCTAGGGACAAGAAGAGCACCAAAATCCGATATCTGTAGCTCAAGTTATGCTCTGCGGGAAGACAACAAGGTCGAGGATGAGTGACAAATCCAAAATTAACAATGTTTAGGAATTTAGCCCAATAATGTAAAAGGCAAAAGCAAGGATTGTAAAAGTTGTCTAATTTTCGTCTCTCTTGGCTTGTACGGCTGTAAACTACTATTTATGCTTATTAATCCTAACCTAAGCCTAGACCAAATTAAGGGCCTCCGAATATGCTTTCCAACAAGGTATCTTATGCCTTAATTGGGCTTAAGATTGAGTAGTTAGGCCCATTTATGTGAAGGAACATCATGGACTTTGCACTGATCCGTACCGAGAGAACTCGAGGAACCAATTTAGCCATGATTTTGGCCTAATTTGACAATTCTTGGGAAAGCACGAAATTGTAGGTCTCTTCCTTATCTTTATACGGACAGCAAGATCACCAAAATCCGATATCCAGCTCTTGTTATGCTCTGCGAAGGCAACTTAGTCGGGATGAGTGAAAAATCCGAAAATTAACAATATTTAGCAATTTACCCAATTAAGCCCAATAATGTAAAAGAAAAACAGTGATTGTAAAAGTTGTCCAATTTTAGTCTCTCTCTAGCTTTTTGGCGGTAAACTGCAATTTATGCTTATTAATCGACCTAACCGTAGACCATATTGGGGGCCTCGAATAACTTTACAACAAGGTATCATAGGCCTTAATGGGGCTTAAGATGAGTAAGTGAAGCCTATTTAAGTGAAGGAACATCATGACTATGCTTTGATCCTTGCGGAGAGAACTTCGGGACCCAATATAGCCTTGATTTTGGCCTAATCGACAATTCTTGTAAACTCGAAATTCTAGGTCTCTTCCTTATCTTTCTAGGGACAACAAGATCACCAAAATCCGATATCTGTAGCTCTAGTTATGCTCTTAGGAAGGCAACAAGGTCGAGATGAGTGAAAAATCCGAAAATTAACAATTTTTGCAATTAAGCCTAATAATGTAAAAGTAAAAATAATGATTGTAACGGTTGTCTAATTTTGTCTCTCTACGCTGTGCGTGTAAACTACTATTTATGCTTATTATCTGACCTAACCCTGGGCCAAATTAAGGGCCTCAAAATAAGCTTTACAGCAAGGTATCATATGCCTTAATTGGGCTTAAGATGAAGTCAGTTAGGCCCATTTAAGTGAAGGAACATCATGATCACGTCCGATAAGCCCCGCAGAACTCTGGACCAATTTAGCCTTGATTTTGGCCTAATTTGACAATTCTTGGGAAAGTCAAATTGTAGGTCTCTTCCTTATCTTTATACGGACAGCAAGATCACCAAAATCCGATATCTTGCTCTAGTTATGCTCCTGCAAGGCAACTTGGTCGGGATAGTGAAAAATCCGAAAATTAACAATTTTAGCATTTAAGCCCAATAATGTAAGCAAAAACAATGATTGTAAAAGTTGTCCAATTTCAATCTCTCGGCTTGTGCGGCTGGAACCCATTTATGCTTATTAATCTGACCTAACCATGACACATTAAGAGCCTCGGAATAACTTTACAACAAGGTATCTTAGGCCTTATTGGGCTTAAGATAAGTAAGTGAGGCCTATTTAAGTGAAGGAACATCATGGACTATGCATTTGATCCTTGCCGGAGAACTCGGGACCCAATTTAGCCTTGATTTTAACTAATGGTAATTCTTGTGAAGCACGAAATTGTAGGTCTCTTCATTATCTTTCTAGGGAAACAAGATCACCAAATCCGATCTCTATAGCTCTAGTTATGCTCAGCGCCAAGGAAACAAGTTCGGGATGAGTGAAAAATCCGAAAAATTAACAATGTTTATGAGTGAAATCTTAGTCAGCCTAATAATGTGAAGCAAAAAACCAATGATTGTAAAGTTGTCTATTCCAATCTCTCAAAGCACGTGCCAATATAAATTACTTTTATGCTAACTAATCGCAGCCCTAACCCTATACCAAATTATGGGACTCACGAATGCGCTTTCCAGCAAGGTATCATATTACATAGTGGGCTAAAGATGAGTACGTAAAAGAAAAGAAAGCCCATTTAACAGTGAAGGAACATCGTAATTTCTTGATTGATCCGCGCCGGAAGAACTTCGGGACAGTTAGCCTTGATTTTGGCCTAATTTGACATTTCTT
>JAUPTC010000011.1:9500996-9549298 GCA_030762895.1 Sophora flavescens | reverse complement strand
ATAAAGATTTTAAAAGTTGTCTAATTTGCATCTCTCTCTGGCTTGTACGGCTGTAAACTGCTATTTATGCTTATTAATCCTGATCTAACCCTAGACCAAATTAAGGGCCTTTAAATAAGCTTTCCAACAAGGTATCATATGACATAATTGTGCTTAAGATGAGTAAGTTAGGCCCATTTAAGTGAAGGAACATCATGGACTGCGCACTGATCCGCGCCAGTGAACTCGGGACCCAATTAAGCCTTGATTTTGGCCTAATTGGACAATTCTTTTGAAACCTGAAATTGTAGGTCTCTTCCTTATCTTTCTAGGGACAGAAAGATCACCAAAATCTGATATCTGTAGCTCTAGTTATGCTATGCACAAGGCAACAAGGTCAGGATGAGTGAAAAATCCGAAAATTCACAATTTTTATCAATTAAGCCCAGTTAAGCCCAATAATGTAAAAGTAAAAACAATGATTGTAAAAGTTGTCTAATTTCCTTTTCTCTCTAGCTTGTGTGGCAGTAAACTGCTATTTATGCTTATTAATCCTGACCTAAACCTAGACCAAATTAAGGGCCTTTGAATAAGCTTTCCAACAAGGTATCATATGCCTTAATTGGGCTTAAGATGATCAAGTTAGGCCCATTTAAGTGAAGGAACATCAAGGACTGCGCACTGATCCGCGCCAGAGAACTCGGGACACCTGAAATTGTAGGTCTCTTCCTTATCTTTCCTGGGACAACAAGATCACCAAAATCCGATATCTGTAGCTCTAGTTATGCTCTGCGCAAGGCAACAAGGTCAGGATGAGTTAAAAATCCGAAAATTAACAATGTTTAGCAATTAAGCCCAAAAATCTAAAAGCAAAAATAATGATTGTAAAAGTTGTCTAATTTCTGTCTCTCTCTGGCTTGTGCGGCTGTAAACTTCTATTTATGCTTATTAATCCTGGCCTAACCCTAGACCAAATTAAGGGCCTCTGAATAAGCTTTCCAACAAGGTATCATATGACTTTATTGGACATAAGATGAGCAAGTTAGGCCCATTTAAGTGATGGAACATCATGGACTGCGCACTGATCCGCGCCAGAGAACTCGGGACCCAATTAAGCCTTGATTTTGGCATAATTTGACAATTCTTGTGAAACCTGAAACTGTAGGTCTCTTCATTATCTTTCTAGGGACAGCAAGATCACCAAAATCCGATATCTGCAGCTCTAGTTATGCTATGCGCAAGGCGACAAGGTCAGGATGAGTGAAAAATCCGAAAATTTGCAATTTTTATCAATTAACCCTAGTTAAGCCCAATAATATAAAAGTAAAAACAATGATTGTCAAAGTTGTCTAATTCTCATCTCTCTCTGGCTTGTGTGGCTATAAACTGCTGTTTATGCTTATTAATCATGAAATAACCCTTGACCAAATTAAGGGCCTCTGAATAAGCTTTCCAACAAGGTATCATATGCCTTAATTGGGCTTAAGATGAGTAAGTTAGGCCCATTTAAGTGAAGGAACATCAAGGACTGCGCACTGATCCGCGCCAGAGAACTCGGGACCCAATTTAGCCTTGATGTTGGCCTAATTTGGCAATTCTTGTGCACCTGAAATTGTAGGCCCCTTCCTTATCTTTCTACGGACAGCAAGATCACCAAAATCCGATTTCCGTAGCTCTAGTTATGCACTGCGCAAGGCAACATGGTCAGGATGAGTGAAAAATCCGAAAATTAACAATGTTTAGCAATTAAGCCCAATAATGTAAAAGCAATAACATTGATTGTAAAAGTTGTATAATTTACGTTTCTCTCTGGCTTGTGCGGCTGTAAACTACTATATATGCATATTAATCCTGACCTAACCCTAGACCAAATTAAGGGCCTCTGAATAAGCTTTCCAACAAGGTATCATATGCCTTTATTAGACTTAAGATGAGCAAGTTAGGCCCATTTAAGTGAAGGAACATCATGGACTGTGCACTGATCCGCGCCAGAGAACTTGAGACCTAATTTAGCCTTTATTTTGGCCTAATTTGCAATTCTTGTCAGACCTGAAACTGTAGGTCTCTTTCTTATCTTTCTAAGGACAGCATGATCACCAAAATCCTATATCTGCAGCTCTAGTTATGCTATGCGCAAGGCGACAAGGTCAGGATGATTGAAAAATCCGAAAATTAACAATGTTAAGCAATTAAGCCCAAGAATGTTAAAGCAAAAACAATGATTGTAAAAATTTATTAATTTTCGTCTCTCTCTGTCTTGTGCGGTTATAAACTGCTATTTATGGTTATTAATCCTGACCTAAACCTAGACCAAATTAGGGGCCTCTGAATAAGCTTTCCAACAAGGTATCATATGCCTTTATTGGACTTAAGATGAGCATGTTAGGCCATTTAAGTGAAGGAACATCATGGACTGCGCACTGATCCGCGCCAGAGAACTCGGGACCCAATTAAGCCATGATTTTGGCCTAATTTGACAATTCTTGTGAAACCTGAAATTGTAGGTCTCTTCCTTATCTTTCTAGGGACAGAAATATAACCAAAATCGGATATTTGTAGCTCTAGTTATGCTATGCACAAGGCAACAAGGCGAGGATGAGTGAAAAATCCGAAATTTCACAATTTTTATCAATTAAGCCCAGTTAAGCCCAATAATGTAAAAGTAAAAACTATGATTGTAAAAGTTATCTAATTTTCGTCTCTCTCTGGCTTTTGTGGCTGTAAACTGCTATTTATGCTTATTAATCCTGACCTAACCCTAAACCAAATTAAGGTCCTCTGAATAAGCTTTCTAACAAGGTATCATATGCCTTAATTGGCCTTAAGATGAGTAAGTTAGGCCCATTTAAGTGAAGGAACATCAAGGACTGCGCACTGATCCGCGCCAGAGAACTCGGGACCCAATTAAGCCTTGATTTGAGCCTAATTTGACAACTCTTGTGACACCTGAAATTGTAGGTCTCTTCCTTATCTTTCTTGGGACAACAAGATCACCAAAATCCGATATCTATAGCTCTAGTTATGCTCTGCGCAAGGCAACAAGGTCAGGATGAGTGAAAAATCCGAAAATTAACAATGTTTAGCAATTAAGCCCAAAAATCTAAAAGTAAAAACAATGATTGTAAAAGTTGTCTAATTTCCGTCTCTCTCTGGCTTGTGCGGCTGTAAACTTCTACTTATGCTTATCAATCCTGACCTAACACTATACCAATTTGAGGGCCTCTGAATAAGCTTTCCAACAAGGTATCATATGCCTTTATTGAACTTAAGATGAGCAAGTTAGGCCCATCTAAGTGAAGGAACATCATGGACTGCGCACTGATCCGCGCTAGAGAACTCGGGACCCAATTAAGCCTTGATTTTGGCATAATTTGACAATTCTTGTGAAACCTAAAATTGCAGGTCTCTTCCTTATCTTTCTTGGGACAGAAAGATAACCAAAATCCGATATCTGTAGCTTTAGTTATGCTATGCACAAGGCAACAAGGTCAGGATGAGTGAAAAATCCGAAAATTCACAATTTTTTCAATTAAGACGAGTTAAGCCCAATAATGTAAAAGTAAAAACTATGATTGTAAAAGTTGTCTAATTTCCGCCTCTCTCTGACTTTTGTGGCAGTAAACTGCTATTTATGCTTATTAATCCTGACCTAACCCTAGACCAAATTAAGGGCCTCTGAATAAGCTTTCTAACAAGGTATCATAAGCCTTAATTGGCCTTAAGATGAGTAAGTTAGGCCCATTTAAGTGAAGGAACATCAAGGACTGCGCACTGATCCGCGCCAGAGAACTCAGGACCCAATTAAGCCTTGATTTGAGCCTAATTTGACAACTCTTGTGACACCTGAAATTGTAGGTCTCTTCCTTATCTTTCTTGGGACAACAAGATCACCAAAATCCGATATCTATAGCTCTAGTTATGCTCTGCGCAAGGCAACAAGGTCAGGATGAGTGAAAAATCCGAAAATTTACAATGTTTAGCAATTAAGCCCAAAAATCTAAAAGTAAAAACAATGATTGTAAAAGTTGTCTAATTTCCGTCTCTCTCTGGCTTGTGCGGCTGTAAACTTCTACTTATGCTTATCAATCCTGACCTAACCCTATACCAATTTGAGGGCCTCTGAATAAGCCTTCCAACAAGGTATCATATGCCTTTATTGAACTTAAGATGAGCAAGTTAGGCCCATCTAAGTGAAGGAACATCATGGACTGTACACTGATCCACGCCAGAGAACTCGGGACCCAATTTAGCCTTTATTTTGGCCTAATTTGACAATTGTTGTGAAACTTGAAATTGTAGGTCTCTTCCTTATCTTTCTAGGGAAAGCAAGATCACCACAATCCGATATCCGTAGCTCTAGTTATGCTATGCACAAGGCAACAAGGTCAGGATGAGTGAAAAATCCGAAATTTAACAATGTTTAGCGATTTAGCCCAATAATGTAAAAGCAAAAATAATGATTGTAAAAGTTGTCTAATTTCCGTCTCTCTTGGCTTGTGCGGCTGTAAACTTCTATTTATGCTTATTAATCCTGACCTAACCCCAGACCAAATTAAGGGCCTCTGAATAAGCTTTCCAACAAGATATCATATGACTTTATTGGACTTAAGATGAGCAAGTTAGGCCCATTTAAGTGAAGGAACATCATGGACTGCGCACTGATCCGCGCCAGAGAACTCGGGACCCAATTAAGCCTTGATTTTGGCATAATTTTACAATTCTTGTGAAACCTGAAACTGTAGGTCTCTTCCTTATATTTCTAGGGACAGCAAGATCACCAAAATCCGATATCTGCAGCTCTAGTTATGCTATGCGCAAGGCGACAAGGTCAGGATGAGTGAAAAATCCGAAAATTAACAATGTTAAGCAATTAAGCCCAATTAAGCCCAACAATGTAAAAGCAAAAACAATGATTGTAAAAGTTGTTTAATTTTCGTCTCTCTCTGTCTTGTTCGGTTATAAACTGCTATTTATGCTTGTTAATCCTGACCTAACCCTAGACCAAACTAAGGGACTCTGAATAAGCATTCCAACAAGGAATCATATGCCTTTATTGGACTTAAGATGGGCAAGTTAGGCCCATTTAAGTGAAGGAACATCATGGACTGCGCACTGATCCGCGCCAGAGAACTCGGGACCCAATTTAGCCTTGATTGTGGCCTAATTTTACAATTCTTGTGAAACCTGAAATTGTAGGTTTCTTCCTTATCTTTCTAGGGACAGAAAGATCACCAAAATCCGATATCTGTAGCTCTAGTAATGCTATGCACAAGGCAACAAGGTCAGGATGAGTGAAAAATCCGAAAATTCACAATTTTTATCAATTAAGCCCAGTTAAGCCCAATAATGTAAAAGTAAAAACAATGATTGTAAAAGTTGTCTAATTTTCATCTCTCTCTGGCTTGTGTGACTGTAAACTGCTATTTATGCTTATTAATCCTGACCTAACCTTAGACCAAATTAAGGGCCTCTGAATAAGCTTTCCAACAAGGTATCATATGCCTTAATTGGGCTTAAGATGAGTAAGTTAGGCCCATTTAAGTGAAGGAACGTCAAGGACTGCGCACTTATCCGCCCCAGAGAACTCGGGACCCAATTAAGCCTTGATTTTGGCCTAATTTGACAATTCTTGTGAAACCTGAAATTGTAAGTCTCTTCCTTATCTTTCTAGGGACAGAAAGATCACCAAAATCGGATATCTTTAGCTCTAGTTATGCTAGGCACAAGGCAACAAGGTCAGGATGAGTGAAAAATCCGAAAATTCACAATTTTTATCAATTTAGCCCAGTTAAGCCCAATAATGTAAAAGTAAAAACAATGATTGTAAAAGTTGTCTAATTTTCATCTCTCTCTGGCTTGTGTGACTGTAAACTGCTATTTATGCTTATTAATGCTGACCTGACCCTAGACCAAATTAAGGGCCTCTGAATAAGCTTTCCAACAAGGTATCATATGCCTTAATTGGGCTTAAGATGAGTAAGTTAGGCCCAATTAAGTGAAGGAACATCAAGGACTGCGCACTTATCCGCGCCAGAGAACTCGGGACCCAATTAAGCCTTCATTTTGGCCTAATTTGACAATTCTTGTAAAACCTGAAATTGTAAGTCTCTTCCTTATCTTTCTAGGGACAGAAAGATCACCAAAATCGGATATCTTTAGCTCTAGTTATGCTATGCACAAGGCAACAAGGTCAGGATGAGTGAAAAATCCGAAAATTCACAATTTTTATCAATTAAGCCCAGTTAAGCCCAATAATGTAAAAGTAAAATCTATGATTGTAAAAGTTGTCTAATTTTCGTCTCTCTCTGGCTTGTGTGGCTGTAAACTGCTATTTATGCTCATTAATCCTGACCTATCCCTAGACCAAATTAAGGGCCTCTGAATAAGCTTTCCAACAAGGTATCATATGCCTTAATTGGCCTTAAGATGAGTAAGTTAGGTCCATTTAAATGTAGGAACATCAAGGACTGCGCACTGATCCGCGCCAGAGAACTCAGGACCCAATTTAGCCTTGATTTGGGCCTAATTTGACGACTCTTGTGACACGTGAAATTGTCGGTATCTAACTTATCTTTCTTGGGACAACAATATCACCAAAATCCGATATCTATAGCTCTAGTTATGCTCTGCGCAAGGCAACAAGGTCAGGATGAGTGAAAAATCCGAAAATTAACAATGTTTAGCAATTAAGCCCAAAAATCTAAAAGTAAAAACAATGATTGTAAAAGTTGTCTAATTCCCGTCTCTCTCTGGCTTGTGCCGCTGTAAACTGCTATTTATGCTTATTAATCATGACCTAACCCTAAACCAAATTAAGGGCCTCTGAATAAGCTTTCCAACAAGATATCATATGACTTTATTGGACTTAAGATGAGCAAGTTAGGCCCATTTAAGTGAAGGAACATCATGGATCTGGACGATCCGCGCCGAGAACTCGGGACCCAATTAGCCTTGATTTTGGCATAATTTACAATTCTTGTGAAACCTGAAATTGTAGGTCTCTTCCTTATCTTTCTAGGGACAACAAGATCACCAAATCCGATATCTCAGCTCTAGTTATGCTATGGCAGGCGACAAGGTCGATGATTGAAAATCCGAAAATTAACAATGTTAAGCAATTAAGCCCTTAAGCCCAAGAATGTAAAAGCAAAAACAATGATTGTAAAATTTATTAATTTTGTTCTCTCTGTCTTGTGTGGTTATAAACTCTATTTATGCTTATTAATCTGTCCTAACCTAGACCAAATTGGGCCTCTGAATAAGTTTCTAACAAGGTTTCATATGCTTTATTGGACTTAAGATGGTGTGGCCCATTTAGTGAAGGAAATCTGGATTGGTGTTTGGGCTTTTTGTTTGGCTAATTTATTTTGAATGTTTGGTTTTTTTTTTTGTTTTTTTATGGGGTCTCCTAATTGTTATTTTCAAAGGTTTATATGCCTTTATTCTTAAGATGAGAGTAGGCCATTTAAGGAAGGAACATCAATGATCGCATATCCGCGCCAGTGAACTCGGGACCCAATTAAGCCTTGATGTTGGCCTAATTTGGCAATTCTTGTGCTCCTGAAATTGTAGGTCTCTTCCTTATCTTTCTAGGGACAGCAAGATCACCAAAATCCGATATCTGTAGCTCTAGGTATGCTATGCACAAGGCAACAAGGTCAGGATGAGTGAAAAATCCGAAAATTAACAATGTTTAGCAATTAAGCCCAAAAATCTAAAAGCAAAAACAATGATTGTAAAAGTTGTCTAATTTCCGTCTCTCTCTGGCTTTTGTGGCTGTAAACTGCTATTTATGCTTATTAATCCCGACCTAACCCTAGACCAAATTAAGGGCCTCTGAATAAGCTTTCCAACAAGATATCATATGACTTTATTGGACTTAAGATGAGCAAGTTAGGCCCATTTAAGTGAAGGAACATCATGGACTGCGCACTGATCCGCGCCAGAGAACTCGGGACCGAATTAAGCCTTGATTTTGGCATAATTTGACAATTTTTGTGACACCTGAAACTGTAGGTCTCTTCCTTATCTTTCTAGGGACAACAAGATCACCAAAATCCGATATCTGCAGCTCTAGTTATGCTATGCGCAAGGCGACAAGGTCAGGATGATTGAAAAATCCGAAAATTAACAATGTTAAGCAATTAAGCCCAAGAATGTAAAAGCAAAAACAATGATTGTAAAAATTTATTAATTTTCGTCTCTCTCTGTCTTGTGCGGTTATAAACTGTTATTTATGTTTATTATTCCTGACCTAACCCTAGACCAAATTAAGGGCCTCTGAATAAGCTTTCCAACAAGGTTTCATATGCCTTTATTGGACTTAAGATGAGCATGTTAGGCCCATTTAAGTGAAGAAACATCATGGACTGCGCACTGATCCGTGCCAGTGAACTTGGGACCCAATTTAGCCTTGATTGTGTCCTAATTTGACAATTCTTGTGAAACCTGAAATTGTAGGTCTCTTCCTTATCTTTCTAGGGACAGAAAGATCACCAAAATCCGATATCTGTAGCTCTAGTTATGCTATGCACAAGGCAACAAGGTCAGGATGAGTGAAAAATCCGAAAATTAACAATGTTTAGCAATTAAGCCCAAAAATCTAAAAGCAAAAACAATGATTGTAAAAGTTGTCTAATTTTCGTCTCTCTCTGGCTTTTGTGGTTGTAAACTGCTATTTATGCTTATTAATCCCGACCTAACCCTAGACCAAATTAAGGGCCTCTGAATAAGCTTTCCAACAAGATATCATATGACTTTATTGGACTTAAGATGAGCAAGTTAGGCCCATTTAAGTGAAGGAACATCATGGACTACGCACTGATCCGCGCCAGAGAACTCGGGACCCAATTAAGCCTTGATTTTGGCATAATTTGACAATTCTTGTGAAACCTGAAACTGTAGGTCTCTTCCTTATCTTTCTAGGGACAACAAGATCACCAAAATCCGATATCTGCAGCTCTAGTTATGCTATGCGCAAGGCGACAAGGTCAGGATAATTGAAAAATCCGAAAATTAACAATGTTAAGCAATTAAGCCCAATTATGCCCAAGAATGTAAAAGCAAAAACAATGATTGTAAAAATTTATTAATTTTCGTCTCTCTCTGTCTTGTGCGGTTATAAACTGCTATTTATGCTTATTAATCCTGACCTAACCCTAGACCAAATTAAGGGCCTCTGAATAAGCTTTCCAACAAGGTTTCATATGCCTTTATTGGACTTAAGATGAGCATGTTAGGCCCATTTAAGTGAAGGAACATCAATGACTGCGCACTGATCCGCGCCAGTGAACTCGGGACCCAATTAAGCCTTGATGTTGGCCTAATTTGGCAATTCTTGTGCACCTGAAATTGTAGGTCTCTTCCTTATCTTTCTAGGGACAGCAAGATCACCAAAATCCGATATCCGTAGCTCTAGTTATGCTCTGCGCAAGGCAACATGGTCAGGATGAGTGAAAAAACCGAAAATTAACAATGTTTAGCAATTAAGCCCACTAATGTAAAAGCAATAACAATGATTGTAAAAGTTGTATAATTTCCGTCTCTCTCTGGCTTGTGGGACTGTAAACTGCTATTTATGCTTATTAATCCTGACCTAACCCTAGACCAAATTAAGGGCCTCTGAATAAGCTTTCCAACAAGGTATCATATGCCTTTATTAGACTTAAGATGAGCAAGTTAGGCCCATTTAAGTGAAGGAACATCATGGACTGCGCACTGATCCGTGCCAGAGAACTTGAGACCTAATTTAGCCTTTATTTTGGCCTAATTTGCAATTCTTGTCAAACCTGAAACTGTAGGTCTCTTTCTTATCTTTCTAGGGACAGCAAGATCACCAAAATCCAATATCTGCAGCTCTAGTTACGCAATGCGCAAGGCAACAAGGTCAGGATGATTGAAAAATACGAAAATTAACAATGTTAAGCAATTAAGCCCAATTAAGCCCAAGAATGTAAAAGCAAAAACAATGATTGTAAAAATTTATTAATTTTCGTCTCTCTCTTTCTTGTGCGGTTATAAACTGCTATTTATGCTTTTTAATCCTGACCTAACCCTAGACCAAATTAAGGGCCTCTGAATAAGCTTTCCAACAAGGTATCATATGCCTTTATTGGACTTAAGATGAGCATGTTAGGCCCATTTAAGTGAAGGAACATCATGGACTGCGCACTGATCCGTGCCAGAGAACTCGGGACCCAATTAAGCCTTGATTTTGGCCTAATTTGACAATTCTTGTGAAACCTAAAATTGTAAGTCTCTTCCTTATCTTTCTAGGGACAGAAAGATCACCAAAATCGGATATCTGTAGCTCTAGTTATGCTATGCACAAGGCAACAAGGCCAGGATGAGTGAAAAATCCGAAAATTCACAATTTTTATCAATTAAGCCCAGTTAAGCCCAATAATGTAAAAGTAAAAACTATGATTGTAAAAGTTGTCTAATTTTCGTCTCTCTCTGGCTTGTGTGGCTGTAAACTGCTATTTATGCTCATTAATCCTGACCTAACCCTAGACCAAATTAAGGGCCTCTGAATAAGCTTTCCAACAAGGTATCATATGCCTTAATTGGCCTTAAGATGAGTAAGTTAGGCTCATTTAAGTGAAGGAACATCAAGGACGGCGCACTGATCAGCGCCAGAGAACTCAGGACCCAATTTAGCCTTGATTTGGGCCTAATTTGACAACTCTTGTGACACCTGAAATTGTAGGTCTCTTCCTTATCTTTCTTGGGACAACAAGATCACCAAAATCCGATATCTATAGCTCTAGTTATGCTCTGCGCAAGGCAACAAGGTCAGGATGAGTGAAAAATCCGAAAATTAACAATGTTTAGCAATTAAGCCCAAAAATCTAAAAGCAAAAACAATGATTGTAAAAGTTGTCTAATTTCCGTCTCTCTCTGGCTTTTGTGGCTGTAAACTGCTATTTATGCTTATTAATCCCGACCTAACCCTAGACCAAATTAAGGGCCTCTGAATAAGCTTTCCAACAAGATATCATATGACTTTATTGGACTTAAGATGAGCAAGTTAGGCCCATTTAAGTGAAGGAATATCATGGACTGCGCACTGATCCGCGCCAGAGAACTCGGGACCCAATTAAGCCTTGATTTTGGCATAATTTGACAATTCTTGTGAAACCTGAAACTGTAGGTCTCTTCCTTATCTTTCTAGGGACAGCAAGATCACCAAAATCCGATATCTGCAGCTCTAGTTATGCTATGCGCAAGGCGACAAGGTCAGGATGATTGAAAAATCCGAAAATTAACAATGTTAAGCAATTAAGCCCAATTAAGCCCAAGAATGTAAAAGCAAAAACAATGATTGTAAAAATTTATTAATTTTCGTCTCTCTCTGTCTTGTGCGGTTATAAACTGCTATTTATGCTTATTAATCCTGACCTAACCCTAGACCAAATTAAGGGCCTCTGAATAAGCTTTCCAACAAGGTTTCATATGCCTTTATTGGACTTAAGATGAGCATGTTAGGCCCATTTAAGTGAAGGAACATCATGGACTGCGCACTGATCCGCGCCAGTGAACTCGGGACCCAATTAAGCCTTGATTTTGGCCTAATTGGACAATTCTTGTGAAACCTGAAATTGTAGGTCTCTTCCTTATCTTTCTAGGGACAGAAAGGTCACCAAAATCCGATATCTGTAGCTCTAGTTATGCTATGCACAAGGCAACAAGGTCAGGATGAGTGAAAAATCCGAAAATTCACAATTTTTATCAATTAAGCCCAGTTAAGCCAAATAATGTAAAAGTAAGAACAATTATTGTAAAAGTTGTCTAATTTCCTTCTCTCTCTGGCTTGTGTGGCATTAAACTGCTATTTATGCTTATTAATCCTAACCTAAACCTAGACCAAATTATGGGCCTTTGAATAAGCTTTCCAACAAGGTATCATATGCCTTAATTAGGCTTAAGATGAGTAAGTTAGGCCCATTTAAGTGAAGGAACATCATGGACTGCGCACTGATCCGCACCAGAGAACTCAGGACCCAATTAAGCCTTGATTTTGGCATAATTTTACAATTCTTGTGAGACCTAAAATTGTAGGTCTCTTCCTTATCTTTCTAGGTACAGAAAGATCACCAAAATCCGATATATGTAGCTCTAGTTATGCTATGCACAAGGCAGCAAGGTCTGGATGAGTGAAAAATCCGAAAATTCACAATTTTTATCAATTAAGCCCGGTTAAGCCCAATAATGTAAAAGTAAAAACAATGATTGTAAAACACTACAACAGATTTGGCTTTTAATAACGCACCTTTTATAGCATTTCCGTGTGGAAATGCTATTAAAAGTGATGGGGGGACTTTTAATAGCGTTTCCTTTAGGAAACGCTATCTTAGGTATCACCTAAGATAGCGTTTCCTTCACGAACCGCTATTAAAAGTGCCACTGCAGGAAAAGATAGTGGTTCCATATGGAAACGCTATCTTAACTAACAACCTAAGATAGCGGTTCCACAAGGAAACGCTATCTTAGGTGATATACCCGCGCGCGCGTATCCTTTCATCCTTCAATTCCCAGTTTCTGCGTACCACTGACCTCATCAGTTCAAGTCTAGGGTTGCCATCTCCGCAGAGCTCGTCCCCTCTCACGCCTTCTCCCTCTCACTGTTGCTCTCATGCCTCAGACTCCCTCTCACGCCCCCATTGCTCCGCCACTCATCACCACACCACCTACGACCAAGGTATGCTCTCTATGTCCCTCTCCCCTATTGCGAACGAAAATGAATGTAGTTCTTGTGTCTGAGAGTTCTTGGTCCGAGTTTGGTAACAATGAGAGGTAATGAGCAAGTAACTCTGATGATGATTGTCTTTTGTGAACTTTTGTTAGAATTAAAACTAGAAAATGTGATTTTTGTTCATAAGAACCAAGGGTTTCTGGGATTAAGAACTCTGTTTGGAGAATTTTTGGAACTCAGTTTGTGTGATAATGTGCTAATTTGGGGTTTCAAGCATGCTTCTTGCATTACTGCATGTGGCTGTTAGGGTTCGCTGGTACACAAGGATGCATACTCCTCTGTTATGGTCTTGGTTAGTTTGGGTTTAGACAATGCATACTCCTCTGCCATCAGCTTTTTAATTTCAAATCTGAGCATTTGAATTTGCTTTGAAAATGCAGCATCCTTTTGATCACTGTGCCTTTGAGCCTCTTCAAGTTGTTTGGACTTAACTTCTAGTTATTGTGACATATGTTCTATTGTTTTTCCTTTTGAATCTATTTGGTTAAAGAGTTGTTGCAGTTTCAATTCATTCTGTTCTGTAATAAGCCTGAGCTCTTGATTGCATTTATTGAGCATTTCTTCTATAAGTCTGTTTTGCTGCTGCAATTCATCAGCTTCTCAGAATCGCTTTGTGCCTGTGATATTGTTGCTCAGATTTCCTTGGACATGCTTAGAATGCCTGTTCTGTAGTTTTTGCAGTTATATATTGATTTGATTTATTGGGTAACATGATCTTCAATTGTTTTACCTTGAAAAAAAAGGATATATTGAAGGCCTTTCTTGTGTTTGCAGGCAAACAAGAAGATAGCATATGCTAAGCTTGCAAAAGATTTTCAGGCAGTATTGAAGGAATTCAAGAAGGCACAGCGTCTTGCAAATGGTGAGAGGGAAACAGCTTACACTCCTTTTGTTCCACAAGTAGTTCTTTCATCCAGGTGAGGTGAGTTTATGGAAGTTTCTTTTATGCTCCTTATGCTGAGTTGAAGTTGATACAGAAATATTATGATGTTGCTGTAAGGTGTCCTTGTCCATTTCAATGTTTACACCTTAGAACTCCACCGTTTTGAGATTGTTTTGTTCTTCACCCTTTGCAAATGAAACTGTATTAGAGTTGAATGTTTATTACTATTAAATGTTCATCTCTGTATGTTGTAGAAGAGGGTATTATCGGGCATTGAAGGCCAAGGAAATCTCATTTTAGCATATTGACTTGTTCATCTCCTGTCAGTTGAAATGAGTTCTGCCCAAAAAAAGTCTGCCTTTGTAATTTGTATGTTATGGATTGATATTTGTGTAAAATATATACCTTTATGTTTAGATACTAATATACCTTTAGAATTCTTATCCTGCCACACTGTTTTTCATCATCAATGCTGGGTTCATGGTATCTGCCACTCTACTCATGGTACTAGGACGGTGTCATGGGAATCTAACAAATCTGATTAATCTTTTAAACACACTTAGTATTCTATATTATGCAATAGTTAATGGAATGCTGTACTCTGTAATGATATGATAGAAAACTGAAGATAAGTACAGTTTTATTAACTTTCTTTCAATGCTCCTCATCCTCTCCTTGAACAGAAAAGATACAACAGGTTCTTCAAGGGACCTGAAACTGCTACACTGATCCTTTCCTTTACCCAACTGAATACCCCCCCTCTCTCCCATCTTTCCCTTTTGATGCTTCCCCACTAATACACAGCCCCTGTCCACACTCAATTTGCCATGCGGAAAACCGGTAACAATTTTCATTCCTTTCATTCCTTTAATCTGTATACATTGCATGTAGACATCAACCACTCCAAACTCATAGTAAATATGTTTAATAAATATTTTTGTAGATCGGGAAAGCATGGATCAGAAATGGATGTCTGCCAATCGTTTAACGAAGGAGTATGAGGATGGGGTGAAAGAGTTCATTAGGTTTGCAGTTCGGCATGCGGAAAACCCTAGTACAATCATATGTCCTTGTTTAGATTGTTGTTATGAAAGGCGAGTTAGTGCAGCCGATTTGGAAGAACATTTAGTGTGTACTGGAATCGATCAAAGTTATACATGTTGGACAAAACATGGTGAGACAAGAGCTGAGTCTAGTGAAATGAGGAATCGTGTGAGATATTCATCATACGATACAGACACAAATACTTATGAGGGCGATCGTTTTGAAGACATTGCAAATGCTGTTGAAGAGGATCTTCGGGATTGTCCTCAAATGTTTGAGAGGTTGGTAAATGATGCAGAGCAACCATTGTATGATGGTTGTACTAAATTCACAAGATTGTCGGTGATGTTAAAGTTGTATAACTTGAAATCGGGCAACGGATGGACTGATAATAGCTTTACGGACTTACTCACACTATTGAAAGACATGTTGCCGGAGGATAATGTGCTTCCTAGTCGGACATATGAGGATAAACAAATGTTACGCTCTATTGGCATGAGCTACGAGAGGATACATGCTTGTCCTAACGATTGCATTTTATTTCGGAATGAATATGCATCGTTAAAGATGTGTCCTAAATGTAATGCCTCACGATATAAGAAGAAAGAATCAGATCCAGAGAAGGTTGTGTGGTATTTTCCCATAATACCCAGATTTAGGTGCATGTACCGTAGTTCAGAAGATTCAAAGCACTTGACATGGCATGAGGATGAAAGGATCAAAGATGGCAAGCTGCGGCACCCGGCAGATTCTCCTCAATGGAAGAAATTTGATCATGATTATCCTGATTTTGGGCAAGAATCAAGAAACCTACGACTTGCATTGGCTACTGACGGATTTAACCCGCATGGTGTTCAAAGTAGCTCTCACAGTACATGGCCTGTGATTTTGGTGATTTATAACCTATCCCCATGGCTATGCATGAAGCGCAAATTTATTATGTTATCTATGTTAATTTCTGGGCCCAAACAACCAGGAAATGATATAGACGTCTATTTGATTCCTTTGATTGAAGACTTGAAACAACTGTGGGAGACAGGTGTTGATGGGTATAAGGAAGAAAGTTTCAATTTGAGAGCTATGTTGTTTGGCACAATTAATGATTTTCCAGCCTACGGTAATCTGTCAGGATATAGCATCAAGGGTCAGTGTGCATGCCCTATATGTGAAGAGGGTACGGATTGGATGCGGTTAGAACATTGTAAGAAGAATGTCTTTCTTGGGCATCGTAGATTTTTGCATCCAAGTCATCATTACCGGTGGTGGAGAAAGGCGTTCAATGGGAACTCGGAAGAAGGTAGAGCTCTTTCACTGTTGACGGGTGATCAACTTTTTGAAAAGGTAAAGGATTTGAATATCCAATTCGGTAAACCTTTTGCGAGAGATATTTTCACAAGAGGGTGGAAGAAAAGGTCGATTTTCTTTGAGTTGCCATATTGGAAATCATTATATGTAAGACATTTCCTCGATGTGAAGCACGTTGAAAAAAATATCTGTGATAGTGTCATTGGTACGTTACTCAATGTGCCAGGGAAGACTAAAGATGGCATCAATGCAAGGTTTGACTTGGTTAGTATGGGAATAAGAAGAGAATTGGGACCGACGAAGAAGGGTAAAAGTACATATCTTCCTCTGGCTGCTTACACTGTATCTAGAAAAGAAAAAACTGTTTTTTGTAAGTTTCTTGACGGAGTTAAGGTTCCGGAAGGGTACTCTTCAAACATTAGGAACCTCGTATCGATGAAAGATCTCAAGTTAAAAGGTCTAAAGTCCCACGATTGTCATGTTCTCATGGAGCAGTTGATACCCATTGGTATACGGTCTATTTTACCTAACAAAGTGCGGGGGGCCTTAACTAAACTCTGTTTCTTCTTCAAGGCAATTTGCAGCAAAGTGATTGACCCTGGGAAGTTGCCATCATTGCAAAGAGAAATTGTTGTGACTTTATGCGAGCTTGAGATGTACTTTCTACCTTCATTCTTTGACATAATGGTTCATCTAACCATTCACCTTGTTAGAGAGACACAACTGTGTGGGCCATCTTATATGAGATGGATGTACCCGATTAAGCGTTATATGAAGATATTAAAAGGGTATGTGAAAAACCGATCACGACCAGAAGGTTGTATTGTTGAACGGTATATTGTCGAAGAAGCTGTTGAATTCTGTACCGAATACCTATCCAATGCTGATTCTATAGGAGTTCAATATTTTCATGATATAACTCTGAACTTTGCAAGACTTTTGTTCTGCATTTTGTTGACTGGATGACTCATGAAACTGAATTAGTTTTATTTGTTTGCTATTTATTAGGACCTTATCTGGTGTAGCAGATTTTTCTGCAAGTTTATGCTATATATGTACTTGGTTTGTTGCTCAATAAAAGATATCTTTTGCCTCTCACTTTGTTGGAATTGATATTTTCACTGCCAAGAAGCTTGAGGATATTGTGTCCTCTTCCCACAACCGTGTTGTACGTGCACTTAATTGTGTTGACTTATTGTGATTTCTTTCCTCTCAATGACTCACAGTAATTTTTTGTTGTCAAGTCCCTCATGTGAATCGTACTGACTACCAGCTCATTGATATCTCTGAGGATGGATTTGTGAGTTGTCATTTCGCTTACCAACTCCATTGATTCACTCATTATTAGTCTTGTTTCAGGCCTTTCTGAATGTGTGATTGCTGTTATGTTATCAAATGATGCTGTAGGTGAGTCTGCTTATTGAAAATGGGAACACTAAGGATGATCTCAGGCTTCCTACTGATGAGAGTCTGCTTACTCAGGTTTGTGGAAATCTGAAATCTAATGTGTGTTCTTTTTCTTGTTGGATTCAGAGTCTGAAAGCTAAAATCTGTCAATGCCTTTTCTGTTTCAAAATGTTTGTTATTCCTATATTTTGTTTATTTGTTTGTTGGTTGTCTATTTACTCTAATTGGGCATATATAATTGACTGGTCTCTGCAGATAAAAGATGGATTTGCTGAGGGAAAGGACCTTGTTGTTTCTGTCATGTCTGCTATGGGTGAGGAACAGATTAATGCTCTGAAGGATATTGGGCCAAAGAACTAGATTCAATTGCTGCCAGTTTGTTTGTTGTTTCTATTTAAGAAAATATATTTCTGTAAGCCTTTATAGCTATTTGTTGAAGACCAGACTTATAAAATCTAGTCAGACCACCAGTCGTACCAAGGTTATTTATTTATGCACGTGGTGACAAAACTAGATCACATTTTTCTGTTTTCTATGTTATCCTGTGACTTTCGTATAAAGGAGGAGTCTCTTTTAATAAGTGATGTTTATTTTGACTGCAGTGATGATGGAATCTTATGCGCTAATGTACTACACCTTCTGTATGAATTGTCAAAGTAGCTAACAATATATGCATATGGATTGTGCTTCATTTCTTTGTTTACACCTTCTGTTTTTTATAAACAATATGCAGGAATGGAGGTAAAGTTAAGAAATAGACAGCGTTTGTTTTAACAAATGCTATCTAAAGTCTGCCTTTAGATAGCATTTGTTAAAACAAACGCTATCTAAAGGCAGATTTTAGATAGCGTTTCCGTGTACAAACGCTATCTAAAGTCACCTTTTAATAGCACTTCCTCAATGCTATCTTTGCTAACGAGTTTTAATAGCGGTGGCATAGATAGCGGTTACAAACGCTATTAAAAGGCATCCGGAAACGCTATCTAAAGTCATTTCTGTTGTAGTGAAAGTTGTCTAATTTCCGTCTCTCTCTGGCTTGTGCCGTTGTAAACTGCTATTTATGCTTATTAATTCTGACCTAACCCTAGACCAAATTAAGGGCCTCTGTATAAGCTTTCCGACAAGGTTTCATATGCCTTAATTAGGCTTAAGATGAGTAAGTTAGGGCCATTTAAGTGAAGGAACATCATGGACTGCACACTGATCCGCGCCAGAGAACTCGGGACCCAATTTAGGCTTTATTTTGGCCTAACTTGACAATTCTTGTGACACCTAAAACTGTAGGTCTCTTCCTTGTCTTTCTAGGGGCAGCAAGATCACCAAAATCCGATATCCGTAGCTCTAGTTATGCTCTGCGCAAGGCAACATGGTCACGATGAGTGAAAAATCCGAAATTTAACAATGTTTAGCGATTAAGCCCAATAATGTAAAAGCAAAAACAATGATTGTAAAAGTTGTATAATTTTAGTCTCTCTCTGGCATGTGCGGCTGTAATCTGCTATTTATGCTTATTAATCCTGACCAAACCATAGACCAAATTAAGGGCCTCTGAATAAGCTTTCCAACAAGGTATCATATGCCTTTATTAGACTTAAGATGAGCAAGTTAGGCCCATTTAAGTGAAGGAACATCATGGACGGCGCTCTGATCCGTGCCAGAGAACTCGAGACCTAATTTAGCCTTGATTTTGGCCTAATTTACAATTCTTGTGACACGTGAAACTGTAGATCTCTTCCTTATCTTTCTAGGGACAGCAAGATCACCAAAATCCGATATCTGCAGCTCTAGTTATGCTATGCGCAAGGCGACAAGGTCAGGATGAGTGAAAAATCCGAAAATTAACAATGTTAAGCAATTAAGCCCAATTAAGCCCAACAATGTAAAAGCAAAAACAATGATTGTAAAATTTGATTAATTTTCGTCTCTCTCTGTCTTGTGCGGTTATAAACTGCTATTTATGCTTATGAATCCTGACCTAACCCTAGATCAAATTAAGGGCCTCTGAATAAGCTTTCCAACAAGGTATCATATATATGCCTTTATTGGACTTAAGATGAGCAAGTTAGGCCCATTTAAGTGAAGGAACATCATGGACTACGCACTGATCCATGCAGAGAACTCGGGACCCAATTAAGCCTTGATTTTTGCATAATTTGACAATTCATGTGAAACCAAAAATTGTAGGTCTCTTCCTTATCTTTCTAGGGACAGAAAGATCACCAAAATCCGATATCTGTAGCTCTATTTACGCTATGCACAAGGCAACAAGGTCAGGATGAGTGAAAAATCCGAAAATTCACAATTTTTATCAATTAAGCTCGGTTAAGTACAATAATGTAAAAGTAAAAACAATGATTGTAAAAGTTGTCTAATTTCCGTCTCTCTCTGGCTTGTGCCGTTGTAAACTGCTATTTATGCTTATTAATCCTGACCTAACCCTAGACCAAATTAAGGGCCTCTGTATAAGCTTTCCAACAAGGTTTCATATGCCTCAATTAGGCTTAAGATGAGTAAGTTAGGGCCATTTAAGTGAAGGAACATCATGGATTGCACACTGATCCGCGCCAGAGAATTCGGGACCCAATTTAGCCTTTATTTTGGCCTAATTTGACAATTCTTTTGAAACCTGAAATTGTAGGTCTCTTCCTTATCTTTCTAGGGACAACAAGATCACCAAAATCCCATATCCGTAGCTCTAGTTATGCTCTGCGTAAGGCAACATGGTCAGGATGAGTGAAAAATCCGAAATTTAACAATGTTTAGCGATTAAGCCCAATAATGTTAAAGCAAAAACAATGGTTGTAAAAGTTGTATAATTTTCGTCTCACTCTGGCTTGTGCGGCTGTAAACTGCTATTTATGCTTACTAACCCTGACCTAACCGTAGATCAAATTAAGGGCCTCTGAATAAGCTTTCCAACAAGGTATCATATATATGCCTTTATTGGACTTAAGATGAGCAAGTTAGGCCTATTTAAGTGAAGGGACATCATGGACTGCGCACTGATCCGCGCTATAGAACTCGGGACCCAATTAAACCTTGATTTTGGCCTAATTTGACAATTCTTGTGAAACCTGAAATTGTAGGTCTCTTCCTTATCTTTCTAGGGACAGAAAGATCACCAAAATCCGATATCTGTAGATCTAGTTATGCTATGCACAAGGCAACAAGGTCAGGATGAGTGAAAATTCCGAAAATTCACAATTTTTATCAATTAAGCCGAGTTAAGCCCAATAATGTAAAAGTAAAAACTATGATTGTAAAAGTTGTCTAATTTCCGTCTCTCTCTGGCTTGTGTGACTGTAAACTGCAATTTATGCTTATTAATCCTGACCTAAACCTAGACCAAATTAAGGGCCTCTGAATAAGCTTTCCAACAAGGTATCATATGCCTTGATTGGGCTTAAGAAGAGTAAGTTAGGCCCATTTAAGTGAAGGACCATCAAGGACAGCACATTGATCCGTTCCAGAGAACTCGGGACCCAATTTAGCCTTGATTTTGGCCTAATTTGACAATTCTTGAGACACCTGAAATTGTACGTCTCTTCCTTATCTTTCTTAGGACAACAAGTTCACCAAAATCCGATATCTGTAGCTCTAGTTATGCTCTGCGTAAAGCAACAAGGTCAGGATGAGTGAAAAATAAGAAAATTAACAATGTTTAGCAATTGAGCCCAAAAATCTAAAAGCAAAAACAATGATTGTAAAAGTTGATTAATTTTCGTCTCTCTCTGTCTTGTGCGGTTATAAACAGCTATTTATGCTTATGAATCCTGACCTAACCCTAGATCAAATTAAGGGCCTTTGAATAAGCTTTCCAATAAGGTATCATATATATGCCTTTATTGGACTTAAGATGAGCAACTTAGGCCCATTTAAGTGAAGGAACATCATGGACTGCGCACTGATCCGCACCAGAGAACTCGGGACCCAATTAAGCCTTGATTTTGGCCTAATTTGACAATTCTTGTGAAACGTGTAATTATAGGTCTCGTCCTTAAATTTCTAGGGACAGAAAGATCACCAAAATCTGATATTTGTAGCTCTAGTTATGCTATGCACAAGGCAACAAGGTCAGGATGAGTGAAAAATCCGAAAATTCACAATTTTTATCAATTAAGCCCAGTTAAGCCCAATAATGTAAAAGTAAAAACAATGATTGTAAAAGTTGTCTAATTTCCGTCTCTCTCTGGCTTGTGTCGCTGTAAACTGCTATTTATGCTTATTAATCCTGACCTAACCCTAGACCAAATTAAGGGCCTCTGTATAAGCTTTCCAACAAGGTTTCATATGCCTTAATTAGGCTTAAGATGAGTAAGTTAGGGCCATTTAAGTGAAGGAACATCATGGACTGCACACTGATCCGTTCCAGAGAACTCGGGACCCAATTTAGCCTTTATTTTGGCCTAATTTGACAATTCTTGTGAAACATGAAATTGTAGGCCTCTTCCTTATCTTTCTAGGGACAGCAAGATCACCAAAATCCGATATATGTAGCTCTAGTTATGCTATGCACAAGGCAACATGGTCAGGATTAGTGAAAAATCCGAAAATTCACAATTTTTATCAATTAAGCCCAGTTAAGCCCAATAATGTAAAAGTAAAAACATTGATTGTAAATGTTTTCTAATTTTCGTCTCTCTCTGGCTTGTGTGACTGTAAACTGCTATTTATGTTTATTAATCCTGACCTAACCCTAGACCAAATTAAGGGCCTCTGAATAAGCTTTCCAACAAGATATCATATGCCTTAATTGGGCTTAAGATGAGTAAGTTAGGCCCATTTACGTGAAGGAACATCATGGAGTGCACACTGATCCTCGCCAGAGAACTCGGGACCCAATTTAGCCTTGATTTTGGTCTTATTTGACGATTCTTGTGAACCTGAAATTGTAGGTCTCTTCCTTATCTTTCTAATGTCTTCAAGATCACCGAAATCCGATATCTGTAGCTCTTGTTATGCTATATGCACAAGGCAACAAGGTCGGGATGAGTGAAAAATCCGAAAATTCACAATTTTTATCAATTAAGCCCAAAAATAATGTAAAAGCAAAAACAATGATTGTAAAAGTTGTCTAATTTCCGTCTCTCTCTGGCTTGTGTCGCTGTAAACTTCTATTTATGCTTATTAATCCTGACCTAACCTAGACCAAATTAAGGGCCTCTGAATAAGCTTTCCAACAAGGTATCATATGCCTTTATTAGACTTAAGATGAGCAAATTAGGCCCATTTAAGTGAAGGAACATCATGGATCGCACACCGATCCACGCCAGAGAACTCGGGACCTAATTTAGCCTTTATTTTGGCCTAATTTGACAATTCTTGTGAAACATAAAATTGTAGGCCTCTTCCTTATCTTTCTAGGTACAGCAAGATCACCAAAATATGATATTTGTAGCTCTAGTTATGATATGCACATGGCAACAAGGTCAGGATGAGTGAAAAATCCGAAAATTCACAATTTTTATCAATTAAGCTCAGTTAAGCCCAATAATGTAAAAGTAAAAACAATGATTGTAAAAGTTGTCTAATTTCCGTCTCTCTCCGGCTTGTGTCACCGTAAACTGCTATTTATGCTTATTAATCCTGACCTAACCCTAGACCAAATTAAGGGCCTCTTAATAAGCTTTCCAACAAGGTTTCATATGCCTTAATTAGGCTTAAGATGAGTAAGTTAGGGCCATTTAAGTGAAGGAACATCATGGACTGCACACTGATCCGTTCCAGAGAACTCGGGACCCAATTTAGCCTTTATTTTGGCCTAATTTGACAATTCTTGTGAAACATGAAATTGTAGGCCTCTTCCTTATCTTTCTAGGGACAGCAAGATCACCAAAATCCGATATCTGTAGCTCTAGTTATGCTATGCACAAGGCAACAAGGTCAGGATGAGTGAAAAATCCGAAAATTCACAAATTTTATCAATTAAGCCCAATAATGTAAAAGCAAAAACAATGATTGTAAAAGTTGTATAATTTCCGTCTCTCTCTGGCTTGTGTGCTGTGAACTTCTATTTATGCTTATTAATCCTGACCTAACCCTAGACCAAATTAAGGGCCTTTGAATAAGCTTTCCAACAAGGTTTCATATGCCTTTAATTAGGCTTAAGATGAGTAAGTTAGGCCCATTTAAGTGAAGGAACATCATGGATTGCACACCGATCCGTTCCAGAGAACTCGGGACCCAATTTAGCCTTTATTTTGGCCTAATTTGACAATTCTTGTGAAACATGAAATTGTAGGTCTCTTCCTTATCTTTCTAGGGACAGCAAGATCACCAAAATCCGATATCCGTAGCTCTAGTTATGCTATGCACAAGGCAACAAGGTCGGGATGAGTGAAAAATCCGAAAATTAACAATGTTTAGCAATTAAGCCCAATAATGTAAAAAGCAAAAATAATGATTGTAAAAGTTGTCTATTTTCTGTCTATCTCTGGCTTGTGCAGCTGTAAACTGCTATTTATGCTTATTAATCCTGGCCTAACCCTAGACCAAATTTAGGGCCTCTGAATAAGCTTTACAACAAGGTATCGTATGCCTTAATTAGGCTTAAGATGAGTAAGTTAAGCCCATTTAATTGAAGGAACATCATGGACTGCGCACTAATCCGCGCCAGAGAACTCGAGACCCAATTTAGCCTTGATTTTGGCATAATTTGACAATTCTTGTGAAACCTGAAATTGTAGGTCTCTTCCTTATCTTTCTAGGGACAGCAAGATCACCAAAATCTGATATCTGTAGCTCTAGTTATGCTCTGCTCAAGGCAACAAGGTCAGGATGAGTGAAAAATCCGAAAATTAACAATGTTTAGCAATTAAGCCCAATTAAGCAAAATAATGTAAAAGTAAAAATAATGATTGTAAAAGTTGTCTAATTTCCGTCTCTCTCTGGCTTGTGCGTCTATAAACTGCTA
Source organism: Sophora flavescens (assembly GCA_030762895.1). Taxonomy (NCBI): domain Eukaryota; kingdom Viridiplantae; phylum Streptophyta; class Magnoliopsida; order Fabales; family Fabaceae; genus Sophora; species Sophora flavescens. The sequence continues at coordinate 9,525,013 of JAUPTC010000011.1, read as the reverse complement.
TTTATGCTTATTAATCCTGACCTAACCCTAGACCAAATTAAGGGCCTCTGAATAAGCTTTCCAACAAGGTATCATATATATCCCTTAATTGGCCTTAAGATGAGTAAGTTAGGCCCATTTAAGTGAAGGAACATCATGGACTGTACACTGATCCACGCCAGAGAACTCGGGACCCAATTTAGCCTTGATTTAGGCCTAATTTGACAATTGTTGTGAAACCTGAAATTGTAGGTCTCTTCCTTATCTTTCTAGGGACAATAAGATCACCAAAATCCGATATTTGTAGCTCTAGTTATGCTATGCACAAGGCAACAAGGTCGGGATGAGTGAAAAATCCGAAAATTCACAATTTTTATCAATTAATGCCTAATCCCAATAATGTAAAAGTAAAAATAATGATTGTAAAAGTTGTCTAATTTTCGTCTCTCTCTGGCTTGTGTGGCTGTAAACTGCTATTTATGCTTATTAATCTTGACCTAACCCTAGACCAAATTAAGGGCCTCTGAATAAGCTTTCCAACAAGGTATCATATGCCTTAATTGGGCTTAAGATGAGTATGTTAGACCCATTTAAGTGAAGGAACATCATTGGATCACAGATTGATCCGTGCCAGAGAACTCGGGACCCATTTTAGCCTTGATTTTGGCCTAATTTGACAATTCTTGTGAAACATGAAATTGTAGGTCTCTTGCTTGTCTTTCTTGGGACATCAAGATCACCAAAATACGATATCTGTAGCTCCAGTTATTCTCTGCGCAACGCAACAAGGTCAGGATGAGTGAAAAATCCAAAAATTAACAATGTTTAGCAATTAAGCCCAATAATGTAAAAGCAAAAATAACGATTATAAAAGTTGTCTAATTTTCGTCGCTCTCTGGCTTGTGCGGTTGTAAACGGCTATTTATGCTTATTCATCCTGACCTAAACCTAGACAAATTAAGGGCCTCTGAATATGCTTTCCAACAAGGTATCATATGCCTTTATTGGACTTAAAATGAGTAAGTTAGGCCCATTTAAGTGACGTAACATCATGGACTGCGCACTGATCCGTGCCAGAGAACTCGGGAACCAATTTAGCCTTGATTTTGGCCTAATTTAACAATTCTTGGGAAGCCTGAAATTGTAGGTCTCTTCCTTATCCTTCTATGGACAGCACGATCACCAAAATCCGATATTTGTAGCTCTAGTTATGCTATGCACAAGGCAACAAGGTCAGGATGAGTGAAAATTCCGAAAATTCACAATTTTTATCAATTAAGCCCGGTTAAGCCCAATAATGTAAAAGTAAAAACAATGATTGTAAAAGGTGTCTAATTTTCGCTCTCTCTCTGCTTGTGTGGCTATAAATTGCTATTTATGCTTATTAATCCTGACCTAACCATAGACCAAATTAAGGGCCTCTGTATAAGCTTTCCAACAAGGTTTCATATGCCTTAATTAGGCTTAATATGAGTAAGTTAGGGCCATTTAAGTGAAGGAACATCATGGATTGTACACCGATCCGCGCAGAGAACTCGGGACCCATTAGCCTTTATTTTTGCATAATTTGACTATTCTTGTGAAAACTGAAATGTAGGTCTCTTCATTTTCTTTCTTGGGACACCTAGATGACCAAAATCCGATATTTGTAGCTCTAGTTATGCTCTGCGTAAGGAAAGGTCGGGGGAAATCCAAATTAACAATGTTTAGAATTAGTAAAATGTAAAGCAAAAAAATGATTGTAAAGGTGTTAATTTTGTTTTTGGCTTGTGGGTGTAAATCTATTTATGTTATTAATCTGACCTAACCTAGTCCAAATTAAGGGCTCTGAATAAGCTTTCCAACAAGGATCATATGCCTTTATTGGACTTAAGATGAGCAAGTTAGGCCCATTTAAGTGAAGGAACAAATGGATCGCGATCCGTGCCGAGAACTCGGACCCAATTTAGCCTTGATTTTGGCCTAATTTGACAATTCTTGTGACACCTGAAATTGTAGGTCTCTTCCTTATCTTTCTTGGGACAACAAGATCAACAAAATCCGATATTTGTAGCTCTAGTTATGCTATGCACAAGGCAACAAGGTCGGGATGTGTGAAAAATCCGAAAATTAACAATGTTTAGCAATTAAGCCCAAAAATCTAAAAGCAAAAACAATGATTGTAATAGTTGTCTAATTTCCGTCTCTCTCTGGCTTGTGTCGGCTGTAAACTTCTATTTATACTTATTAATCCTGACCTAACCCTAGACCAAATTAAGGGCCTCTGAATAAGCTTTCCCACAAGGTATCATAAATCTTTATTGGACTTAGGATGAGCAAGTTAGGCCCATTTAAGTGAAGGAACATCAAGGACCGCGCGCTGATCCGCGCCAGAGAACTCGGGACCCAATTAATACTTGATTTCGGCATAATTTGACAATTCTTGTGAAACCTGAAATCGTAGGTCTCTTCCTTATCTTTCTAGGGACAGAAAGATCACCAAAATCCGATATTTGTAGCTCTAGTTATGATATGCACAAGACAACAAGGTCAGGATAAGTGAAAAATCCGAAAATTCACAATTTTTATCAATTAAGCCCAGTTAAGCCCAATAATGTAAAAGTAAAAACAGTGATTGTAAAAGTTGTCAAATTTCCGTCTCTCTCTGGCTTGTGTCGCTGTAAACTGCTATTTATGCTTATTAATCCTGACCTAACCTTAGACGAAATTAAGGGCCTCTGAGTAAGCTTTCCAACAAGGTTTCATATGCCATAATTAAGCTTATGATGAGTAAGTTAGGGCCATTTAAGTGATGGTACATCATGGTCTTCACTCTGATCCGTTCCAGAGAACTGGGGACCCAATTTAGCCTTTATTTTGGCCTAATTTTACAATTATTGTGAATCAAGAAATTGTAGGTCTCTTCCTTATCTTTCTAGGGACAACAAGAACACCAATATCCGATATAAGTAGCTCAAGTTATGATATGCACTAGGCAACATGGTCAGGATGAGTGAAAAATCCGAAAATTAACAATTTTAGCAATTAAGCCCAATGATGTAAAAGCAAAAACAATGATTGTAAAAGTTGTATAATTTCCGTCTCTCTATGGCTTGTGCGGCTGTAAACTTCTATTTGTGCTTATTATTCCTGACCTAACCCAAGACCAAATGAAGGGCCTCTGAATAAGCTTTCCAACAAGGTATCATATGCCTTTATTAGACTTAAGATGAGCAAGTTAGGCCCATTTAAGTGAAGGAACATCATGGACTGCGCACTGATCCGCGCCAGAGAACTCTAGACCTAATTTAGCCTTGATTTTGGCCTAATTTACAATTCTTGTGAAACATGAAACTGTAGGTCTCTTCCTTATCCTTCTAGGGACAGCAAGATCACCAAAATCCGATATCAGCAGCTCTAGTTATGCTATGAGCAAGGCGACAAGGTCAGGATGAGTGAAAAATCCGAAAATTAACAATGTTTAGCAATTAAGCCCAATTAAGTCCAATAATGTAAAACCAAAAACAATGATTGTAAAAGTTGTCTAATTTCCGTCTCTCTCTGGCTTGAGCGGCTGTAAACTTCTATTTATGCTTGTTAATCCTTACCTTACCCTAGACCAAATTAAGGGCCTCTGAATAAGCTTTCCAACAAGGTATCGTATGTCTTATTTGGGCTTAAGATGAGAAAGTTAGGCCCATTTAAATGAAGGAACATCATGGACTGCGCACTGATCCGCGCCAGAGAAATCGGGACCAAATTTAGCCTTGATTTTGGGTTAATTTGACAATTCTTGAGATACCTGAAATTGTAGGTCTCTTCCTTATCTTTCTAGGGACAACAAGATCACCAAAATCGGATATCTGTAGCTCTAGTTATGCTCTGCGCAAGGCAACAAGGTCAGGATGAGTGAAAAATCCGAAAATTAACAATGTTTAGCAATTAAGTCCAATAATGTAAAAGCAAAAACAATGATTGTCAAAGTTGTCTAATTTTTGTCTCTCTCTGGCTTGTGCGGATGTAAACTTCTATTTATGCTTATTAATCCCGACTTAACCCTAGACCAAATTAAGGGCCTCTGAATAAGCTTTCCCACAAGGTATCATATGCCTTTATTAGACTTAGGATGAGCAAGTTAGGCCCATTTAAGTGAAGGAACATCAAGGACCGCACACTGATCCGCGCCAGAGAACTCGGGACACAATTAATACTTGATTTCGGCATAATTTGACAATTCTTGTGAAACCTGAAATCGTAGGTCTCTTCCTTATCTTTCTAGGGACAGAAAGATAACCAACATCTGATATTTGTAGCTCTAGTTATGATATGCACAAGGCAACAAGGTCATGATGAGTGAAAAATCCGAAAATTCACAATTTTTATCAATTAAGCCTAGTTAAGCCCAATAATGTAAAAGTAAAAATAGTGATTGTAAAAGTTGTCAAATTTCCGTCTCTCTCTGGCTTGTGTCGCTGTAAACTGCTATTTATGCTTATTAATCCTGACCTAACCCTAGACGAAATTAAGGGCCTCTGAGTAAGCTTTCCAACAAGGTTTCATATGCCTTAATTAAGCTTATGATGAGTAAGTTAGGGCCATTTAAGTGAAGGAACATCATGGACTGCACACTGATCCGTGCCAGAGCACTCGGGACCCAATTTAGCCTTTGTTTTGGCCTAATTTTACAATTCTTGTGAAACATGAAATTGTAGGTCTCTTCCTTATCTTTCTAGGGACAACAAGAACACCAAAATCCGATATACGTAGCTCAAGTTATGCTCTGCGCAAGGCAACATGGTCAGGATGAGTGAAAAATCCGAAAATTAACAATTTTAGCAATTAAGCCCAATGATGTAAAAGCAAAAACAATGATTGTAAAAGTTGTATAATTTCCGTCTCTCTATGGCTTGTGCGGCTGTAAACTTCTATTTGTGCTTATTATTCCTGACCTAACCCAAGACCAAATGAAGGGCCTCTGAATAAGCTTTCCAACAAGGTATCATATGCCTTTATTAGACTTAAGATGAGCAAGTTAGGCCCATTTAAGTGAAGGAACATCATGGACTGCGCACTGATCCGCGCCAGAGAACTCGAGACCTAATTTAGCCTTGATTTTGGCCTAATTTACAATTCTTGTGAAACCTGAAACTGTATGTCTCTTCCTTATCCTTCTAGGGACAGCAAGATCACCAAAATCCGATATCAGCAGCTCTAGTTATGCTATGCGCAAGGCGACAAGGTCAGGATGAGTGAAAAATCCGAAAATTAACAATGTTTAGTAATTAAGCCCAATTAAGTCCAATAATGTAAAACCAAAAACAATGATTGTAAAAGTTGTCTAATTTCCGTCTCTCTCTGGCTTGAGCGGCAGTAAACTTCTATTTATGCTTGTTAATCCTTACCTTACCCTAGACCAAATTAAAGGCCTCTAAATAAGCTTTCCAACAAGGTATCGTATGTCTTAATTGGGCTTAAGATGAGAAAGTTAGGCCCATTTAAATGAAGGAACATCATGGACTGCGCACTGATCCGCGCCAGAGAAATCGGGACCCAATTTAGCCTTGATTTTGGGTTAATTTGACAATTCTTGAGATACCTGAAATTGTAGGTCTCTTCCTTATCTTTCTAGGGACAACAAGATCACCAAAATCAGATATCTGTAGCTCTAGTTATGCTCTGCGCAAGGCAACAAGGTCAGGATGAGTGAAAAATCCGAAAATTAACAATGTTTAGCAATTAAGCCCAATAATGTAAAAGCAAAAACAATGATTGTAAAAGTTGTCTAATTTCTGTCTCTCTGGCTTGTGCGGTTGTAAACTGCTATCTATGCTTATAATTCCTGACCTAACCCTAGACCAAATTAAGGGCCTCTGAATAAGTTTTCCAACAAGGTATCATATGGCTTAATTGGGCTTAAGATGAGGAAGTTAGGCCCAATTAAATGAAGGAACATCATGGACTATGTATTGATCCGTGCAATAGAATTCGGAACCCAATTTATCCTTGATTTTGGACTAATTTGACAATTCTTGGTAAACGTAAAATTGTAGGTCTCTTCCTTATCTTTCTAGGGACAATACGATCACCAAAATCTGATATCTATAGCTCTAGTTATGCTCTGCGCAAGGCAACTAGGTCAGGATGAGTGAAAAATCCGAAAATTAACAATGTTTAGCAATTAAGCCCAATAATGTAAAAGCAAAAACAATGATTGTAAATGTTGTCTAATTTCCGTCTCTCTCTGGCTTGTGTGGTTGTAAACTTCTATTTGTGTTTATTAATCCTGACCTATCCCTAGACCAAATTAACGACCTCTGAATAAGCTTTCCAACAAGGTATCATATGCCTTTATTGGACTTAAGATGAGCAAGTTAGGCCCATTTAAGTGAAGCAACATCATGGACTGCGCACTGATCCGTGCCAGAGACTCGGGACCCAATTAAGCCTTGATTTTGGCCTAATTTGACAATTCTTGTGAAACTTGAAATTGTAGGTCTCTTCCTTATCTTTATAGGGACAGAAAGATCACCAAAATCCGATATCTATAGCTCTAGTTATGCTATGCAAAAGGCAACAAGGTGAGGATGAGAGAAAAATCCGGAAATTCACAATTTTTAACAATTAAGCCCAGTTAAGCCCAATAATGTAAAAGCAAAAACAATGATTGTAAAAGTTGTCCAATTTCCGTCTCTCTCTGGCTTGTGCGTCTGTAAACTGCTATTTATACTTATTAATCCTGACCTAACCCTAGACCAAATTAAGGGACACCTAATAAGCTTTCCAACAAGGTGTCATATGCCTTAATTGGGCTTAAGATCAGTAAGTGAGGCCCATTTAAGTGAAGGAACATCAGGGACTGCATACTGATCCGCGCCAGAGAACTCGGGACCCAATTTAGCCTTGATTTTGGCCTAATTTTGCAATTCTTGTGAAACCTGAAATTGTGGGTCTCTTCATTATCTTTCTAGGGATAACAAGATCACCAAAATCCGATATCTGTAGTTCTAGTTATGTTCGGCGCAAGGCAACAAGGTCAGGATGACTGAAAAATTTGAAAATTAACAATGTTTAGTAATTAAGCCCGGTTAAGCCCATTAATGTAAAAGCAAAAACAATGATTGTAAAAGTTACCTAATTTCCATCCCTCTCTTGCTTGTGCGGCAGTAAACTGCTATTTATGCTTAGTAATCCTGACCTAACCCTAGACCAAATTAAGGGACTCTGAATAAGTTTTCCAACAAGGTATCATATGCCTTAATTGGGCTTAAGATGAGTAAGTTAGGCCCATTTAAGTGAAGGAATATCATTGTTTACGCAATGATCCGCTCCAGAAAACGCGTGACCCAATTTAGCCTTGATTATGGCCTAATTTGACAATTCTTGTGATACCTGAAATTGTAGGTCTCTTCCTTATCTTTCTAGGGACAACAAGATCACCAAAATCCGATATTTGTAGCTCTAGTTATGCTCTGTGCAAGTCAACAAAGTCAGGATGAGTGAAAAACCCGAAAATTAACAATGTTTAGCAATTATGCCCAAAAATGTAAATGCAAAAACAATGATTGTAAAAGTTGTTTAATTTCCGTCTCTCTCTGGCTTGTGCGGCTGTAAACTTCTATTTATGCTTATTATTACTGACCTAACCCTAGACCAAATAAAGGGCCTCTGAATAAGCTTTCCAACAAGGTATCAAATGCCTTTATTGGACTTAAGATGAGCAAGTTAGGACCATTTAAGTGAAGGAACATCATGGACTGCACATTGATCCGCGGCAGATAACTCGGGACCCAATATAGCCTTGATTTAGGCATAAAATGATAATTCTTGTGAAACCTAAAATTGAAGGTCTCTTCCTTATCTTTCTAGGGACATCAAGATCACCAAAATCCGATATCTGTAGCTCTAGTTATGTTCTGTGCGAGGCAACAAGGTCGGGATTGGGTGAAAAATCCGAAAATTAATAATGTTTATCAATTAAGCCCAGTTATGCCCAATAATGTAAAAGAAAAAACAATGATTGTAAAAGTTGCTTAATTTCCGTCTCTCCCTGGCTTGTGCGGCTGTAAAATTCTATTTATGCTTATTAATCCTGACCTAACCCTAGACCAAATTAAGGGCCTCTGAATAAGCTTTCCAACAAGGTATCATATGCCTTAATTGTGCTTAAGATGAGTATGTTAGGCCCATTTAAGTGAATGAACGTCATAGACTGCACACTGATCCGTGCCAGATAACCCGGGACCCAATTTAGCCTTTATTTTGGCCTAATTTGACAATTCTGGTGACACCTGAAATTGTAGGTCTCTTCCTTATCTTTCTAGGGACAGCAAGATCACCAAAATCCGAGATTCGTAGCTCTAGTTATGCTATGTGCAGGGCAACATGGTCAAGATGAGTGAAAAATCCGAAAATTAACAATGTTTTGCAATTAAGCCCAATAATGTAAAATCAAAAACAATGATTGTAAAAGTTGTATAATTTCCGTCTCTCTCTGGCTTATGAGGCTGTAAAATGCTATTTATACTTATTAATCCCGACCTATCCCTAGACCAAATTAAGGGACTCTGAATAAGCTTTCCAACAAGGTATCATATGCCTTAACTGGGCTTAAGATAAGTAAGTTAGGCCAATTTAAGTGAAGGAACATCATGGACTGCGCACTGATCCATGCCAGAGAACTCGGGACCCAATTTAGCCTTGATTTTGGACTTATTTGATAATTCTTGTGATACCTGAAATTGTAGTTCTCTTCCTTATCTTTCTAGGGACAGCAAGATCACCAAAATCCGATATCTGTAGCTCTAGTTATGCTCTGCACTTGGCAACAAGATCAGGATTTGGGAAAAATCCGAAAATTCACAATGTTTAGCAATTAAGCCCAATAATGTAAAAGCAAAAACAATGATTGTAAAAGTTGTCGAATTTCCGTCTCTCTCTGGCTTGTGCGGCTGTAAACTCCTATTTATGCTTATTAATCATGACCTAACCCTAGACCAAATTAAGGGCCTCTGAATAAGCTTTCCAACAAGGTATCATATGCCTTAATTGGGCTTAAGATGAGTAAGTCAGGCCCATTTAATTGAAGGAAAATCAAGGACTGCGCATTGATACGTGCCAGAGAACTCGGGACCCAATTTAGCCTTGATTTTGCCATAATTTGACAATTCTTGTGACACCTGAAATTGTAGTTCTCTTCCTTTTCTTTCTTGAGACAACAAGATCTCCAAAATCCGATATCTGTAGCTCTAGTTATGCTCTGCGCAAGGCAACAAGGTCAGGATGAGTGAAAAATCCGAAAATTACCAATGTTTAACAATTAAGCCCAATTAATCCCAATAATGTAAAAGCAAAAACAACGATTGTAAAAGTTGTCTAATTTCCGTCTCTCTCTCGCTTGTGCGGCTGTAAACTGCTATTTATGCTTATTAATCATGACCTAACCCTAGAGAAAATTAAGGGCCTCTGAATAAGCTTCCCAACAAGGTATCATATGCCTTAATTGGGCTTAAGATGAGTAACTCAGACCCATTTAAGTGAAGGAATATCAAGGACTGCGCAATGATCCGCGCCAGAGAACTCGGGACCCAATTTAGCCTTGATTTTGGCCTAATTTGACAATTCTTGTGACACCAGAAATTGTAGTTCTCTTCCTTATCTTTCTTGAGACAACAAGATCACCAAAATCCGATATCTGTAGCTCTAGTTATGCTCTGCGCAAGGCAACAAGGTCAGGATGAGTGAAAAATCCGAAAATTACCAATGTTTAGCAATTAAGCCCAATTAAGCCCAATAATGTAAAAGCAAAAACAACGATTGTAAAAATTGTCTAATTTTTGTCTCTCTCTGGCTTGTGCGGCTGTTAACTGCTATTTATACTTATTAATCATGACCTAACCCTAGACCAAATTAAGGGCCTCTGATTAAGCATCCCAACAAGGTATCATATGCCTTAATTGGGCTTAAGATGAGTAAGTTAGGCCCATTTAAGTGAAGGAACATCAAGGACTGGGCACTTATCCGCGCCAGAGAACTCGGGACCCAATTTAGCCTTGATTTTGGCCTAATTCGACAATTCTTGTTAAACCTGAAATTGTAGGTCTCTTCCTTATCTTTCTAGGGAAAACAAGATCACCAAAATCCGATATCTAAAGCTCAAGTTATGCTCTGCGGAAGGCAACAAGGTCAGGATGAGTGAAAAATTTGAAAATTACCAATGTTTAACAATTAAGCCCAATTTAGCCCAATAATGTTAAAGCAAAAACAACGATTGTAAAAGTTGTCTATTTTTCCTCTCTCTGTGACTTGTGCGGCTGTAAACTTCTATTTATATTTATTAATCCTGACCTAACCCTTGACCAAATTAAGGGCTTCTAAATAAGCTTCCTAACAAGTTATCATATGCCTTAATTGGGCTAAAGATGAGTAAGTTAGTCACATTTAAGTGAAGGAACATCATCGACTGCGCACTGATCCACGCCTGAGAACTCGGGACCCAATTTAGCCTTGATTTTGGCCTAATTTGACAATTCTTGACAACGCTTAAATTGTAGGTCTCTTCCTTATCTTTCTAGGGACAGCAAGATCACCAAAATCCGATATCTGTGGTTCTAGTTATGCTCTGCGCAAGGGACCAAGGTCAGGATGAGTGAAAAATCTGAAAATTACCAATGTTTAGCAATTAAGCCCAATAATGTAAAAGTAAAAACAATGATTGTAAAAGTTGTCTAATTATCCGTCTCTCTCTCGCTTGTGCGGCTGTAAACTGTTATTTATGCTTATTAATCATGACCTAACCCTAGACCAAATTAAGGGCCTTTGAATAAGCTTCCCAATAAGGTATCATATGCCTTAATTGGGCTTAAGATGAGTAAGTTAGGCCCATTTAATTGAAGGAACATCATGGAATACGCATTGATCCGCGCCAGAGAACTCGGGACCCAATTTAGCCTTGATTTTGTCCTAATTTGACAATTCTTGTGACACCTGAAATTCTAGGCCTCTTCCTTATCTTTCTTGGGACAACAAGATCACCAAAATCCGATATCTATAGCTCTAGTTATGCTCTGCGCAAGGCAACTTGGTCAGGATGAGTGAAAAATACGAAAATAACCAATGTTTAGCAATTAAGCCCAATTAAGCCCAATAATTTAAAAGCAAAACCAATGATTGTAAAAGTTGTCTAATTTCCGTCTCTCTCTCGCTTGTGCGGCTGTTAACTGCTATTTATGCTTATTAATCCTGACCTAACCCTAGACCAAATTAAGGGCCCCTGAATAAGCTTCCCAACTAGGTATCATATGCCTTAATTGGGCTTAAGATGAGTAAGTTAGACCCATTTAAGTGAAGGAACATCATGGACTGCACACTGATCCGCGCCAGAGAACTCGGTGTTAGGTCTCTAAAATGTCTGATGTGCATTTCCCTAAGTTTTGATGATAACTAAACATTGGTTAATGATTTAATTAACTTTCATATTGGTTGCTAACCTATCTATCGAGTGTGCAGATTAAATAAGAGAATCATTCGTCCAACAGTGTAGTGATAAAAACTCACGTCTAAAACACAAGAGAAACAAACCCGCATCCACTAAAAGTATCAGAAGGTCGCGTCCACTAAAGTATCAAAAGACCGCGTCCACTAAAAGTATCAAAAGGTCGCGTCCTCTAAAAGTATCACTTGGAGCACGTAATCAAAGTATAAGAATAGCGCGTCCACTATGGTATCAGAATGGCTCGTCCAATGACGTGGCAAAAGACTCTCGTCCACTAGAGTAACTGAGACTCTCGTCCACTAGAGTAACTGAGACTCTCGTCCACCAGACTAACTGAGACTCTCGTCCACTAAAGTAACAGAAGCTCTCGTCCACTAGTCTTTGGACTTGTTGAGTCCTTAATATAGAGCTCATCTACTAGCCCGAATGAAAACTCAAATGACTAGATAGACGTGATTATTTTCAAGATGGAAGCACTTATCTAATGAACGCGAATTCTCTAAAGATTATCATAATCGTTTTTCAAAAGCCAGAAAGAGACTTTAAGTCTTCTCTCATACTCAGTTTCACGATTATCAAGAAAAGTCAAAAGACTACTCACTCAAGCAACCTTGGATAATCTAAAGGAATGCTTCCAACATGCTTTATTCCACAAAAAGGGGAGTGTAGTTAGCAAAAGTACAAAAAGCTCTCTGCCCAACTCTGACATATTTTTATCTAGATGCATAACGCCGTTATCCAAAATGTTAGATTACAATAAACGTTCCTTTTGCATTAATGGCTGCTAATAACGACACTATTGAATTAATGGGTGCTCAGAACGACTCTATTGCATTTAATGAAGTTCTGCTTGAAGCCAACATTTGAGAGAATGTCTTTAACGAATCCTAAATGCTTGAAGACTATAAATACAGAAGTCATTGAAGATGAAGACATAGAGAATACACACTTGCATTAAAAATGCCATTACTCTGCTCATTAATTCTTTCATTCTCGTATTCTTCCAACATTTGAAGTTATTACGCAGACTTTCCTAGACTTCACATTTAAACCACTCTCTGAGTGTTAGTGAAAGATCTGCTTGTGAGAAGTTGTATTTATTACAAACCCGATCTCTCAAACAAACTAGAATGAGCCTGAAGAGGCTAGGTGTGCTAATAATACTTGTCTTGAGCCTAAAGAGGCTAGGTGTGCAAATAATACTTGAGTCTGTAACCTTATCAGCTATAGTGGATAAATCTTGGTGCTTTGCCAAGGAGTTGGACGTAGCTCTTTGATTTTAAGAGTGAACCAGGATAAATAACCTTGTCAATCTCTCTTCCCTTAAACTCTTTAATTGCCTTAGTTTTCTTACGTCTATCAAGTGGTGTGCTTGCAAAAGTCACCCGTCCAGCCTCTTTGTTTGCGAAAAGATTTCAACTCTGCTTAAATTCTCATAAACATAATTCAACCCCCCCCCCCCCCTCTCGTGTTTATAGCTGTCTATTTCAGTTGGTATCAGAGCTCAGCCTCTGGGTTGAGCATCTAACAATGTAGAGGTAAAAGGTCCTGAAGAATAGACATGACGGCGGGAGCTATGATGAGCCTCTGGTTGACCGGATTTATAACTAGTAAAGACCTTGGCTTTGTGCTAATTTTATATCATTTTCACTTAATTTAGACTTGATTGTCCTTAAGTAAGATTTTGAGTCTGTAAAGTGTTTTTAAGCTAATTTAGTTGATTTAGAGTTAAATAAAATACTTACTGATTATTTCTTATTTTCAGGTTAATAAAAATGAATAATTCTGATTCGTCCCGCGAAGGATATCTCGCGTCGCGAGTCACCAAGCCCAGAAAGTCAGGAGGCGATCACGGTTTACCGTATTGAAGATCACGGCTGTGGCATTTTTGAAGTTGAAGCGTTCGCCTCGCGAGCATCCATTCGCCTCGCGAGTCCGGAAGTCGAGAGAGCATCACGGTTGGCCCCGATATTCATTACGGCGTATTGAAGGTTTGTTCACCTCGCGAGAATACCAAAGGTTGCAGACTGTTCATAAGATTCACGTCGCGAGTTGTTCTTCGCCTCGCGATCCAGCGGAAATCCAAAATTGTATTTAAGCGTTTTAGACATGAGCGAAGGATGGCTAGTAGGCTGGCTAGTTTTAGTCGGTAGGAGCCATAGTAATAGTTTGTCTTCTTTTCTTAGATATGTTTTGTTTTTTTTGTAATGGAGAACTAGTCTCCTAGATTAATCTACTGTGATTGGTTTCAATTACATTTGAGGTTCTGTATATCCTGTTTCGTTTGCTATTCTCTTTTCAATACCATATTATGCATTTACTGTTTGTTTAATTCAGGAGTGTGTAGTGTAGTGTTGATTCATTTCAGTGATGTTATGTTCCTATACTTAATCGCGTTTGTTTAATTCGCGTGTGTTCATTCATGTTCGTTTAGTTCATGAGGGCTTAACCTCGTTTGTTTAATTCGGGAATAGGAACATATATCCGTAGTAGCGATTTCGTTTGTTAATTGTTGCTACAACTGAAAGGGGATTAGAATATGCTTAGGGCTTGGATTTATTTGAACCAATGATAGTGGGAAACCAAGAACAGTAGGTTAATCGTCTTTAGTTTATTTGTTATTCTCTTTAACTGCTTTGTTTTCATTGTTTTGTTTTATTTATTTTATTTCAATCCAAAACCCCCCAAAACTAACTTTTGATTTTCTGTTAATAATAACAACACTAAAGAGTCCTTGAGAGATGATACTCGAGTTGTCGCTTCCCTATCTGCATTAATTTTGTAAACGCTCGTTCTTTTTGGCGCGTGGCGACAGCGCGGTCAAAAATTGGCGCCGTTGTCGGGGACTCTTGTTTGTTGTTATTAGCAGAAAATAATTCAGAAAAAAAAAAATTCCTTTGCTGAATTAGTTTTGTCTGCTTTGTCTGGTTGTGAATTTTAACACCCCCCATGGATAATCACATATATGGTTACATGCCTAATGTTTACTATGAACCACCACCATGTATATATTTTCCTGATTTTCTTGGTTTATCACCCTTTGGTTGCCAAGGTTTAGTGGTTTTGCGGTGAAAATCCGAGGGAGCATCCGAGGGAATTCAGTTGCTTGTTCTATAATCTTTGAGACTGCGGGAATATCGAGAAGATCACATTCAGATGGAAGCTTTCCAGTTCTCACTTGAAGGTGCTTTGCAAGAGATTGGTTGTATTGTCTTGATGAGAATTCCATCTCAAGCTGGTTTGATTTGAAGGAAGCCTTCTGTTTAGATACTATCCTGCCTTGGAGCTGCACCTTCGAACCTTCCCTAGAGGACACTGTGCAAATAGATGACTGCCTGAGATAAATGCACGAAATGGAAGAAATGATACAACAAATGGCCGAGCAAAATCAACGGATGATGAGAGGAAAATCAACGAGAGGATGGAGGATGAATACCGAGAGGAGAGAAGCTGAATCTCGAGAAGTTGTCCGCTCTAATTGATCAAATAGCCGCCAACTCGGCTGCAATGCTAACTCCACAGCCCTTGAAGAACATAAAGATTCACGAGAAAGTTATTCCTGAAAATATTTCGATGATGATTCGATAATGTTTCTATTGATGAGCTGTGTGTTGAATCCCCTGATTCTAATGCATGTGATGATTGTTATTGTTACGCACTTTTTTGTGTGTAGAATGTTATTTTGAAAGGTATGTTAAGCAAAGCATCCATATGGAGCAGGGCAGAGATGAGGTTGAGGGCTATGTTCATATAGGAAATGAGCATCGGGAGGATCGGGAGAACATTTGCTCCACGTGCTTGAGGATAAAGAAGAATCTTTGGTCTTAGATGCAGGTGTTGAAAGTGATGGGGTGGATGAGCCGGTGTGCGAGAAAGTCCGGACAATCGGACCTTTACTAACTCCGTTTCTTTTACTACATGTACTAAGCTGTCTTGACACTAACCCGTGTGCTTTTTGTCTTTGGGTTTCTTGACTCTATTTTGCGGGGTGATAGTGAGAGTGAAGATGCTGTTCGGTCAAGTTCCAACTATACCATCCATTGAGCAGCCACCTTCCTCGGTTTCTTGTAATATATCTATTGACTGTACTAACTCTAACCTTTACGTGGTGTGTCTGAAAATTTCTGCGGGTTTAACAAGTGATGAATCCGGTAGTGCGGTGGATGAAGACCTTGCGAGAGTTGAAGCGGCACCCATAACCCCAGCTAACTGTTTGCCACCTCCCCCTGTGGAACCAAAAGCTCTGGATTTTGCACCCTTGGATTTTGCACCATGGCCAGTCCAAGAGGTTGAGCCCCACTTCTATTGGGAGGATTTTGTTGAGAAAGCGATCATCTGTGACCCGAGAGGAAGTGAGAAGTCCGCCGCACTCGGCGAAGTCATCATAAGTATCAAGCACTCTTCTCCATATAAAGGCTGCAAGTTAGGGAAGCACGGAATGAGCTTCCGGTCTTCGATCCATCACTTGGGCATTATGCTTTAGACCATGGGATCCGGGAGGATCGTTTCACAATTTGAGCATCCCGTGGCCCTTTGTATCACGAGACAATGGGATCCGGAAGCTCCTCCTACTTGCCACTTGATCGGGGAGTTCCCTTTCATTTCCCTCACTCTGATTTTATTGTTATGTTGTTTCATTGGGGACAATGCATGTTTTAAGTGTGGGGGAGGGAATTAGTTGTAGTTTTTCCTTTTCTTTGAATAAAGCTCCTGAATAATTTGAGAAGCTCGGGGAGTATTTGTGTGTTAAGTCTAGTATTGGCAAGTTTATTGGATTTGATTAATTTTGCATAGATTGATTGCATGTTAATTGTTGATTTGTTTTTCCCCTAGGATTTGAAATTTTTTTTGAAAAATGATCCCCATATGATTGAAAACTGAACTTTGAGATTTTGTTATGATTGCATGATTTATGATAAGTTTGGGGTGATAGGAAGCACACACTAGGGATAGAATCTCTGTCAAACAATTTGCAAATAATGTCCAGGTGAGGTTTTGAGCCTCCAACATGTTTTTGACTGTGTGAAAATCACTTTTCAAGTTGCACTTTCCCGAATTTGCTTGAATCTCTTTTTGGTTTGCATGATTATGTGTTTGCTTCAAATGATTTAGGCATTTTCTTTGTAAATAGCTACTTAGCCTGAAAAATAACCATCCCTAATGCATGTTCCCTAGTTAGCCCCATTGAGCCTATTAGCCTGTTAATTCTTGTTAGCCTTATGTTACAAGCTAAAATATGAAAAAACCATGTTAACCCGATCTTAGGATTAGGAGAGCATGGAATCTTAGAAAGAGAATGGGTGCAAGAAATTAAGTTTGGGGTGGCTGCAAGGTGATGTGTTGGTTGGGATTGAGAAAAAAAAAGGATGGAGCCAAAGGCTTGTAAAAAAAAATTGAAAAAAAAAGGAAAAGTGTGGAAATGAGAAAAAAAAAAGTATTAGAAAAATAACAAGGTTGTAGTCACCCAAGGGAAAAAGATGAATGAGAAAAGGAACTTCAGTGGAATTTCAAAGTGTAAAAAATGTTCATGCTCTCTTAGTTCCTAGGGTCTTCAGCCTAGTACATTTTTATATCCTACCCTTAGCCAGGCCCCATTACAACCCATAAAAGACCTTTTGATGTTGCTTGCATGTTTTCTGTGGGAATCATTTTGAGATGAAAATCAAATTTATGGGAAGTGCTCTTAAAAGTGAAATTGAGTACCTGACAAACTGAGCGAATGAGTGAACACAAATTTCCCTTGTGAGGAAGGCAGTTGTTTGAATTTGGTGATCTCCCTCTTGTGTGTAACTTGGATCCCCTGCTTAGAATAATGATTGTTTGAATAATGAAATTCTCAATTGTTTATAATAAATGAATGTGGGGATTGCTTTGTTTGTAAAGGGGGGGAACATTGAAGTATTTTGATAAATTGCTTGAATTTTGCGCGAAAGTTGATTGAATCTTTTGAGCTTGCCAGGTCTTTAGTTTTTTTTTTTTAAGTTTTTAAGTTTTAGTTTGCTTAAGGACAAGCAAAGTTTAAGTTTGGGGTATTTTGATGAGCCTCTGGTTGACCAGTTTTATAACTAGTAAAGACCTTGGCTTTGTGCTAATTTTATATCATTTTCACTCAATTTAGACTTGATTGTCCTTAAGTAAGATTTTGAGTCTGTAAAGTGTTTTTAAGCTAATTTAGTTGATTTAGAGTTAAATAAAATACTTACTGATTATTTCTTATTTTCAGGTTAATAAAAATGAATAATTCGGTTTCCCCGTGAAGGATATCTCGGGTCGCGAGTCACCAAGCCCAGAAAGTCGAGAGGCGATCACGGTTTTACCCGTATTGAAGATCACGGGTGTGGCAGTTTTGAAGTTAAGCGTTCGCCTCGCAAGCATCCATTCGCCTCGCGAGTCCGGAAGTCATAGAGCATCACGGTTGGCCCCGATATTCATAACGGGCGTAATAAGAAGACTCTTGATTCCTCACCTCGTGACGGTTTGTTCGCCTCGCGAGAATACCAAAGGTTGCAGACTATTCATAAGATTCGGCGTGGCGAGTTGTTCTTCGCCTCACGATCCGGCGAAATCGAGAAATTGTATTTAAGCGTTTTGAAAGGGGCGAAGGATGGCTAGTAGGCTAGCTAGTTTTAGTCGGAGTAGGAGCCAGTGGTAGTAGTTTGTCTTCTTTTCTTAGATATGTTTTGTTTTCCTTTTGTAATGGAGAACTAGTCTCCTAGATTAATCTCTTGTGATTGGTTTCAATTACATTTGAGGTTCTGTATTTCTGTTTCGTTTGCTATTCTCTTTTCAATACCATATTATGCATTTCTGTTTGTTTAATTCGGGAGTGTGTAGTGTAGTGTTGATTCATTTCAGTGATGTTATGTTCCTATACTTAATCGCGTTTGTTTAATTCGCATGTGTTCATTCATGTTCGTTTAGTTCATGAGGGCTTAACCCGTTTGTTTAATTCGGGAATAGGAACATATATCCGTAGTAGCGATTTCGTTTGTTAATTGTTGCTACAAGCTGAAAGGGGATTAGAATCTGCTAGGGCTTGGATTTATTTGAACCAATGATAGTGGGAAACCAAGAAGAGTGGGTTAATCGTCTTTAGTTTATTTGCTTTATTCTCTTTAGCTGCTTTGTTTTCATTGTTTTGTTTTCTATATTTTATTTCAATCCAAAACCCCCAAAACTAACTTTTGATTTTCCGTTAATAATAACAACACTAAAGAGTCCTTAAGAGATGATACTCGAGTTGTTGCTTCCCTATCTGCATTAATTTTATGGGCTCGTTCTTTTTGGCGCGTGGCGGCAATGCGGTCAAGCTAGTACAAGTGGAAGTCATCGGGAGAAGGAGCCTCCCTAACCGGACCTCCTTACTTCAATGGAGAAAATTACAACTACGAGAAGATAGATTTAGGTGGTTTATTCTATCCATAAACTACGATCTTTGGGATGTCATCACGGATGGTCCATTCATTCCCAAGAATGATGATAACAACGACAAACCAAAAGCTCGGTGGACTGGTGCTGAGAAAAGACAAAATGGGAGCTGAACCACAAAGCCGGATATAATATTATTTGTGCTCTCGATGCGGAGGAGTTTGAGAAGGTTTGTGCTTGTGACTCTGCGAAGGAAATATGGGACAACTTTAGTGTCACTCATGAAGGAATAGCTAAAGTCAAAGATTCAAAGATTGCCATACTTGTCGAGAAAGTATGAACTATTCGTCATGGAGGAAGGTAAGTCTTTTGCTCGGATGATAGGAAGATTCCAAACTATAATCAGCAGTTTGAAATCTCTTGGAAAAATCTATACCAATCTTTGAGAAGGTTGGAAAGATTGAGAAGTCTACCTAAACAGTGGAGACCTTTAGTCAATGCTATCTCCCAAGCCAAGGATCTCACTACCTGACTATGGATGAACTTCTTGGAACACTCATGTTCAAGCAAGAACATGGAGATGAAGTTACACCAAATAAGGGCAAGTCAATTGCTCGAAAGCTTATCAAAAGTCATCAAAAGTTTCTAAGGCTCAAGGCGGATGAGTCATCCGGGTGACCTATCGAACTCGAGGATTACGAGAGTGATGAAGAGTTGTCTCTCGACCAGGAAGATAAAGCTTCTCCTACAGAAAAAGAAGTTCAAAGGGATGGGTCATTCGAGAAGGTTCAACAAGGACAAGAACTTCAAAGAATCCACCTCAGCGGACAAAAAGTCCAATTGTTTTCTATGAGTGCAAGAAGCCCGGTCACTTCAGGTGAATGTCCTCGGCTCAAGGCGACCCTTTTAAAAAATTATTCAAGAAGAAGAAAGGAATGATGGCTACTTGGGAGGATCCGGAGTCAACATCTTCGATGAAGAAAGCGAGGAAGAAGCCAATCTCTGTTTGATGGCCAACAGAATCGGACTCGATGATGAGGTACATCGACTATGAGGAATTACTTGATGCCTATGAGGAGTTGTTGGAGGAATCAGCTGCTTATCTAAAGCCTTCAAATCTCTCGAGAGAAAGTATGTAAAGCTCACCGGTGAGCATAAAAAGAAATCTCAAGAGTCGAAAGCTGGTTAAAGAGAATGGTGGTGAAGACTGAAAAAAGTCTAATGAAGCTAAGATCTCAAGTGAAACATCACCATCTAAAGAAGTTGAAAAACTTCAATAGAAAGTGGAAGATCTCACTTCGATCTTGCCAAATTTGTTAATGGTAGAGACAATCGACTAAGCTTCTGGCATTGAAAGCCTTGTCTTAAAAAGAAGGTATTGGATATGTCCATCAAACACATCATAAAGTATCAACTAAAGTTCCTACGATGTCTACATTAAGTCAGCGTAACCAAATCAACTTCTGTTTGTAACTTTTGTGGAAAAAGCTGGGCATGTTATGTCTAAGTGTATCCATAAGAAGAAAAGGAAGTCTTCTGAGGACTCTAGAACTAACGAGAAAAGGACCCGGAAAATATATGGGTACCTAAAGATCAAATAATTTTTGTTGCGAGATGTCCTGACAAGACAAAGAAAACACCATTCTTGTACAGACGGTGGGCTGCGCGCGACATATGACGGGAGAAAGGTCTATGTTCCTAGACATCCAACTTAAGAAAAGGAGGACACGTTTCCTTCGGAGGGAATCGAAAAGGGAAGGTTATAGGAATTGGTACTATTGGTGGTAAACCCCCTTCCCCTCTATATCTAATGTTCTCTTGGTTAAAGGATTAAGACCACACCTTAGCATAAGCCAATTATGTGATAGTGGTTTTGATGTTTCCTTTACCAAGGATGTATGCATAGTTAAAGACTGTAGTGGCAAAACCTTCTTTTTTGCTAAAAGGCAACAAAATCTTTATAAGATTGAGCTGCGATCTCTCGGATCAAAGTGTAACTTTGTCGATGTCTAAAGAGGATGAGAGATGGTTATGGCATAAGAAACTAGGACATGCTAGTATGAAACTATTTTCCGAATTAAAAAGGAATAATCTGGTGAGAGGATTGCACGATATTAGATTTAAGAAAGATGTCTTGTGTGATGCATGTCGAGAGAGTAAGTAGATAAAATCAAGTTTCAAATCTAAAAACCAAGTATCGAGCCTCTAGAACTCTTCAGTTGTTACACATGGATCTGTTTGGATTAGTTAGTGTTGCCGGCTGGTTGGAAGAAAATATGGATTTGTCATAGTTGATGACTATTGTAGATACACATGGGTACTCTTCCTAACACACAAGGATGAGTATTTTAAGGCTTTCTCGATGATGCAAGAAAGTACAAAATGAGCGGGGTTTATGTATTTCTACCCTTAGAAGTGATCATGGGGGAGAAATTGAAAATGAGCTGGTTTAGACAGTTCGTGAGGAGAATGGAATCTCTCATAATTTCTCTGCACCTAGAACTCCACAGCAAATTGGAGTGGTTGAGAGAAAGAACAGATCTACGCAAGAGATGGCTAGATCTATGCTCGGTGAAAATAATCTCCCTAAGTACTATGCAAAATGTAAAGCACTTGCTTATTATGTACAAAGCAGAATACTTATTAGGCCTTTTCTAAAAAGACTCCTTATGAATTGTGGAAAGGAAAAAGCCCCGACATATCTTATTTTCATGCTTTTGGATGTGAATATTTTATTCCGAATACCAGAGATAATCTTGGAAAGTTTGATTCTAAGGTAGATAAAGGTATTTTCGTAGGTTATTTTGAAAAGTCTAAGGCCTTTAGAGTATACAATTCAAGAACTTGTATTATTGAAGAATCTGTTCATGTTAAATTCAATGATGGATTAAAGGCGATAAAGAACTATCAGATCTAGAAGATCATCTTGCGGGTCTTGATATAAACAAGCCAGAGAAAGTCAACAATCCAATCTAACCAAAAGCAGAACCTGTGCACGAGGTTGAAAGACAAGTGGAGCAGACCCGTCAGCGGAACAAGTCAAGATCTTCATGATGATCTCAAAAGGGATTGGAAGTTCAACACTCATCATCCTAAGGATCTTATTATTGGAAATCCTTACGAGGGTAAGAACCAGATCCACACTTAAGAAAATTTCAACTTTGTCTATATATGCTATTTTCTTTGTTGATATTTTACGAGGTTCATTAAATCATCGCAATGTTTGTCATCATCAAAAAGGGGGATATTGTTAAGTCTCTAAAATGTCGATGTGCATTTCCTAAGTTTTGATGAGAACTAAACATTGGTTAATGATTTAATTAACCTTCATATTGGTTGCTAACCTATCTATCGAGTGTGCGATTAAATAAGAGAATCATTCGTCAATAGTGTAGTGATAAAAACTCACGTCCAAAACACAAGAGAAACAAACCGCGTCCACTAAAAGTATCGGAAGGCGCGTCACTAAAATATCGAAAGCGCGTCCACTAAAAGTATCAGAGGCGCGTCCACTAAAAGTATCACTTGGAGGCGTAATCAAAGTATCGAATAGCGCGTCCACTAAGGTATCAGAATGGCTCGTCCAATGACGTGGCAAATGACTCTCGTCCACTAGAGTAGCGAGACCCTCGTCCACTAGAAGTAGCGAGACTCTCGTCCACCGGACTAATTGAGACTCTCGTCCACTAAAAATATGAAGCTCTCGTCCACTATAGTAATGAAGTGCTCGTCCACTAAAGGTGATAGAAGCGCTCGTGCACTAGTCTTTGGACTTGTTGAGTCCTTAATATAGAGCTCATCTACTAGCTGAATGAAAACTCAAATGACTAGATAGGCGTGATTATTTTCAAGATGGAAGCACTTATCTTATGAGCACGAATTCTCTAAAGATTATCGAGAATCATTTTTCAAAAGCGAGAAAGAGACTTGAAGTCTTCTCTCATACTCGGTTCCACGATTATCAAGAAAAGTGGAAAGACTACTCTCTCAAGCAACCTTGGATAATCTAAAAGAATGCTTCCAACATGCTTTATTCCACAAAAAGTGTACTCACCAAAGTACAAAAGCTCTCTGTGACTCGACATGGCTGTATCTCGATGCATAAAGCCATGACCCTACATGTTAGAGTACAACCAACGACTGCGGCGACTGTTGCATTAATGGGTGCTCGAGCGACTCTGTGCATTTAATGAAGTTACGCTGAAGCCAACATAAGAGAGAATTTCTCTAACGGATCTAAATGCTTGAAGACTATAAATACGAAGTCATTGAAGATGAAGACATAGAGAATACATAATGCATTAAACGTCATTACTCTTCTCATTAATTCTTTCATTACGTATTCTTCAAACATTTGAAGTTATTCTGTAGACTTTCCTACACTTCAGAATTTAAACCACTCTAGAGTGTTAGTGAAAGATCTGCTTGTAGAAGTTGTATTTATTACAAGCCCAATCTCTCAAACAAACTAGAGTGAGTCGGAAGAGGCTAGGTGTGCAAATAATACTTGTCTTGAGCCTAAAGAGGCTAGGTGTGCAAATAATACTTGAGTGCGTAACCTTGTCGATTCTGGGTGGATAAATCTTAGTCTTTGCCAAGGGAGTGGACGTAGCTCTTTGATTTTAGAGTGAAGCAGGGATAAATAACCTTGTCAATCTCTCTTCCCTTAAACTCTTTAATTGCCTTGGTTTTCTTACGTCTATCCAGGGGTGTGCTTGCAAAAGTCACCCGTCCATCTGTATTCTTCCACTCGTCCAAATCTAGCCTCTTTGTTTTACGAAAAGATTTCACTCTGCTTAAATTCTCATAAACACAATTCAACCCCCTCTCGTGTTTATAGTGTCTTTTCACCGGGACTCAATTTAGCCTCGATTTTGGCCCGATGTGACAATTCTTGTGAAACCTAGGGTTGTATGTATCTTCCTTATCTTTCCGGGGATAGCAAGATCACCAAAATCGATATTTGTAGCTCTAGTTATGCTCTCGCTTGAGTGACAAGGTCATGATGGTGAAAATTTGAAAATTAACAATGTTTAGCAATTAATCCCAATTGAGCCCAATAATGTAAAAGAAAAAAACAATGATTGTAAATGATGTCTAATTTCCATCTCTCTCTTGCTTGGCGCTGTAAGCTGCTATTTATTCTTATTAATCATGACCTAACCCTATGCCAAATTAAGAGCTTTTGAATAATCTTTCC
>JAUPTC010000011.1:9401186-9500496 GCA_030762895.1 Sophora flavescens | reverse complement strand
GCCCATTTAAGTGAAGGAACATCATTGACTGCGCACTGATCCGCGCCAGAGAACTCGGGACCCAATTTAGCCTTGATTTTGGCCTAATTTGACAATTCTTGTGAAACCTGAATTTGTAGGTCTCTTCCTTATCTTTCTAGGGACAGAAAGATCACCAAAATCCGATATCTGAAGCTCTAGTTATGCTATGCGCAAGGCAACAAGGTCAGGATGAGTGAAAAATCCGAAAATTTGCAATTTTTATCAATTAAGCCTAGTTAAGCCCAATAATATAAAAGTAAAAACAATGATTGTAAAAGTTGTCTAATTCTCATCTCTCTTTGGCTTGTGTGGCTATAAACTGCTATTTATTCTTATTAATCCTGACCTAACCCTTGACCAAATTAAGGGCCTCTGAATAAGCTTTCCAACAAGGTATCATATGCCTTAATTGGGCTTAAGATGAGTAAGTTAGGCCCATTTAAGTGAAGGAACATCAAGGACTGCGCACTGATCCGCGCCAGAGAACTCGGGACCCAATTTAGCCTTGATGTTGGCCTAATTTGGCAATTCTTGTGCACCTGAAATTGTAGGTCCCTTCCTTATCTTTCTAGGGACAGCAAGATCACCAAAATCCGATATCCGTAGCTCTAGTTATGCGCTGCGCAAGGCAACATGGTCAGGATGAGTGAAAAATCCGAAAATTAACAATGTTTAGCAATTAAGCCCAATAATGTAAAAGCAATAACATTGATTGTAAAAGTTGTATAATTTACGTTTCTCTCTAGCTTGTGCGGCTGTAAACTACTATATATGCTTATTAATCCTGACCTAACCCTAGACCAAATTAAGGGCCTCTGAATAAGCTTTCCAACAAGGTATCATATGCCTTTATTAGACTTAAGATGAGCAAGTTAGGCCCATTTAAGTGAAGGAACATCATGGACTGTGCACTGATCCGCGCCAGAGAACTTGAGACCTAATTTAGCCTTTATTTTGGCCTAATTTGCAATTCTTGTCAAACCTGAAACTGTAGGTCTCTTTCTTATCTTTCTAGGGACAGCATGATCACCAAAATCCTATATCTGCAGCTCTAGTTATGCTATGCGCAAGGCGACAAGGTCAGGATGATTGAAAAATCCGAAAATTAACAATGTTAAGCAATTAAGCCCAAGAATGTTAAAGCAAAAACAATGATTGTAAAAATTTATTAATTTTCGTCTCTCTCTGTCTTGTGCGGTTATAAACTGCTATTTATGGTTATTAATCCTGACCTAAACCTAGACCAAATTAGGGGCCTCTGAATAAGCTTTCCAACAAGGTATCATATGCCTTTATTGGACTTAAGATGAGCATGTTAGGCCATTTAAGTGAAGGAACATCATGGACTGCGCACTGATCCGCGCCAGAGAACTCGGGACCCAATTAAGCCATGATTTTGGCCTAATTTGACAATTCTTGTGAAACCTGAAATTGTAGGTCTCTTCCTTATCTTTCTAGGGACAGAAATATAACCAAAATCGGATATCTGTAGCTCTAGTTATGCTATGCACAAGGCAACAAGGCGAGGATGAGTGAAAAATCCGAAAATTCACAATTTTTATCAATTAAGCCCAGTTAAGCCCAATAATGTAAAAGTAAAAACTATGATTGTAAAAGTTGTCTAATTTCCGCCTCTCTCTGACTTTTGTGGCAGTAAACTGCTATTTATGCTTATTAATCCTGACCTAACCCTAGACCAAATTAAGGGCCTTTGAATAAGCTTTCTAACAAGGTATCATAAGCCTTAATTGGCCTTAAGATGAGTAAGTTAGGCCCATTTAAGTGAAGGAACATCAAGGACTGCGCACTGATCCGCGCCAGAGAACTCAGGACCCAATTAAGCCTTGATTTGAGCCTAATTTGACAACTCTTGTGACACCTGAAATTGTAGGTCTCTTCCTTATCTTTCTTGGGACAACAAGATCACCAAAATCCGATATCTATAGCTCTAGTTATGCTCTGCGCAAGGTAACAAGGTCAGGATGAGTGAAAAATCCGAAAATTTACAATGTTTAGCAATTAAGCCGAAAAATCTAAAAGTAAAAACAATGATTGTAAAAGTTGTCTAATTTCCGTCTCTCTGGCTTGTGCGGCTGTAAACTTCTTCTTATGCTTATCAATCCTGACCTAACCCTATACCAATTTGAGGGCCTCTGAATAAGCTTTCCAACAAGGTATCATATGCCTTTATTGAACTTAAGATGAGCAAGTTAGGCCCATCTAAGTGAAGGAACATCATGGACTGTACACTGATCCACGCCAGAGAACTCGGGACCCAATTTAGCCATTATTTTGGCCTAATTTGACAATTCTTGTGAAACTTGAAATTGTAGGTCTCTTCCTTATCTTTCTAGGGAAAGCAAGATCACCAAAATCCGATATCCGTAGCTCTAGTTATACTCTGCGCAAAGCAACACGTTCAGGATGAGTGAAAAATCCGAAATTTAACAATGTTTAGCGATTTCGCCGAATAATGTAAAAGCAAAAACAATGATTGTAAAAGTTGTCTAATTTCCGTCTCTCTTGGCTTGTGCGGCTGTAAAATTCTATTTATGCTTATTAATCCTGACCTAACCCCAGACCAAATTAAGGGCCTCTGAATAAGCTTTCCTACAAGATATCATATGACTTTATTGGACTTAAGATGAGCAAGTTAGGCCCATTTAAGTGAAGGAACATCATGGACTGCGCACTGATCCGCGCCAGAGAACTCGGGACCCAATTAAGCCTTGATTTTGGCATAATTTGACAATTCTTGTGAAACCTGAAACTATAGGTCTCATCCTTATATTTCTAGGGACAGCAAGATCACCAAAATCCGATATCTGCAGCTCTAGTTATGCTATGCGCAAGGCGACAAGGTCAGGATGAGTGAAAAATCCGAAAATTAACAATGTTAAGCAATTAAGCCCAATTAAGCCCAACAATGTAAAAGCAAAAACAATGATTGTAAAAGTTGTTTAATTTTCGTCTCTCTCTGTCTTGTGCGGTTATAAACTGCTATTTATGCTTGTTAATCCTGACCTGACCCTAGACCAAATTAAGGGACTCTGAATAAGCATTCCAACAAGGTATCATATGCCTTAATTGGGGTTAAGATGAGTAAGTTAGGCCCATTTAAGTGAAGGAACATCATGGACTGCGCACTGATCCGCGCCAGAGAACTCGGGACCCAATTTAGCCTTGATTGTGGCCTAATTTGACAATTCTTGTGAAACCTGAAATTGTAAGTCTCTTCCTTATCTTTCTAGGGACAGAAAGATCACCAAAATCGGATATCTGTAGCTCTAGTTATGCTATGCACAAGGCAACAAGGCCAGGATGAGTGAAAAATCCGAAAATTCACAATTTTTATCAATTAAGCCCAATAATGTAAAAGTAAAAACTATGATTGTAAAAGTTGTCTAATTTTCATCTCTCTCTGGCTTGTGTGGCTGTAAACTGCTATTTATGCTCATTAATCCTGACCTAACCCTAGACCAAATTAAGGGCCTCTGAATAAGCTTTCCAACAAGGTATCATATGCCTTAATTGGCCTTAAGATGAGTAAGTTAGGCTCATTTAAGTGAAGGAACATCAAGGACTGCGCACTGATCAGCGCCAGAGAACTCAGGACCCAATTTAGCCTTGATTTGGGCCTAATTTGACAACTCTTGTGACAACTGAAATTGTAGGTCTCTTCCTTATCTTTCTTGGGACAACAAGATCACCAAAATCCGATATCTACAGCTCTAGTTATGCTCTGCGCAAGGCAACAAGGTCAGGATGAGTGAAAAATCCGAAAATTAACAATGTTTAGCAATTAAGCCCAAAAATCTAAAAGCAAAAACAATGATTGTAAAAGTTGCCTAATTTCCGTCTCTCTCTGGCTTTTGTGGCTGTAAACTGCTATTTATGCTTATTAATCCCGACCTAACCCTAGACCAAATTAAGGGCCTCTGAATAAGCTTTCCAACAAGATATCATATGACTTTATTGGACTTAAGATGAGCAAGTTAGGCCCATTTAAGTGAAGGAACATCATGGACTGTGCACTGATCCGTGCCAGAGAACTCGGGACCCAATTAAGCCTTGATTTTGGCATAATTTACAATTCTTGTGATACCAGAAACTGTAGGTCTCTTCCTTATCTTTCTAGGGACAACAAGATCACCAAAATCCGATATCTGCAGCTCTAGTTATGCTATGCGCAAGGCGACAAGGTCAGGATGATTCAAAAATCTGAAAATTAACAATGTTAAGCAATTAAGCCCAATTAAGCCCAAGAATGTAAAAGCAAAAACAATGATTGTAAAAATTTATTAATTTTCGTCTCTCTCTGTCTTGTGCGGTTATAAACTGCTATTTATGCTTATTAATCCTGACCTAACCCTAGACCAAATTAAGGGCCTCTGAATAAGCTTTCCAACAAGGTTTCATATGCCTTTATTGGACTTAAGATGAGCATGTTAGGCCCATTTAAGTGAAGGAACATCAGGGACTGCGCACTGATCCGTGCCAGTGAACTTGGGACCCAATTTAGCCTTGATTGTGGCCTAATTTGACAATTCTTGTGAAACCTGAAATTGTAGGTCTCTTCCTTATCTTTCTAGGGACAGAAAGATCACCAAAATCCGATATCTGTAGCTCTAGTTATGCTATGCACAAGGCAACGAGGTCAGGATGAGTGAAAAATCCGAAAATTAACAATGTTTAGCAATTAAGCCCAAAAATCTAAAAGCAAAAACAATGATTGTAAAAGTTGTCTAATTTCCGTCTCTCTCTGGGTTTTGTGGCTGTATACTGCTATTTATGCTTATTAATCCCGACCTAACCCTAGACCAAATTAAGGGCCTCTGAATAAGCTTTCCAAAAGTGTTGCACCATCCTTCTATAGGAGTTCAATATTTTCATGATATAACTCTGAACTTTGCAAGACTTTTGTTCTGCATTTTGTTGACTGGATGACTCATGAAACTGAATTAGTTTTATTTGTTTACTATTTATTAGGACCTTATCTGGTGTAGCAGATTTTTATGCAAGTTTATGCTATATATGTACTTGGTTTGTTGCTCAATAAAAGATATCTTTTGCCTCTCACTTTGTTGGAATTGATATTTTCACTGCCAAGGAGCTTGAGGATATTGTGCCCTCTTCCCACAACTGTGTTGTACGTGCACTTAATTGTGTTGACTTATTGTGATTTCTTTCCTCTCAATGACTCACAGTAATTTTTTGTTGTCAGGTCCCTCATGTGAATCGTACTGACTACCAGCTCATTGATATCTCTGAGGATGGATTTGTGAGTTGTCATTTCGCTTACCAACTCCATTGATTCACTCATTATTAGTCTTGTTTCAGGTCTTTCTGAATGTGTGATTGCTGTTATGTTATCAAATGATGCTGTAGGTGAGTCTGCTTACTGAAAATGGGAACACTAAGGATGATCTCAGGCTTCCTACTGATGAGAGTCTGCTTACTCAGGTTTGTGGAAATCTGAAATCTAATGTGTGTTCTTTTTCTTGTTGGATTCAGAGTCTGAAAGCTAAAATCTGTCAATGCCTTTTCTGTTTCAAAATGTTTGTTATTCCTCTATTTTGTTTATTTGTTTGTTGGTTGTCTATTTACTCTAATTGGGCATATATAATTGACTGGTCTCTGCAGATAAAAGATGGATTTGCTGAGGGAAAGGACCTTGTTGTTTCTGTCATGTCTGCTATGGGTGAGGAAGCATTAATGCTCCCGAAGGATATTGGGCCAAAGAACTAGATTCAATTGCTGCCAGTTTGTTTGTTGTTTCTATTTAAGAAAATATATTTCTGTAAGCCTTTATAGCTATTTGTTGAAGACCAGACTTATAAAATCTAGTCAGACCACCAGTTGTACCAAGGTTATTTATTTATGCACGTGGTGACAAAACTAGATCACATTTTTATGTTTTCTATGTTATCCTGTGACTTTCGTATAAAGGAGGAGTCTCTTTTAATAAGTGATGTTTATTTTGACTGCAGTGATAATGGAATCTTATGCGCTAATGTACTACACCTTCTGTATGAATTGTCAAAGTAGCTAACAATATATGCATATGGATTGTGCTTCATTTCTTTGTTTACACCTTCTGTTTTTTATAAACAATATGCAGGAATGGAGGTAAAGTTAAGAAATAGGTAAAATTAAAAAAAAAAGGGGGGGGGGGGGGGATAGACAGCGTTTGTTTTAACAAATGCTATCTAAAGTCTGCCTTTAGATTTGTTAAAACAAACGCTATCTAAAGGCAGATTTTAGATAGCGTTTCCGTGTACAAACGCTATCTAAAGTCACCTTTTAATAGCACTTCCTAAATGCTATCTTTGCTAACGAGTTTTAATAGCGGTGTCATAGATAGCGGTTACAAACGCTGTTAAAAGGCATCCGGAAACGCTACCTAAAGTCATTTCTGTTGTAGTGAAAGTTGTCTAATTTCCGTCTCTCTCTGGATTGTGCCGCTGTAAACTGCTATTTATGCTTATTAATCCTGACCTAACCCTAGACCAAATTAAGGGCCTCTGTATAAGCTTTCCGACAAGGTTTCATATGCCTTAATTAGGCTTAAGATGAGTAAGTTAGGGCCATTTAAGTGAAGGAACATCATGGACTGCACACTGATCCGCGCCAGAGAACTCGGGACCCAATTAAGCCTTGATTTTGGCATAATTTTACAATTCTTGTGAAACCTAAAATTGTAGGTCTCTTCCTTATCTTTCTAGGTACAGCAAGATCACCAAAATCCGATATCTGTAGCTCTAGTTATGCTATGCACAAGGCAGCAAGGTCAGGATGAGTGAAAAATCCGAAATTTAACAATGTTTAGCGATTAAGCCCAATAATGTAAAAGCAAAAACAATGATTGTAAAAGTTGTATAATTTTCGTCTCTCTCTGGCTTGTGCGGCTGTAAACTGCTATTTATGCTTATTAATCCTGACCAAACCCTAGACCAAATTAAGGGCCTCTGAATAAGCTTTCCAACAAGGTATCATATGCCTTTATTAGACTTAAGATGAGCAAGTTAGGCCCATTTAAGTGAAGGAACATCATGGACGGCGCTCTGATCCGCGCCAGAGAACACGAGACCTAATTTAGCCTTGATTTTGTCCTAATTTACAATTCTTGTGACACTTGAAACTGTAGG
Organism: Sophora flavescens; assembly: GCA_030762895.1. Lineage (NCBI taxonomy): Eukaryota > Viridiplantae > Streptophyta > Magnoliopsida > Fabales > Fabaceae > Sophora > Sophora flavescens. The sequence continues at coordinate 9,493,327 of JAUPTC010000011.1, read as the reverse complement.
TCTCTTCCTTATCTTTCTAGGGACAGCAAGATCACCAAAATCCGATATCTGCAGCTCTAGTTATACTATGCGCAAGGCGACAAGGTCAGGATGAGTGAAAAATCCGAAAATTAACAATGTTAAGCAATTAAGCCCAATTAAGCCCAACAATGTAAAAGCAAAAACAATGATTGTAAAATTTGATTAATTTTCGTCTCTCTCTGTCTTGTGCGGTTATAAACTGCTATTTATGCTTATGAATCCTGACCTAACCCTAGATCAAATTAAGGGCCTCTGAATAAGCTTTCCAACAAGGTATCATATATATGCCTTTATTGGACTTAAGATGAGCAAGTTAGGCCCATTTAAGTGAAGGAACATCATGGACTACGCACTGATCCATGTCAGAGAACTCGGGACCCAATTAAGCCTTGATTTTTGCATAATTTGACAATTCTTGTGAAACCAAAAATTGTAGGTCTCTTCCTTATCTTTCTAGGGATAGAAAGATCACCAAAATCCGATATCTGTAGCTCTATTTACGCTATGCACAAGGCAACAAGGTCAGAATGAGTGAAAAATCCGAAAATTCACAATTTTTATCAATTAAGCTCGGTTAAGTACAATAATGTAAAAGTAAAAACAATGATTGTAAAAGTTGTCTAATTTCCGTCTCTCTCTGGCTTGTCACGTTGTAAACGGCTATTTATGCTTATTAATCCTGACCTAACCCTAGACCAAATTAAGGGCCTCTGTATAAGCTTTCCAACAAGGTTTCATATGCCTCAATTAGGCTTAAGATGAGTAATTTAGGGCCATTTAAGTGAAGGAACATCATGGATTGCACACTGATCCGCGCCAGAGAATTCGGGACCCAATTTAGCCTTTATTTTGGCCTAATTTGACAATTCTTGTGAAACCTGAAATTGTAGGTCTCTTCCTTATCTTTCTAGGGAAAACAAGATCACCAAAATCCCATATCCGTAGCTCTAGTTATGCTCTGCGCAAGGCAACATGGTCAGGATGAGTGAAAAATCCAAAATTTAACAATGTTTAGCAATTAAGCCCAATAATGTTAAAGCAAAAACAATGATTGTAAAAGTTGTATAATTTTCGTCTCACTCTGGCTTGTGCGGCTGTAAACTGGTATTTATGCTAACTAACCCTGACCTAACCGTAGATCAAATTAAGGGCCTCTGAATAAGCTTTCCAACAAGGTATCATATATATGCCTTTATTGGACTTAAGATGAGCAAGTTAGGCCTATTTAAGTGAAGGGACATCATGGACTGCGCACTGATCCGCGCTATAGAACTCGGGACCCAATTAAGCATTGATTTTGGCCTAATTTGACAATTCTTGTGAAACCTGAAATTGTAGGTCTCTTCCTTATCTTTCTAGGGACAGAAAGATCACCAAAATCCGATATCTGTAGATCTAGTTATGCTATGCACAAGGCAACAAGGTCAGGATGAGTGAAAATTCCGAAAATTCACAATTTTTATCAATTAAGCCGAGTTAAGCCAATAATGTAAAAGTAAAAACTATGATTGTAAAAGTTGTCTAATTTCCGTCTCTCTCTGGCTTGTGTGACTGTAAACTGCAATTTATGCTTATTAATCCTGACCTAAACCTAGACCAAATTAAGGGCCTCTGAATAAGCTTACCAACAAGGTATCATATGCCTTAATTGGGCTTAAGATGAGTAAGTTAGGCCCATGTAAGTGAAGGACCATCAAGGACTGCGCATTGATCCGTACCAGAGAACTCGGGACCCAATTTAGCCTTGATTTTGGCCTAATTTGACAATTCTTGAGACACCTGAAATTGTAGGTCTCTTCCTTACCTTTCTTAGGACAACAAGATCACCAAAATCCGATATCTGTAGCTCTAGTTATGCTCTGCGTAAAGCAACAAGGTCAGGATGAGTGAAAAATAAGAAAATTAACAATGTTTAGCAATTAAGCCCAAAAATCTAAAAGCAAAAACAATGATTGTAAAAGTTGATTAATTTTCGTCTCTCTCTGTCTTGTGCGGTTATAAACTGCTATTTATGCTTATGAATCCTGACCTAACCCTAGATCAAATTAAGGGCCTTTGAATAAGCTTTCCAACAAGGTATCATATATATGCCTTTATTGGACTTAAGATGAGCAAGTTAGGCCCATTTAAGTGAAGGAACATCATGGACTGCGCACTGATCCGCACCAGAGAACTCGGGACCCAATTAAGCCTTGATTTTGGCCTAATTTGACAATTCTTGTGAAACGTGTAATTGTAGGTCTCTTCCTTAAATTTCTAGGGACAGAAAGATCACCAAAATCTGATATTTTAGCTCTAGTTATGCTATGCACAAGGCAACAAGGTCAGGATGAGTGAAAAATCCGAAAATTCACAATTTTTATCAATTAAGCCCAGTTAAGCCCAATAATGTAAAAGTAAAAACAGTGATTGTAAAAGTTGTCTAATTTCTGTCTCTCTCTGGCTTGTGTCGCTGTAAACTGCTATTTATGCTTATTAATACTGACCTAACCCTAGACCAAATTAAGGGTCTCTGTATAAGCTTTCCAACAAGGTTTTATATGCCTTAATAAGGCTTAACATGAGTAAGTTAGGGCCATTTAAGTGAAGGAACATCATGGACTGCACACTGATCCGTTCCAGAGAACTCGGGACCCAATTTAGACTTTGTTTTGGCCTAATTTGACAATTCTTGTAAACATGAAATTGTAGGCCTCTTCCTTATCTTTCTAGGGACAGCAAGATCACCAAAATCCGATATATGTAGCTCTAGTTATGCTATGCACAAGGCAACATGGTCAGGATTAGTGAAAAATCCGAAAATTCACAATTTTTATCAATTAAGCCCAGTTAAGCCCAATAATGTAAAAGTAAAAACATTGATTGTAAATGTTTTCTAATTTTCATCTCTCTCTAGCTTGTGTGACTGTAAACAGCTATTTATGTTTATTAATCCTGACCTAACCCTAGACCAAATTAAGGGCCTCTGAATAAGCTTTCCAACAAGATATCATATGCCTTAATTGGGCTTAATATGAGTAAGTTAGGCCCATTCAACTGAAGGAACATCAAGGACTGCGTACTGATCCGCTCCAGAGAAATCCGTACCAAATTTAGCCTTGATTTTGGCCTAATTTGACAATTCTTGTGACACCTGAAATTGTAGGTCTCTTCCTTATTTTTCTTGGGACAACAAGATCACCAAAATCCGATATCTGTAGCTCTAGTTATGCTCTGCGTAAAGTAACAAGGTCAAGATGAGTGAAAAATCCGAAAATTAACAATGTTTAGCAATTAAGCCCAAAAATCTAAAAGCAAAAACAATGATTGTAATAGTGGTCTAATTTCCGTCTCTCTCTGGCTTGTGAAGCTGTAAACTTCTATTTATGCTTATGAATCCTGACCTAACCTAGACCAAATTAAGGGCCTCTGAATAAGCTTTCCCACAAGGTATCCTATACCTTTATTGGACATAGGATGAGCAAGTTAGGCCCATTGAAGAGAAGGAACATCATGGACTGCGCGCTGATCCACGCCAGAGAACTCGAGACCCAATTAATACTTGATTTTGGCATAATTTGACAATTCTTGTGAAATCTGAAATCGTAGGTCTCTTCCTTATCTTTCTAGGGACAGAAAGATCACCAAAATCTGATATTTGTAGCTCTAGTTATGATATGCACAAGGCAACAAGGTCAGGATGTGTGAAAAATCCGAAAATTCACAATTTTGATCAATTAAGCCCAGTTAAGCCCAATAATGTAAAACTAAAAGCAATGATTGTAAAAGTTGTCTAATTTTCGTCTCTCTCTGGCTTGTGTCGCTGTAAACTGCTATTTATGCTTATTAATCCTGACCTAACCCTAGACCAAATTAAGGGCCTCTGTATAAGCTTTCCAACAAGGTTTCATATGCCTTAATTAGGCTTAAGATGAGTAAGTTAGGGCCATTTAAGTGAAGGAACATCATGGACTGCACACTGATCCATGCCAGAGAACTCGGGACCCAATTTAGCCTTTATTTTGGCCTAATTTGACAATTCTTGTGAAACATGAAATTGTAGGCCTCTTCCTTATCTTTCTAGGGACAACAAGATCACCAAAATCCAATATCTGTAGCTCTAGTTATGTTATGCACAAGGCAACAGGGTCAGGATATGTGAAAAATCCAAAAATTCACCATTTTTATCAATTAAGCCTAGTTAAGCCCAATAACGTAAAAGTAAAAACAATGATTGTAAAAGTTGTCTAATTTCTGTCACTCCCTGGCTTGTGTCGCTGTAAACTGCTATTTATGCTTATTAATCCTAACCTAACCCTAGACCAAATTAAGGGCCTCTGTATAAGCTTTCCAACAAGGTTTCATATGCCTTAATTAGGCTTAAGATGAGTAAGTTAGGGCCATTTAAGTGAAGGAACATCATGGACTGCACACTGATCCGTTCCAGAGAACTCGGGACCCAATTTAGCCTTTATTTTGGCCTAATTTGACAATTCTAGTGAAACATGAAATTGTAGGCCTCTTCCTCATCTTTCTAGGGACAGCAAGATCACCAATATCCGATATCTGTAGCTCTAGTTATGCTATGCACAAGGCAACAAGGTCAGGATGAGTGAAAAATCCGAAAATTCACAAATTTTATCAATTAAGCCCAATAATGTAAAAGCAAAAACAATGATTGTAAAAGTTGTATAATTTCCGTCTCTCTCTGGCTTGTGCGGCTGTAAACTTCTATTTGTGCTTATTATTCCTGACCTAACCCAAGACCAAATGAAGGGCCTCTGAATAAGCTTTCCAACAAGGTATCATATGCCTTTATTAGACTTAAGATGAGCACGTTAGGCCCATTTAAGTGAAGGAACATCATGGACTGCACACTGATCCGTGCCAGAGAACTCGAGACCTAATTTAGCCTTGATTTTGGCCTAATTTACAATTCTTGTGAAACATGAAACTGTAGGTCTCTTCCTTATCTTTCCAGGGACTGCAAGATCACCAAAATTAGATATCTGCAGCTCTAGTTATGCTATGCGCAAGGCGACAAGGTCAGGATGAGTGAAAAATCCGAAAATTAACAATGTTAAGCAATTAAGCCCAATTAAGACCAACAATCTAAAAGCAAAAACAATGATTGTAAAAGTTGTCTAATTTTCGTCTCTCTCTGGCTTGTGCGGCTGTAAACTTCTACTTATGCTTATCAATCCTGACCTATCCCTAGACCAAATAAAGGGCCTCTGAATAAGCTTTCCAACAATGTATCATATGCCTTTATTGGACTTAAGATGAGCAATTTAGGCCCATTTAAGTGATGGATCATTATGAACTGTGCACTAATCCACGCTAGAGAACTCAGGACCCAATTAAGACTTGATTTTTGCATAATTTGACAATTCTTGTGAAACCTAAAATTGTAGGTCTCTTCCTTATCTTTCTAGGGACAGAAAGATCACCAAAATCCGATATCTGTAGCATTAGTTATGCTATGCACAAGGCAACAAGGTCGGGATGAGTGAAAAATCCGAAAATTCACAATTTTTATCAATTAAGCCCGGTTAAGCCCAATAATGTAAAAGTAAAAACAATGATTGTAAAAGTTGTCTAATTTTCGCCTCTCTCTGGCTTGTGCCGCTGTGAACTGCTATTTATGTTTATTAATCCTGACCTAACCCTAGACCAAATTAAAGGCCTCTGTATAAGCTTTCCAACAAGGTTTCATATGCCTCAATTAGGCTTAAGATGAGTAAGTTAGGGCCATTTAAGTGAAGGAACATCATGGATTGTACACTGATCCGCGCCAGAGATCTCGGGACCCAGCCTTTATTTTGGCCTAATTTGACAATTCTTGTGAAACCTGAAATTGTAGGTCTCTTCCTTATCTTTCTAGGGACAGCGAGATCACCAAAATCCGATATCCGTAGCTCTAGTTATGCTCTGCGCAAGGCAACATGGTCAGGATGTGTGAAAAATCCGAAATTTAACAATGTTTAGCGATTAAGCCCAATAATGTAAAAGCAAAAACAATGATTGTAAAAGTTGTATAATTTTCGTCTGTCTCTGGCTTGTGCGGCTGTAAACTACTATTTATGCTTATTAATCCTGACCTAACCCTAGTCCAAATTAAGGGCCTCTGAATAAGCTTTCCAACAAGGAATCATATGCCTTTATTAGACTTAAGATGAGCAAGTTAGGCCCATTTAAGTGAAGGAACAACATGGACTGCGCACTGATCCGTGCCAGAGAACTCGAGACCTAATTTAGCCTTGATTTTGGCCTAAGTTACAATTCTTGTGACACGTGAAACTGTAGGTCTCTTCCTTATCTTTCTAGGGACAGCAAGATCACCAAAATCCGATATCTGCAGCTCTAGTTATGCTATGCACAAGGCGACAAGGTTAGGATGAGTGAAAAATCCGAAAATTAACAATGTTTAGCAATTAAGCCCAAAAATCTAAAAGCAAAAACAATGATTGTAATAGTTGTCTAATATCCGTCTCTCTCTGGCTTGTGCGGCTGTAAACTTCTATTTAAACTTATTAATCCTGACCTAACCCTAGACCAAATTAAGGGCCTCTGAATAAGCTTTCCCACAAGGTATCATAAATCTTTATTGGACTTAGGATGAGCAAGTTAGGCCCATTTAAGTGAAGGAACATCAAGGACCACGCGCTGATCCGCGCCAGAGAACTCGGGACCCAATTAATACTTGATTTCGGCATAATTTGATAATTCTTGTGAAACCTGAAATCGTAGGTCTCTTCCTTATCTTTCTAGGGACAGAAAGATCACCAAAATCTGATATTTGTAGCTCTAGTTATGATATGCACAAGGCAACAAGGTCAGGATAAGTGTAAAATCCGAAAATTCACAATTTTTATCAATTAAGCCCACTTAAGCCCAATAATGTAAAAGTAAAAACAGTGATTGTAAAAGTTGTCAAATTTCCGTCTATCTCTGGCTTGTGTCGCTGTAAACTGCTATTTATGCTTATTAATCCTGACCTAACCCTAGACGAAATTAAGGGCCTCTGAGTAAGCTTTCCAACAAGGTTTCATATGCCTTAGTTAAGCTTATGATGAGTAAGTTAGGGCCATTTAAGTGAAGGAACATCATGGACTGCACACTGATCCGTGCCAGAGCACTCGGGACCCAATTTAGCCTTTGTTTTGGCCTAATTTTACAATTCTTGTGAAACATGAAATTGTAGGTCTCTTCCTTATCTTTCTAGGGACAACAAGAACACCAAAATCCGATATACGTAGCTCAAGTTATGCTCTGCACAAGGCAACATGGTCAGGATGAGTGAAAAATCCGAAAATTAACAATTTTAGCAATTAAGCCCAATGATGTAAAAGCAAAAACAATGATTGTAAAAGTTGTATAATTTCCGTCTCTCTATGGCTTGTGCGGCTGTAAACTTCTATTTGTGCTTATTATTCCTGACCTAACCCGAGACCAAATGAAGGGCCTCTGAATAAGCTTTCCAACAAGGTATCATATGCCTTTATTAGACTTAAGATGAGCAAGTTAGGCCCATTTAAGTGAAGGAATATCATGGACTGCGCACTGATCCGCGCCAGAGAACTCGAGACCTAATTTAGCCTTGATTTTGGCCTAATTTACAATTCTTGTGAAACCTGAAACTGTAGGTCTCTTCCTTATCCTTCTAGGGACAGAAAGATCACCAAAATCCGATATCAGCAGCTCTAGTTATGCTATGCGCAAGGCGACAAGGTCAGGATGAGTGAAAAATCCGAAAATTAACAATGTTTAGCAATTAAGCCCAATTAAGTCCAATAATGTAAAACCAAAAACAATGATTGTAAAAGTTGTCTAATTTCCGTCTCTCTCTGGCTTGAGCGGCTGTAAACTTCTATTTATGCTTGTTAATCCTTACCTTACCCTAGACCAAATTAAGGGCCTCTGAATAAGCTTTCCAACAAGGTATCGTATGTCTTAATTGGGCTTAAGATGAGAAAGTTAGGCCCATTTAAATGAAGGAACATCATGGACTGCGCACTGATCCGCGCGAGAGAAATCGGGACCCAATTTAGCCTTGATTTTGGGCTAATTTGACAATTCTTGAGATACCTGAAATTGTAGGTCTCTTCCTTATCTTTCTAGGGACAACAAGATCACCAAAATCGGATATCTGTAGCTCTAGTTATGCTCTGCGCAAGGCAACAAGGTCAGGATGAGTGAAAAATCCGAAAATTAACAATGTTTAGCAATTAAGCCCAAAAATCTAAAAGCAAAAACAATGATTGTAATAGTTATCTAATATCCGTCTCTCCCTGGCTTGTGCGGCTGTAAACTTCTATTTATACTTATTAATCCTGACCTAACCCTAGACCAAATTAAGGGCCTCTGAATAAGCTTTCCCACAAGGTATCATATGCCTTTATTGGACTTAGGATGAGCAAGTTAGGCCCATTTAAGTGAAGGAACATCAAGGACCGCACGCTGATCCGCGCCAGAGAACTCGGGACCCAATTAATACTTGATTTCGGCATAATTTGACAATTCTTGTGAAACCTGAAATCGTAGGTCTCTTCCTTATCTTTCTAGGGACAGAAAGATCACCAAAATCTGATATTTGTAGCTCTAGTTATGAAATGCACAAGGCAACAAGGTCACGATGAGTGAAAAATCCGAAAATTCACAATTTTTATCAATTAAGCCCAGTTAAGCCCAATAATGTAAAAGTAAAAACAGTGATTGTAAAAGTTGTCAAATTTCCGTCTCTCTCTGGCTTGTGTCACTGTAAACTGCTATTTATGCTTATTAATCCTGACCTAACCCTAGACGAAATTAAGGGCCTCTGAGTAAGCTTTCCAACAAGGTTTCATATGCCTTAATTAAGCTTATGATGAGTAAGTTAGGGCCATTTAAGTGAAGGAACATCATGGACTGCACACTAATCCGTGCCAGAGCACTCGGGACCCAATTTAGCCTTTGTTTTGGCCTAATTTTACAATTCTTGTGAAACATGAAATTGTAGGTCTCTTCCTTATCTTTCTAGGGACAACAAGAACACCAAAATCCGATATACGTAGCTCAAGTTATGCTCTGCACAAGGCAACATGGTCAGGATGAGTGAAAAATCCGAAAATTAACAATTTTAGCAATTAAGCCCAATAATGTAAAAGCAAAAACAATGATTGTAAAAGTTGTATAATTTCCGTCTCTCTATGGCTTGTGCGGCTGTAAACTTCTATTTGTGCTTATTATTCCTGACCTAACCCAAGACCAAATGAAGGGCCTCTGAATAAGCTTTCCAACAAGGTATCATATGCCTTTATTAGACTTAAGATGAGCAAGTTAGGCCCATTTAAGTGAAGGAACATCATGGACTGCGCACTGATCCGCGCCAGAGAACTCGAGACCTAATTTAGCCTTGATTTTGGCCTAATTTACAATTCTTGTGAAACCTGAAACTGTAGGTCTCTTCCTTATCCTTCTAGGGACAGCAAGATCACCAAAATCCGATATCAGCAGCTCTAGTTATGCTATGCGCAAGGCGACAAGGTCAGGATGAGTGAAAAATCCGAAAAATAACAATGTTTAGCAATTAAGCCCAATTAAGTCCAATAATGTAAAACCAAAAACAATGATTGTAAAAGTTGTCTAATTTCCGTCTCTCTCTGGCTTGAGCGGCTGTAAACTTCTATTTATGCTTGTTAATCATTACCTTACCCTAGACCAAATTAAAGGCCTCTGAATAAGCTTTCCAACAAGGTATCGTATGTCTTAATTGGGCTTAAGATGAGAAAGTTAGGCCCATTTAAATGAAGGAACATCATGGACTGCGCACTGATCCGCGCCAGAGAAATCGGGACCCAATTTAGCCTTGATTTTGGGCTAATTTGACAATTCTTGAGATACCTGAAATTGTAGGTCTCTTCCTTATCTTTCTAGGGACAACAAGATCACCAAAATCGGATATCTGTAGCTCTAGTTATGCTCTGCGCAAGGCAACAAGGTTAGGATGAGTGAAAAATCCGAAAATTAACAATGTTTAGCAATTAAGCCCAATAATGTAAAAGCAAAAACAATGATTGTAAAAGTTGTCTAATTTCTGTCTCTCTCTGGCTTGTGCGGTTGTAAACTGCTATCTATGCTTATAAATCCTGACCTAACCCTAGACCAAATTAAGGGCCTCTGAATAAGTTTTCCAACAAGGTATCATATGGCTTAATTGGGCTTAAGATGAGTAAGTTAGGCCCAATTAAATGAAGGAACATCATGGACTATGTATTGATCCGTGCCATAGAATTCGGAACCCAATTTAGCCTTGATTTTGGACTAATTTGACAATTCTTGGTAAACACGAAATTGTAGGTCTCTTCCTTATCTTTCTAGGGACAACACGATCACCAAAATTTGATATCTATAGCTCTAGTTATGCTCTGCGCAAGGCAACTAGGTCAGGATGAGTGAAAAATCCGAAAATTAACAATGTTTAGCAATTAAGCCCAATAATGTAAAAGCAAAAACAATGATTGTAAATGTTGTCTAATTTCCGTCTCTCTCTGGCTTGTGTGGTTGTAAACTTCTATTTATGTTTATTAATCCTGACCTATCCCTAGACCAAATTAACGGCCTCTGAATAAGCTTTCCAACAAGGCATCATATGCCTTTATTGGACTTAAGATGAGCAAGTTAGGCCCATTTAAGTGAAGCAACATCATGGACTGCGCACTGATCCGCGCCAGAGAACTCGGGACCCAATTAAGCCTTGATTTTGGCCTAATTTGACAATTCTTGTGAAACTTGAAATTGTAGGTCTCTTCCTTATCTTTCTAGGGACAGAAAGATCACCAAAATCCGATATCTATAGCTCTAGTTATGCTATGCAAAAGGCAACAAGGTGAGGATGAGAGAAAAATCCGGAAATTCACAATTTTTAACAATTAAGCCCAGTTAAGCCCAATAATGTAAAAGCAAAAACAATGATTGTAAAAGTTGTCCAATTTCCGTCTCTCTCTGGCTTGTGCGTCTGTAAACTGCTATTTATGCTTATTAATCCTGACCTAACCCTAGACCAAATTAAGGGACACCTAATAAGCTTTCCAACAAGGTGTCATATGCCTTAATTGGGCTTAAGATCAGTAAGTGAGGCCCATTTAAGTGAAGGAACATCAGGGACTGCATACTGATCCGCGCCAGAGAACTCGGGACCCAATTTAGCCTTGATTTTGGCCTAATTTTGCAATTCTTGTGAAACCTGAAATTGTGGGTCTCTTCATTATCTTTCTAGGGATAACAAGATCACCAAAATCCGATATCTGTAGTTCTAGTTATGTTCGGCGCAAGGCAACAAGGTCAGGATGACTGAAAAATTCGAAAATTAACAATGTTTAGTAATTAAGCCCGGTTAAGCCCAATAATGTAAAAGCAAAAACAATGATTGTAAAAGTTACCTAATTTCCGTCCCTCTCTTGCTTGTGCGGCAGTAAACTGCTATTTATGCTTAGTAATCCTGATCTAACCCTAGACCAAATTAAGGGCCTCTGAATAAGTTTTCCAACAAGGTATCATATGCCTTAATTGGGCTTAAGATGAGTAAGTTAGGCCCATTTAAGTGAAGGAATATCATTGTTTACGCAATGATCCGCTCCAGAGAACGCGTGACCCAATTTAGCCTTGATTATGGCCTAATTTGACAATTCTTGGGATACCTGAAATTGTAGGTCTCTTCCTTATCTTTCTAGGGACAACAAGATCACCAAAATCCGATATTTGTAGCTCTAGTTATGCTCTGTGCAAGTCAACAAAGTCAGGATGAGTGAAAAACCCGAAAATTAACAATGTTTAGCAATTATGCCCAAAAATGTAAATGCAAAAACAATGATTGTAAAAGTTGTTTAATTTTCGTCTCTCTCTGGCTTGTGCGGCTGTAAACTTCTATTTATGCTTATTATTACTGACCTAACCCTAGACCAAATAAAGGGCCTCTGAATAAGCTTTCCAACAAGGTATCAAATGCCTTTATTGGACTTAAGATGAACAAGTTAGGACCATTTAAGTGAAGGAACATCATGGACTGCACATTGATCCGCGGCAGAGAACTCGGGACCCAATATAGCCTTGATTTTGGCATAAAATGATAATTCTTGTGAAACCTAAAATTGAAGGTCTCTTCCTTATCTTTCTAGGGACATCAAGATCACCAAAATCCGATATCTGTGGCTCTAGTTATGTTCTGTGCGAGGCAACAAGGTCAGGGTGGGTGAAAAATCCGAAAATTAATAATGTTTATCAATTAAGCCCAGTTATGCCCAATAATGTAAAAGAAAAAACAATGATTGTAAAAGTTGCTTAATTTCCGTCTCTCCCTGGCTTGTGCGGCTGTAAAATTCTATTTATGCTTATTAATCCTGACCTAACCCTAGACCAAATTAAGGGCCTCTGAATAAGCTTTCCAACAAGGTATCATATGCCTTAATTGTGCTTAAGATGAGTATGTTAGGCCCATTTAAGTGAATGAACGTCATAGACTGCACACTGATCCGTGCCAGATAACCCGGGACCCAATTTAGCCTTTATTTTGGCCTAATTTGACAATTCTGGTGACACCTGAAATTGTAGGTCTCTTCCTTATCTTTCTAGGGACAACAAGATCACCAAAATCCGAGATCCGTAGCTCTAGTTATGCTATGTGCAAGGCAACATGGTCAAGATGAGTGAAAAATCCGAAAATTAACAATGTTTTGCAATTAAGCCCAATAATGTAAAATCAAAAACAATGATTGTAAAATTTGTATAATTTTCGTCTCTCTCTGGCTTATGAGGCTGTAAAATGCTATTTATACTTATTAATCCCGACCTATCCCTAGACCAAATTAAGGGACTCTGAATAAGCTTTCCAACAAGGTATCATATGCCTTAACTGGGCTTAAGATGAGTAAGTTAGGCCAATTTAAGTGAAGGAACATCATGGACTGCGCACTGATCCATGCCAGAGAACTCGGGACCCAATTTAGCATTGATTTTGGCCTTATTTGATAATTCTTGTGAAACCTGAAATTGTAGTTCTCTTCCTTATCTTTCTAGGGACAGCAAGATCACCAAAATCCGATATCTGTAGCTCTAGTTATGCTCTGCACTTGGCAACAAGATCAGGATTTGGGAAAAATCCGAAAATTCACAATGTTTAGCAATTAAGCCCAATAATGTAAAAGCAAAAACAATGATTGTAAAAGTTGTCGAATTTCCGTCTCTCTCTGGCTTGTGCGGCTGTAAACTCCTATTTATGCTTATTAATCATGACCTAACCCTAGACCAAATTAAGGGCCTCTGAATAAGCTTTCCAACAAGGAATCATATGCCTTAATTGGGCTTAAGATGAGTAAATCAGGCCCATTTAAGTGAAGGAACATCAAGGACTGCGCACTGATCCGCGCGAGAGAACTCGGGACCCAATTTAGCCTTGATTTTGGCCTAATTTGACAATTCTTGTGACACCTGAAATTGTAGGTCTCTTCCTTATCTTTCTTGGGACAACAAGATCACCAAAATCCGATATCTGTAGCTTTAGTTATGCTCTGCGCAAGGCAACATGGTCAGGTTGAGTAAAAAATACGAAAATAACCAATGTTTGGCAAGTAAGCCCAATAATGTAAAAGCAAAAACAACGATTGTAAAAGTTGTCTAATTTCCGTCTCTCTCTCGTTTGTGCGGCTGTAAACTACTATTTATGCTTATTAATCATGACCTAACCCTAGACCAAATTAAGGGCCTCTGAATAAGCTTCCCAACAAGGTATCATATGCCTTAATTGGGCTTAAGATGAGTAAGTCAGGCCCATTTAATTGAAGGAAAATCAAGGACTGCGCACTGATCCGTGCGCCAGAGAACTCGGGACCCAATTTACCCTTGATTTTGCCCTAATTTGACAATTCTTGTGACACCTGAAATTGTAGTTCTCTTCCTTATCTTTCTTGAGACAACAAGATCACCAAAATCCGATATCTGTAGCTCTAGTTATGCTCTGCACAAGGCAACAAGGTCAGGATGAGTGAAAAATCCGAAAATTACCAATGTTTAACAATTAAGCCCAATTAATCCCAATAATGTAAAAGCAAAAACAACGATTGTAAAAGTTGTCTAATTTCCGTCTCTCTCTGGCTTGTGCGGCTGTTAAACTGCTATTTATGCTTATTAATCATGACCTAACCCTAGACAAAATTAAGGGCCTCGATTAAGCATCCCAACAAGGTATCATATGCCTTAATTGGGCTTAAGATGAGTAAGTTAGGCCCATTTAAGTGAAGGAATATCAAGGACTGGGCACTTATCCGCGCTGAGAGAACTCGGGACCCAATTTAGCCTTGATTTTGGCCTAATTTGACAATTCTTGTGACACCAGAAATTGTAGTTCTCTTCCTTATCTTTCTTGAGACAACAAGATCACCAAAATCCGATATCTGAAGCTCAAGTTATGCTCTGCGCAAGGCAACAAGGTCAGGATGAGTGAAAATTTTGAAAATTACCAATGTTTAACAATTAAGCCCAATTTAGCCCAATAATGTTAAAGCAAAACAACGATTGTAAAAGTTGTCTATTTTTCCTCTCTTTGTGACTTGTACGGCTGTAAACTTCTATTTATATTTATTAATCCTGACCTAACCCTTGACCAAATTAAGGGCCTCTAAATAAGCTTCCTAACAAGTTATCATATGCCTTAATTGGGCTAAAGATGAGTAAGTTAGTCACATTTAAGTGAAGGAACATCATCGATTGCGCACTGATCCACGCCTGAGAACTCGGGACCCAATTTAGCCTTGATTTTGGCCTAATTTGACAATTCTTGACAACGCTGAAATTGTAGGTCTCTTCCTTATCTTTCTAGGGACAGCAAGATCACCAAAATCCGATATCTGTGGTTCTAGTTATGCTCTGCGCAAGGCAACAAGGTCAGGATGAGTGAAAAATCTGAAAATTACCAATGTTTAGCAATTAAGCCCAATAATGTAAAAGTAAAAACAATGATTGTTAAAGTTGTCTAATTTCCGTCTCTCTCTCGCTTGTGCGGCTGTAAACTATTATTTATGCTTATTAATCATGACCTAACCCTAGACCAAATTAAGGGCCTTTGAATAAGCTTCCCAATAAGGTATCATATGCCTTAATTGGGCTTAAGATGAGTAAGTTAGGCCCATTTAATTGAAGGAACATCATGGAATGCGCATTGATCCGCGCCAGAGAACTCGAGACCCAATTTAGCCTTTATTTTGTCCTAATTTGACAATTCTTGTGACACCTGAAATTGTAGGCCTCTTCCTTATCTTTCTTGGGACAACAAGATCACCAAAATCCGATATCTATAGCTCTAGTTATGCTCTGCGCAAGGCAACTAGGTCAGGATGAGTGAAAAATACGAAAATAACCAATGTTTAGCAATTAAGCCCAATTAAGCCCAATAATTTAAAAGCAAAACCAATGATTGTAAAAGTTGTCTAATTTCCGTCTCTCTCTCGCTTGTGCGGCTGTTAACTACTATTTATGCTTATTAATCCTGACCTAACCCTAGACCAAATTAAGGGCCCCTGAATAAGCTTCCCAACTAGGTATCATATGCCTTAATTGGGCTTAAGATGAGTAAGTTAGACCCATTTAAGTGAAGGAAAATCATGGACTGCACACTGATCCGCGCCAGAGAACTCGGTGTTAGGTCTCTAAAATGTCTGATGTGCATTTCCCTAAGTTTTGATGATAACTAAACATTGGTTAATGATTTAATTAACTTTCATATTGGTTGCTAACCTATCTATCGAGTGTGCAGATTAAATAAGAGAATCATTCGTCCAACAGTGTAGTGATAAAAACTCACGTCCAAAACACAAGAGAAACAAACCCGCATCCACTAAAAGTATCAGAAGGTCGCGTCCACTAAAGTATCAAAAGACCGCATCCACTAAAAGTATCAGAAGGTCGCGTCCTCTAAAAGTATCACTTGGAGCACGTAATCAAAGTATAAGAATAGCGCTTCCACTATGGTATCAGAATGGCTCGTCCAATGACGTGGCAAAAGACTCTCGTCCACTAGAGTAACTGAGACTCTCGTCCACTAGAGTAACTGAGACTCTCGTCCACCAGACTAACTGAGACTCTCGTCCACTAAAGTAACAGAAGCTCTCGTCCACTAGTCTTTGGACTTGTTGAGTCCTTAATATAGAGCTCATCTACTAGCCCGAATGAAAACTCAAATGACTAGATAGACGTGATTATTTTCAAGATGGAAGCACTTATCTAATGAACGCGAATTCTCTAAAGATTATCATAATCGTTTTTCAAAAGCCAGAAAGAGACTTTAAGTCTTCTCTCATACTCAGTTTCACGATTATCAAGAAAAGTCAAAAGACTACTCACTCAAGCAACCTTGGATAATCTAAAGGAATGCTTCCAACATGCTTTATTCCACAAAAAGGGGAGTGTACTCAGCAAAGTACAAAAAGCTCTCTGCCCAACTCTGACATGGCTGTATCTCGATGCATAAAGCCATGATCCTAAATGTTAGAGTACAATAAACGTTCCTATTGCATTAATGGCTGCTCAGAACGACACTATTGCATTAATGGGTGCTCAGAACGACTCTATTGCATTTAATGAAGTTCTGCTTGAAGCCAACATTTGAGAGAATGTCTTTAACGGATCCTAAATGCTTGAAGACTATAAATACAGAAGTCATTGAAGATGAAGACATAGAGAATACACACTGCATTAAAAATGCCATTACTCTGCTCATTAATTCTTTCATTCTGTATTCTTCCAACATTTGAAGTTATTACGCAGACTTTCCTAGACTTCACATTTAAACCACTCTCTGAGTGTTAGTGAAAGATCTGCTTGTGAGAAGTTGTATTTATTACAAACCCGATCTCTCAAACAAACTAGAATGAGCCTGAAGAGGCTAGGTGTGCTAATAATACTTGTCTTGAGCCTAAAGAGGCTAGGTGTGCAAATAATACTTGAGTCTGTAACCTTATCAGCTATAGTGGATAAATCTTGGTGCTGCCAAGGACTGGACGTAGCTCTTTGATTTTAAGAGTGAACCAGGATAAATAACCTTGTCAATCTCTCTTCCCTTAAACTCTTTAATTGCCTTAGTTTTCTTACGTCTATCAAGTGGTGTGCTTGCAAAAGTCACCCGTCCATCCTGTATTCTTCCACTCGTCCAAATCTAGCCTCTTTGTTTGCGAAAAGATTTCAACTCTGCTTAAATTCTCATAAACATAATTCAACCCCCCCCTTCTCGTGTTTATAGCTGTCTATTTCAGTTGGTATCAGAGCTCAGCCTCTGGGTTGAGCATCTAACAATGTAGAGGTAAAAGGTCCTGAAGAATAGACATGATGGCGGGAGCTATGATGAGCCTCTGGTTGACCGGATTTATAACTAGTAAAGACCTTGGCTTTGTGCTAATTTTATATCATTTTCACTTAATTTAGACTTGATTGTCCTTAAGTAAGATTTTGAGTCTGTAAAGTGTTTTTAAGCTAATTTAGTTGATTTAGAGTTAAATAAAATACTTACTGATTATTTCTTATTTTCAGGTTAATAAAAATGAATAATTCTGGTTCGTCCCGCGAAGGATATCTCGCGTCGCGAGTCACCAAGCCCAGAAAGTCAGAGACGATCACGGTTTACCCGTATTGAAGATCACGGCTGTGGCATTTTTGAAGTTGAAGCGTTCGCCTCGCGAGCATCCATTCGCCTCGCGAGTCTGGAAGTCAGAGAGCATCACGGTTGGCCCCTGATATTCATAACGGGTGTATTGAAGGTTTGTTCACCTCGCGAGAATACCAAAGGTTGCAGACTGTTCATAAGATTCACGTCGCGAGTTGTTCTTCGCCTCGCGATCCAGCGAAATCCAGAAATTGTATTTAAGCGTTTTAGACAGAACTGAAGGATGGCTAGTAGGCTGGCTAGTTTTAGTCAGAGTAGGAGCCAGTAGTAATAGTTTGTCTTCTTTTCTTAGATATGTTTTGTTTTTTTTGTAATGGAGAACTAGTCTCCTAGATTAATCTACTGTGATTGGTTTCAATTACATTTGAGGTTCTGTATTTCCTGTTTCGTTTGCTATTCTCTTTTCAATACCATATTATGCATTTCTGTTTGTTTAATTCAGGAGTGTGTAGTGTAGTGTTGATTCATTTCAGTGATGTTATGTTCCTATACTTAATCGCGTTTGTTTAATTCGCGTGTGTTCATTCATGTTCGTTTAGTTCATGAGGGCTTAACCCCGTTTGTTTAATTCGGGAATAGGAACATATATCCGTAGTAGCGATTTCGTTTGTTAATTGTTGCTACAACTGAAAGGGGATTAGAATATGCTTAGGGCTTGGAATTATTTGAACCAATGATAGTGGGAAACCAAGAACAGTAGGTTAATCGTCTTTAGTTTATTTGCTATTCTCTTTAACCGCTTTGTTTTCATTGTTTTGTTTTCTTTATTTTATTTCAATCCAAAACCCCCCAAAACTAACTTTTGATTTTCTGTTAATAATAACAACACTAAAGAGTCCTTGAGAGACGATACTCGAGTTGTCGCTTCCCTATCTGCATTAATTTTGTAAACGCTCGTTCTTTTTGGCGCGTGGCGACAGCGCGGTCAAAAATTGGCGCCGTTGTCGGGGACTCTTGTTTGTTGTTATTAGCAGAAAATAATTCAGAAAAAAAAAAATTTCTTTGCTGAATTAGTTTTGTCGGCTTTGTCTGGTTGTGAATTTTAACACCCCCCATGGATAATCACATATATGGTTACATGCCTAATGTTTACTATGAACCACCACCATGTATATATTTTCCTGATTTTCTTGGTTTATCACACTGGTTGCCAAGGTTTAGTGGTTTTGCAGGTGAAAATCCGCAGGAGCAGCATCGAGGGAATTCCAGATTGCTTGTTCTATAATCTTGAGACCTGCGGGAATATGAGAAGATCACATTCAGATGGAAGCTTTCCAGTTCTCACTTGAAGGTGCTGCAAGAGATTGGTTGTAGTGTCTTGATGAGAATTCCATCTCAAGCTGGTTTGATTTGAAGGAAGCCTTCCTGTTTAGATACTATCCCTGCCTTCAGAGCTGCACCTTCCGAACCTTCCCTAGAGGACCTGTGCAAACAGATGACTGCACAGATAAATGCACAAATGGAAGAAATGATACAACAAATGGCCGAGCAAAATCAACGGATGATAGAGGAAAATCAACAGAGGATGGAGGATGAATACCAGAGGAGAGAAGCTGAATCTCAGAAGTTGTCCGCTCTAATAGATCAAATAGCCGCCAACTCGGCTGCAATGCTAACTCCACAGCCCCTTGAAGAACATAAAGATTCACAGAAAGTTATTCCTGAAAATATTTCTGATGATGATTCTGATAATGTTTCTATTGATGAACTGTGTGTTGAATCCCCTGATTCTAATGCATGTGATGATTGTTATTGTTCTGGTACTGCTTTGTGTGTAGAATGTTATTTTGAAAGGTATGTTAAGCAAAGCATCCATATGGAACAGGAGACAGATGAGGTTGAGGGCTATGTTCATATAGGAAATGAGCATCAGGAGGATCAGGAGAACATTTGCTCCACCGTGCTTGAGGATAAAGAAGAATCTTTGGTCTTAGATGCAGGTGTTGAAAGTGATGGGGTGGATGAACCGTGTGCAGAAAGTCCAGACAATCAGACCTTTACTAACTCAGTTTCTTTTACTACATGTACTAACTGTACTGACACTAACCCGTGTGCTGTTTGTGCTGGGTTTCTTGACTCTATTTTGCAGGGTGATAGTGAGAGTGAAGATGCCTGTTCGGTCGAAGTTCCAACTATACCATCCATTGAGCAGCCACCCTCCTCAGTTTCTTGTAATATATCTATTGACTGTACTAACTCTAACCTTTCTGTGGTGTGTCCTGAAATTTCTGCAGGTTTAACAAGTGATGAATCCGGTAGTGCAGTGGATGAAGACCTTGCAGAAGTTGAAGCAGCACCAGTAACCCCAGCTAACTGTTTGCCACCTCCCCCTGTGGAACCAAAAGCTCTGGATTTTGCACCCTTGGATTTTGCACCATGGCCAGTCCAAGAGGTTGAGCCCCACTTCTATTGGGAGGATTTTGTTGAGAAAGCGATCATCTGTGACCCGAGAGGAAGTGAGAAGTCCGCCGCACTCGACGAAGTCATCATAACTATCAAGCACTCTTCTCCATATAAAGGCTGCAAGTTAGGGAAGCACGGAATGAGCTTCCAGTCTTCGTCCATCACTTGGGCATTATGCTTTAGACCATGGGATCCGGGAGGATCGTTTCACAATTTGAGCATCCCGTGGCCACTGTATCACAGACAATGGGATCCAAGCTCCTACACTGCCACTTGATCAGGGAGTTCCCTTTCCTTTCCCTCACTCTGATTTTATTGTTATGTTGTTTCATTGGGGACAATGCATGTTTTAAGTGTGGGGGAGGGAATTAGTTGTAGTTTTTCCTTTTCTTTGAATAAAGCTCCTGAATAATTTGAGAAGCTCAGGAGTATTTGTGTGTTAAGTCTAGTATTGGCAAGTTTATTGGATTTGATTAATTTTGCATAGATTGATTGCATGTTAATTGTTGACTGTTTTTCCCCTAGGATTTGAAATTTTTTTTGAAAAATGATCCCCATATGATTGAAAACTGAACTTTGAGATTTTGTTATGATTGCATGATTTATGATAAGTTTGGGGTGATAGGAAGCACACACTAGGGATAGAATCTCTGTCAAACAATTTGCAAATAATGTCCAGGTGAGGTTTTGAGCCTCCAACATGTTTTTGACTGTGTGAAAATCACTTTTCAAGTTGCACTTTCCCGAATTTGCTTGAATCTCTTTTTGGTTTGCATGATTATGTGTTTGCTTCAAATGATTTAGGCATTTTCTTTGTAAATAGCTACTTAGCCTGAAAAATAACCATCCCTAATGCATGTTCCCTAGTTAGCCCCATTGAGCCTATTAGCCTGTTAATTCTTGTTAACCTTATGTTACAAGCTAAAATCTGAAAAAACCATGTTAACCCGATCTTAGGATTAGGAGAGCATGGAATCTTAGAAAGAGAATGGGTGCAAGAATTTAAGTTTGGGGTGGCTGCAAGGTGATGTGTTGGTTGGGATTGAGAAAAAAAAAGGATGGAGCCAAAGGCTTGTAAAAAAAAAATTGAAAAAAAAAAAAGGAAAAGTGTGGAAATGAGAAAAAAAAAAGTATTAGAAAAATAACAAGGTTGTAGTCACCCAAGGGAAAAAGATGAATGAGAAAAGGAACTTGAGTGGAATTTCAAAGTGTAAAAAATGTTCATGCTCTCTTAGTTCCTAGGGTCTTCAGCCTAGTACATTTTTATATCCTACCCTTAGTCAGGCCCCATTACAACCCATAAAAGACCTTTTGATGTTGCTTGCATGTTTTCTGTGGGAATCATTTTGAGATGAAAATCAAATTTATGGGAAGTGCTCTTAAAAGTGAAATTGAGTACCTGACAAACTGAGCGAATGAGTGAACACAAATTTCCCTTGTGAGGAAGGCAGTTGTTTGAATTTGGTGATCTCCCTCTTGTGTGTAACTTCGATCCCCTGCTTAGAATAATGATTGTTTGAATAATGAAATTCTCAATTGTTTATAATAAATGAATGTGGGGATTGCTTTGTTTGTAAAGGGGGGGAACATTGAAGTATTTTGATAAATTGCTTGAATTTTACGCGAAAGTTGATTGAATCTTTTGAGCTTGCCAGGTCTTTAGTTTTTTTTTAAAGTTTTTAAGTTTTAGTTTGCTTGAGGACAAGCAAAGTTTAAGTTTGGGGTATTTTGATGAGCCTCTGGTTGACCAGTTTTATAACTAGTAAAGACCTTGGCTTTGTGCTAATTTTATATCATTTTCACTCAATTTAGACTTGATTGTCCTTAAGTAAGATTTTGAGTCTGTAAAGTGTTTTTAAGCTAATTTAGTTGATTTAGAGTTAAATAAAATACTTACTGATTATTTCTTATTTTCAGGTTAATAAAAATGAATAATTCTGGTTCGCCCCGTGAAGGATATCTCGCGTCGCGAGTCACCAAGCCCAGAAAGTCAGAGACGATCACGGTTTACCCGTATTGAAGATCACGGCTGTGGCAGTTTTGAAGTTGAAGCGTTCGCCTCGCAAGCATCCATTCGCCTCGCGAGTCTGGAAGTCAGAGAGCATCACGGTTGGCCCCTGATATTCATAACGGGCGTAATAAGAAGACTCTTCAGTTCCTCGCCTCGCGACGGTTTGTTCGCCTCGCGAGAATACCAAAGGTTGCAGACTATTCATAAGATTCGCGTGGCGAGTTGTTCTTCGCCTCGCGATCCAGCGAAATCCAAAAATTGTATTTAAGCGTTTTAGACAGAACTGAAGGATGGCTAGTAGGCTAGCTAGTTTTAGTCAGAGTAGGAGCCAGTAGTAGTAGTTTGTCTTCTTTTCTTAGATATGTTTTGTTTTCCTTTTGTAATGGAGAACTAGTCTCCTAGATTAATCTACTGTGATTGGTTTCAATTACATTTGAGGTTCTGTATTTCCTGTTTCGTTTGCTATTCTCTTTTCAATACCATATTATGCATTTCTGTTTGTTTAATTCAGGAGTGTGTAGTGTAGTGTTGATTCATTTCAGTGATGTTATGTTCCTATACTTAATCGCGTTTGTTTAATTCGCGTGTGTTCATTCATGTTCGTTTAGTTCATGAGGGCTTAACCCCGTTTGTTTAATTCGGGAATAGGAACATATATCCGTAGTAGCGATTTCGTTTGTTAATTGTTGCTACAACTGAAAGGGGATTAGAATCTGCTTAGGGCTTGGATTTATTTGAACCAATGATAGTGGGAAACCAAGAACAGTAGGTTAATCGTCTTTAGTTTATTTGCTATTCTCTTTAACTGCTTTGTTTTCATTGTTTTGTTTTCTTTATTTTATTTCAATCCAAAACCCCCCAAAACTAACTTTTGATTTTCTGTTAATAATAACAACACTAAAGAGTCCTTAAGAGATGATACTCGAGTTGTCGCTTCCCTATCTGCATTAATTTTGTAAACGCTCGTTCTTTTTGGCGCGTGGCGACAGCGCGGTCAAGCTAGTACAAGTGGAAGTCATCAGACTGAAGGAGCCTCCCTAACCAGACCTCCTTACTTCAATGGAGAAAATTACAACTACTGAGAAGATAGATTTCAGTGGTTTATTCTATCCATAAACTCTGATCTTGNGATGTCATCACAGATGGTCCATTCATTCCCAAGAATGATGATAACACTGACAAACCAAAAGCTCAGTGGACTGGTGCAGAAAAGACAAAATGGGAGCTGAACCACAAAGCCAGATATAATATTATTTGTGCTCTCAGTACGGAGGAGTTTGAGAAGGTTTGTGCTTGTGACTCTGCGAAGGAAATATGGGACACTTTAGCTGTCACTCATGAAGGAATAGCTAAAGTCAAAGATTCAAAGATTGCCATACTTGTCAGAAAGTATGAACTATTCGTCATGGAGGAAGGTAAGTCTGTTGCTCAGATGATAGGAAGATTCCAAACTATAATCAACAGTTTGAAATCTCTTGGAAAAATCTATACCAATGCTGAGAAGGTTGGAAAGATTCTGAGAAGTCTACCTAAACAGTGGAGACCGGCCCCCCAAACTCCACCAAACGGAACACCCGCAAAAGGCAGGATGAGTCATCCTGCGACCTATCAGAACTCGAGGATTCTGAGAGTGATGAAGAGTTGTCTCTCCTGACCAGGAAGATAAAGCTTCTCCTACAGAAAAAGAAGTTCAAAAGGGATAGGTCATTCAGAAGGTTCAACAAGGACAAGAACTTCAAAGAATCCACCTCAACAGACAAAAGTCCAATTGTTTTCTATGAGTGCAAGAAGCCCGGTCACTTCAAGGCTGAATGTCCTCAACTCAAGACGGCCCTTTTAAAAAATTATTCAAGAAGAAGAAAGGAATGATGGCTACTTGGGAGGATCTGGAGTCAACATCTTCTGATGAAGAAACCGAGGAAGAAGCCAATCTCTGTTTGATGGCCAACACTGAATCAGACTCTGATGATGAGGTACATCCTGACTATGAGGAATTACTTGATGCCTATGAGGAGTTGTTGGAGGAATCCAACTGCTTATCTAAAGCCTTCAAATCTCTCGAGAGAAAGTATGTAAAGCTCACCAGTGAGCATAAACAGAAATCTCAAGAGTACGAGAAACTGGTTAAAGAGAATGGTGAGTCAAGACTGAAAAGTCTAATGAAGCTAAGATCTCAAGTGAAACATCACCATCTAAAGAAGTTGAAAAACTTCAATAGAAAGTGGAAGATCTCACTTCCGATCTTGCCAAATTTGTTAATGGTAGAGACAATCTGACTAAGCTTCCTGGCATTCAGAAGCACTGTCTTAAAAAAGAAGGTATTGGATATGTCCATCAAACACATCATAAAGTATCAACTAAATTTCCTACAAGATTCATTAAGTCAATCAGTAACCAAATCAACACCTGTTTGTAACTTTTGTGGAAAAACTGGGCATGTTATGTCTAAGTGTATCCATAAGAAGAAAAGGAAGTCTTTACAGACTCCTAGAACTAACAGAAAAGGACCCAGAAAATATGGGTACCTAAAGATCAAATAATTTTTGTTGCAGATGTCCACAACAAGACAAAGAAAACACCATTGCTTTGGTACCGGACGGTGGCTGCGCGTGACATATGACGGGGAGAAAGGTCTATGTTCCTAGACATCCAACTTAAGAAAGGAGGACACGTTTCCTTCGGAGGGAATCGAAAGGGAAGGTTATAGGAATTGGTACTATTGGTGGTAAACCCCCTCTTCCCTCTATATCTAATGTTCTCTTGGTTAAAGGATTAAGACACAACCTGCTTAGCATAAGCCAATTATGTGATAGTGGTTTTGATGTTTCCTTTACCAAGGATGTATGCATAGTTAAAGACTGTAGTGGCAAAACCTTCTTTTCAGCTAAAAGGCAACAAAATCTTTATAAGATTGAACTGTCTGATCTCTCAGATCAAAGTGTAACCTGTCTGATGTCTAAAGAGGATGAGAGATGGTTATGGCATAAGAAACTAGGACATGCTAGTATGAAACTATTTTCTGAATTAAAAAGGAATAATCTGGTGAGAGGATTGCCTGATATTAGATTTAAGAAAGATGTCTTGTGTGATGCATGTCAGAGAGGTAAATAGATAAAATCAAGTTTCAAATCTAAAAACCAAGTATCAGCCTCTAGAACTCTTCAGTTGTTACACATGGATCTGTTTGGATTAGTTAGTGTTGCCAGCCTGACTGGAAGAAAATATGGATTTGTCATAGTTGATGACTATTGTAGATACACATGGGTACTCTTCCTAACACACAAGGATGAGTATTTTAAGGCTTTCTCGATGATTTGCAAAAAGAGTACAAAATGAGCAAGGTTTCTGTATTTCTACCCTTAGAAGTGATCATGGGGGAGAAATTGAAAATGAGCAGTTTAGACAGTTCTGTGAGGAGAATGGAATCTCTCATAATTTCTCTGCACCTAGAACTCCACAGCAAATTGGAGTGGTTGAGAGAAAGAACAGATCTCTGCAAGAGATGGCTAGATCTATGCTCAATGAAAATAATCTCCCTAAGTACTTCTGGGCAGAAGCTGTAAACACTGCTTATTATGTACAAAACCGAATACTTATTAGGCCTTTTCTAAAAAAGACTCCTTATGAATTGTGGAAAGGAAAAAGCCCCAACATATCTTATTTTCATGCTTTTGGATGTGAATATTTTATTCTGAATACCAGAGATAATCTTGGAAAGTTTGATTCTAAGGTAGATAAAGGTATTTTCGTAGGTTATTTTGAAAAGTCTAAGGCCTTTAGAGTATACAATTCAAGAACTTGTATTATTGAAGAATCTGTTCATGTTAAATTCAATGATGGATTAAAGACTGATAAAGAACTATCAGATCTAGAAGATCATCTTGCAGGTCTTGATATAAACAAGCCAGAAAGTCAACAATCCAATCTAACCAAAACAGAACCTGTGCCTGAGGCTGAAAGACAAGTGGAAGCACCGATACCACAGACAAGTCAAGATCTTCATGATGATCTCAAAAGGGATTGGAAGTTCAACACTCATCATCCTAAGGATCTTATTATTGGAAATCCTTCGAGGGAGTAAGAACAGGATCCACACTTAAGAAAATTTCAACCTTGTCTATATATGTTATTTTCTTTGTTGATATTTTTCGAGGTTCATTAAATCATCGCAATGTTTGTCATCATCAAAAAAGGGGATATTGTTAAGTCTCTAAAATGTCTGATGTGCATTTCCCTAAGTTTTGATGAGAACTAAACATTGGTTAATGATTTAATTAACCTTCATATTGGTTGCTAACCTATCTATCGAGTGTGCAGATTAAATAAGAGAATCATTCGTCCAATAGTGTAGTGATAAAAACTCACGTCCAAAACACAAGAGAAACAAACCCGCGTCCACTAAAAGTATCAGAAGGCCGCGTCCACTAAAGTATCAGAAGGCCGCATCCACTAAAAGTATCAGAAGGCCGCGTCCACTAAAAGTATCACTTGGAGAGCGTAATCAAAGTATCAGAATAGCGCGTCCACTAAGGTATCAGAATGGCTCGTCCAATGACGTGGCAAAAGACTCTCGTCCACTAGAGTAACTGAGACCCTCGTCCACTAGAGTAACTGAGACTCTCGTCCACCAGACTAACTGAGACTCTCGTCCACTAAAGTAACAGAAGCTCTCGTCCACTATAGTAACAGAAGTGCTCGTCCACTAAAGGTGATAGAAGCGCTCGTGCACTAGTCTTTGGACTTGCTGAGTCCTTAATATAGAGCTCATCTACTAGCCCGAATGAAAACTCAAATGACTAGATAGACGTGATTATTTTCAAGATGGAAGCACTTATCTTATGAACACGAATTCTCTAAAGATTATCAGAATCATTTTTCAAAAGCCAGAAAGAGACTTGAAGTCTTCTCTCATACTCAGTTTCACGATTATCAAGAAAAGTCAGAAGACTACTCTCTCAAGCAACCTTGGATAATCTAAAAGAATGCTTCCAACATGCTTTATTCCACAAAAAGGGGAGTGTACTCAGCAAAGTACAAAAAGCTCTCTGCCCAACTCTGACATGGCTGTATCTCGATGCATAAAGCCATGACCCTACATGTTAGAGTACAACCAACGACTCTGTTGCATTAATGGGTGCTCAGAACGACTCTATTGCATTTAATGAAGTTCTGCTTGAAGCCAACATCTGAGAGAATTTCTCTAACGGATCCTAAATGCTTGAAGACTATAAATACAGAAGTCATTGAAGATGAAGACATAGAGAATACACAATGCATTAAAAACGTCATTACTCTTCTCATTAATTCTTTCATTCTGTATTCTTCAAACATTTGAAGTTATTACGCAGACTTTCCTACACTTCAAATTTAAACCACTCTCTGAGTGTTAGTGAAAGATCTGCTTGTGAGAAGTAGTATTTATTACAAACCCAATCTCTCAAACAAACTAGAATGAGTCGGAAGAGGCTAGGTGTGCAAATAATACTTGTCTTGAGCCTAAAGAGGCTAGGTGTGCAAATAATACTTGAGTCTGTAACCTTATCAGTTACAGTGGATAAATCTTGGTGCTGCCAAGGACTGGACGTAGCTCTTTGATTTTAAGAGTGAACCAGGATAAATAACCTTGTCAATCTCTCTTCCCTTAAACTCTTTAATTGCCTTAGTTTTCTTACGTCTATCAAGGGGTGTGCTTGCAAAAGTCACCCGTCCATCCTGTATTCTTCCACTCGTCCAAATCTAGCCTCTTTGTTTACGAAAAGATTTCAACTCTGCTTAAATTCTCATAAACACAATTCAACCCCCCCTCTCGTGTTTATAGATGTCTTTTTCACCCGGGACCCAATTTAGCCTCGATTTTGGCCCAATATGACAATTCTTGTGAAACCTAGAATTGTATGTATCTTCCTTATCTTTCCAGGGATAGCAAGATCACCAAAATCTGATATTTGTAGCTCTAGTTATGCTCTCCGCAAGGCAACAAGGTCATGATGAGTGAAAATTTGAAAATTAACAATGTTTAGCAATTAATCCCAATTGAGCCCAATAATGTAAAAGAAAAAACAATGATTGTAAATGCTGTCTAATTTCCATCTCTCTCTGGCTTGAGCGCCTGTAAACTGCTATTTATTCTTATTAATCATGACCTAACCCTATACCAAATTAAGAGCTTTTGAATAATCTTTCCAACAAGGTATCATATGCCTTAATTGGGCTTATGATGAGTAAGTTAGGGACATTTAAGTGAAGGAACATCATGGACTACGCACTGATCCATGCCAGAGAACTCGGGACCCAATTTAGCCTTGATTTTGGCCTAATTTGACTATTCTTGTGAAATCTGAAATTGTAGGTCTCTTCCTTAACCTATTTATGATTATTAATCTTGACCTAACCCTAGACCAAATTAAGGGCCTCTGAATAAGCTTTTCATTAAGGTATCATATGCCTTAATTGGGCTTAAGATGAGTAAGCCCATTTAAGTGAAGGAACATCACGGACTGCGCACTGATCCGCGCGAGAGAATTCCGGAACCAATTTAGCCTTGATTTTGGCCTAATTTGACAATTCTTGTTAAAACTGAAATTGTAGGTCTCTTTCTAATCTTTCTAGGGACAACAAGATCACCTAAATCCGATATCTGTAGCTCTAGTTATGCTCGGTGCAAGGCAACAAGGTCAGGATGAGTGAAAAATCCAAAAATTACCAATGTTTAGCAATTAAGCCCAATACTATAAAAGCAAAAAAAATGATTGTAAAAGTTGTATAATTTCCGTCTCTATCTGGCTTGAGCGGCAGTAAACTGCCATTTATGCTTATTAATCATGACCTAACCCTAGACCAAATTCAGGGCCTCTGAAAAAGCTTTCCAACAAGGTATCATAAGCCTTAATTCGGCTTAAGATGAGTAAGTTAGGCCCATTTAAGTGAAGGAACATTGTCGACTCCGCGACGTGCCGAGAGAACTCGGGACCCAATTTATCCTTGATTTTAGCCTAATTTGACAATTCTTGTGAAACCTGAAATTGTAGGTCTCTTCCTTATCCTATTTATGCTTATTAATCCTTACCTAACCTTAGACCAAATTAAGGGCCTCTGAATAAGCTTTGTAATAAGGTATCATATGCCTTAATTGGGCTTAAGATGAGTAACTTAGGCCCATTTAAGTGAAGGAGCATCATGGACTGCGCACTGATCCGCGCCACAAAATTCGGGAGCATTTTAGCATTGAGTTTGGACTTATTTGACAATTCTTATGAAACCTGAAATCGTAGGTCTCTTCCTTATCTTTCTAGGGGCAGCAAGATCTCTAAAATCCGATATATGTAGCTCTAGTTATGCTCTGCGCAAGGCAACAAGGTCAGGATGAGTGAAAAATCCGAAAAGTAACAATGTTTAGCTGTTAAGCCCAATAATGTAAAAGTAAAAACAATGATTGTATAAGTTGTCTAATTTCTGTCTCTATCTGGCTTGTGCGGCTGTAAACTGCTATTTATGCTTATTAATCCTGACCTAACCCTAGACCAAATTAAGTGCCTTTGAATAAGCTTTCCAGCAAGGTATCATATGCCTTAATTGGGCTTAAGATGAGTAAGTTAGGGCAATTTATGTGAAGGAACATCATGGACTGCGCAATGATCTGCGCCAGAGAACTCGAGACCCAATTTATTCTTGATTTTGGCATAATTTTACAATTCTTGTGACACATTAAACTGTAGGTCTCTTCCTTATCTTTCTATGGACTACAAGATCACCAAAATCCGATATTTGTAGTTCTACTTATGCTCTGCACAAGGCAACAAGGTCAGGATGAGTGAAAAATCCAAAAATTAACAATGTTTAGAAGTTAAACCCAATAATGTAAAAGCAAAAACAATGATTGTAAAAGTTGTTTAATTTCCGTCTCTCTCTGGCTTGTGCGACTGTAAACTGCTATTTATTCTTATTAATCCTGACCTAACCTTAGACCAAATTAAGGGCCTCTGAATAAGCTTTCCAACAAGGTATCATATTCCTTAATTGGGCTTAAGATGAGTAAGTTAGGCCCATTTAAGTGAAGTAACATCATGGACTGTGCACCGATCCGCGCCAGAGAACTTAGGACCCAACATAGCCTTGATTTTGGTCTAATTTGATAATTCTCGTGAAACTTGAAATTGTAGGTCTCTTCCTTTTTTTTTCTAGGGACAACAAGATCACCAAAATCCGATATTTGTAGCTCTAGTTTGGCTCTGCGTTTAACACCCCGATTTTCACTGCTTTGTAATATCGGTAATAAATATTTTTTTTTTCCGAGACTTAGAAAATGATTTTGGATAAACCAAGGTCATTTCCTTGTTATACTTATTTTTATAAGGTTACGGGGAAGTTTTTGGTTGAAAACTCAGACGGAAGCCGGTCTGCTGTTTTCTGTGTTTTCACCGATGAAAAAGTTTCTTGCTCAGAAGACCTAATTTTGAGTCGTGAACGAGATGAAAAATATTTTTATCATATTTACTACGGTACTGGAAGTTTTGAAAATTTTGGTAAAAAAATTAAAATATTATATTTGTTGCGGGCCTATACGACAATATGTCTCTAGCAGCGAGCACGAGTCGAGATGAATCGGAAAGTCGGCAAAGTAGCAGAGACATTGGATTGACCAACTTGACGAGCATTTATGACGAGTCTATCCTATCATAAATGGCAATAAATGACACATTTATGGCAACATTTAATTTTGTTGTGAAATGACCAAAATACCCTTGTCTTTTTATGACAATTACTACCAAATGCCATTTGACAAATTGACTCCAAAACTTTGCCCCATCCTCACGGCTTCAATAGTGCATCTTCTCAAAGTGGTTGTCTTCTCCATATAAATAGCAATCTTCCATTTTCAAGTTCTTTTCTTTCAAAGTTCATAAGTTTCCATAAGAAACACCATAGCCAAATTCAAAGAAACCTCATCCAAATCTTGTTTTCTTGGATCAACAAGAGGTAATACCTTACTCTCTTATCATATAAATCATTTCTCTTCACAAATTTTGAGAGATTCATGACTAAGAATCCTATGTTCTTTCACTTGTTTAAAGTTCTTGAAGTTAGATTCAAAAATTCATAACTAATTCTAGAAAAATCCTTTTGACATGAAACCAATTTCTATGATCTTATAATCATCTCTACTTTCATCATCTAGAAGCACAAGATCATGAGAAATTTATTTCCTTGATTTTTTGTTATAGCCGAACCTAGGTCAACTTGGAGTTCTTAGGTTTTGTTTCATTTTTATGACTTGATTCATGATTCAATCCTTTTGTATCTTGCTAGTTCTTGTATTCAAGTATATAGAAGATCAAGAAAATCAACCTTTAACCTATTAATCTCATCAAAACCGAAACCCTAGATTTGTGAACTCAAGGGTTTTGTGATTCAAATTTGTTAGTAACACTTGAATCAAACCCTAAGTTTTGTAAATTGATTAAATCCCAAAAGTTGATGATGTTTTAAAATTCCTAGCCTATGGAGCTTGATGAAATCCGAACCCTAGTTCTTAGAACTAGATGAGTCTAATTCATGTTCTTGGTTCATAATCATGGTTTTAGTGATTAATCATACTTAAGTAACTTATGGATAATAAATCCTTAAGCTAATCAAATTTTCAACTTTCTAACCTAGATAATTGGTTGAAAGTCGAAACCCCTAACCATAAAGGCTAGAGGATTTTGTTTCAAATTTGAGTCTTGTAATAAGTAATCTATGTTAGTTAAGACTTTAGTAATTAGGATCCAAAAGATGACATTAAGAAGATAACCCTAAACCTATTTTTCAAGTCTTGGCCGAATCTAGCCCTAAAGTGTCATAGATGGTTGAGAGTTGATTAATTATAGTTATGATTGTTTGAATGAAGGTGGTTGTGTTAATTCGTGGCGGGACAACGAGGATCGCTGTATGCGTGTTCTCGGTACAAACTCAGGTGGGGGAAAGAACCATTCCATCGTCGGAACTGATAAGTAGTATATAATTTATAATAATGGTGTAGGGCGACCTAAACCCTACTAGTGGTCGAGTAATCGACAATACCAAAATCGTATTGAAATCTTTTTCGTAAAACCAATGACGATTTGGAAATTGTGGGTTTATCGCCTTAGGTTGATTATTCATATTTGAGGATGTTTGAATTATTTACTTTTGATTGTTTGTGATACGCTGGTTGAGGTATTCCATCTGCATGTGACGTATTGTTTCCGTGTTTGAATATTATGATATTGAGGACATTTGAATATTCGGTTAATTAATGTGTTATGTATGATCTGCCTGGGTTTAATTCTATGCTTAGATAATTTTAAGGAAATATATATATTGCTCGGAGGTATTTGTTTGGGTGAGAGTTTTGAATATGAAGTAGAAGTGCCTCGCTATTATTTTATAGAAGTGATGTGATATAGAGTGTAAGTGGAGGTTATGAGGAAAAGCTTGAGGTACTAGGTTGTTGTTGATAAAAGTCAGTGAGAATCATGTGTTGCATTGTTGTTCATAACCGTGTATTTGAGATACACGAGGTCCGAAGTTCTTGTAGACCGTTCCAAATTAGAATTTAAGTTGTGCAACTATAGTGTCATTGCTTTGCATGAGCACCCTTGATAGAGTTGAGAGAGAGAGAATCGGGGTGTGCACCGACGGTACTGTGCAGCTATAGTGTCATTGCTTTGCATGAGCATTCCTACCATGGATGAGAATGTGCATCGGCGTGGGGAACGTGTCACTTGGACGACTGACTGGCATTCCTAACGAGGGATGTGTGACAGGAGTAGTAGTGGCCACATCAGCATAAAGGTCTAGTTGCATGAGTTGAAGGGTAGAGGATGATGTTATAAAGTATGGATGATTGTAAATTGTGAGTGATGCATGTCTGTGACCGTTATTGTATTATATGCTATGAATCTTTTCCACTTATGATGGTAGAACTGTTTCTTATCTCCCTATTTTCTGTATTTTGGTTTATGTCTATTTTGTTACGTTAGAAGACCATATGGACGACTATGCTACGGAGGAGATGGATGGAACCATATACGAGACAGAGGTTGTTGAAGAGTTGAACGACGTTCCGGATGAAGTTGACGCTGAAGAACAACTTACTGATCCTAATAATATGGCGTAGTTAGTTAAAGGCCAGTGAGTCACATAAGATGTTTTGTTTCCGTTAGTGATAGGTAAGTTCTGTAAAATAAAGGATACTTATATGTGTGTATTTATGTAAATAGTTTGGTGTGTTTTATATCTTTATAAGTTATATAATTATTAATTAAGTTTTAATTTTTACGTATTTTTCAACTTAGGCGTGCGATTAAGTAAATAACTAATTAAGGATTTAATGTAATAATACAATGGGGCACATCGGGGTGTCTCACTGCGTAAGGCAACAAGGTCAGGATGAGTGAAAAATTGGAAAATTAACATTGTTTAGCAATTCAGCCCAATTAAGCCCAATAATGTAAAGGCAAAAAACAATGATTGTAAAAAATGTCAGATTTCCGTCTCTCCCTGGCTTGTGCGGCTGTAAACACTATTTATGCTTATTAATCCCGACATAACCCTAGACCAAATTAAGGGCCTCTGAATAAGCTTTCCAACAAGGTATCATATGCCTTAATTGGGCTTAAGATGATTAAGTTAGGACCATTTAAGTGAAGGAACATCATGGACTGCGCACTGATCCGTGCCCGAGAAATTGGGACCCAATTTAGCCTTGATTTTGGTCAAATTTGACAATCCTTGTGAAAACTGAAATTGTAGGTCTCTTCCTTATCTTTGTAAGGACAGCAAGAACACCAAAATCAGATATCTGTAGCTCTAGTTATGCTTTGTGCCAGGCAACAAGGTCAGGATGAGTGAAAAATCCAAAAATTAACAATGTTTAGCAATTAAGCCCAATTAAGCCCAATAATGTAAAAGCAAAAAACAATGATTGTAAAAGTTGTCTAATTTCGGTATATTTCTGGTTTGTGCGGCTGTAAACTGCTATTTATGCTTATTAATCCTGACCTAACCCTAGACCAAATTAAGGGATTCTGAATAAGCTTTCCAACAATGTATCATATGCCTTAATTGTTGGTCTCTTCCTTATCTTTCTAGGGACAACAAGATCACCAAAATCCAATATTTGTAGCTCTAGTTAAGCTCTGTGCAAGGCAACAAGGTCGGGATGAGTTAAAAATCCGAAAATAAACAATGTTTAGCAATTAAGCCCAATAATGTAAAAGCAAAAACAATGATTGTAAAAGTTGTCTAATTTCCGTCTCTCTCTGGCCCATTTAAGTGAAAGAACATCTTGGACTGCGCACTGATCCGCCAGAGAACTCGGGACCCAATTTAGGCTTAATTTTGGCCTAATTTGACAATTCTTTGTGAAACCTGAAATTGTAGGTCTCTTCCTTATCTTTCTAGGGACAAGGTCAGGATGAGTGAAAAATCCGAAAATTAACTATTTAGAAATTAAGCCCAATAATATAAAAGCAAAAACCATTATTGTAAAAGTTGTCTAATTTCCATCTCTCTCTTGCTTGCGCGGCTGTAAACTGCAATTTATGCTTTTTAATCGCGACCTAACCCTAGACCAAATTAAGGGCCTCTGAATAAGCTTTCCAACAATGTATCATATGCCTTAATTCGGCTTAAGATGAGTAAGTTAGGCCTATTTAAGTGAAGGAACATCATCGACTGCGCACTTATCCCCACCAAAGAACACGGGAACCAATTTAGGTTCGATTTTGGCCTAATTTGACAATTCTTGTGAAACCTGAAATTGTAGGTCTCTTCCTTAACTTTCTAGGGACATCAAAATCACCAAAATCCGATATCTGTAGCTCTTGTTATGCTCTGCGCAAGGCAACAAGGTAAGGATCTGTTAAAATTCCGAAAATTAACAATGTTTAGCAATTAAGCCCAATTAAGCCCAATAATGTAAAAGCAAAAAACAATTATTGTAAAAGTTGTAAAATTTCCGTCTCTCTCTGGCTTGTGCGGCCGTAAACTGCTATTTATGTTTATTAATCCTGACCTAAACCTAGACCAAATTAAGGGCCTTTGAATAAGCTTTCCAACAAAGCATCATACGCCTTAATTGGGCTTAAGATGAGTAAGTTAGGCCCATTTAAGTGAAGGAACATCAGGGACTGTGCACTGAATCGCGCCAGAGAACTCGGGACCTAATTTAGCCTTAATTTTGCCCTAATTTGACAATTCTTGTGAAACCTGATATTGTAGGTCTCTTCCTTATCTTTCTAGGGACAACAAGATCACCCAAATCCGATACCTGTAGCTCTAGTTATGCTCTGCGCAAGCCAACAAGGTTAGGATGAGTAAAAAATCCGAAAATTAACAAAGTTTTGCAATTAAGCCCAATTAAGCACAATAACGTAAAAGCAAAAACAATGATTGTAAAAGTTGTCTAATTTCCGTCTCTCTGGCTTGTGCGGCTGTAAACTGCTATTTATGCTTATTAATCCCGACCAAACCCTAGACCAAATTAAGGGCCTCTGAATAAGCTTTCCAACAACGTATCATATGCCTTACTTGGGCTTAAGATGAGTAAGTTAGGCCTATTTAAGTAAAGGAACATCATGGACCGCGCACGGATCCACGCCAAAGAACTCGGGACCCAATTTAACCTTGATTTTGGCCTAATTTGACAATTCTTGTGAAACCAAAAATTGTAGGTCTCTTCCTTATCTTTCTAGGAACAGCAAGATCACCAAAATCCGATATTTGTAGCTCTAGTTATGCTCTGCGCAAGGCAACAAGGTTAGAATGAGTGAAAAATGCGAAAATTAACAATGTTTATCAATTAAGCCCAATAATGTAAAAGCAAAAACAATGATTGTAAAAG
Organism: Sophora flavescens; assembly: GCA_030762895.1. Taxonomy (NCBI): domain Eukaryota; kingdom Viridiplantae; phylum Streptophyta; class Magnoliopsida; order Fabales; family Fabaceae; genus Sophora; species Sophora flavescens. The sequence goes on along the minus strand of JAUPTC010000011.1, from coordinate 9,457,363 downwards.
TTGTCTAATTTCCATCTCTCTCTGGCTTGTGCGGCTGTAAACTGCTATTTATACTTTTTAATCCTGCCCTAACCTTAGACCAAATTAAGGGCCTCTGAATAAGCATTCCAGCAAGGTATCAGTTGCCTTAATTGGGCTTAAGATGCGTAAGTTAGGCCCATTTAAGTGAAGGGACTTCATGGACTGTGCACTAAACCGCGCCAGAGAACATGGGACCCAATTTAGCCTTGATTTTGGGCTAATTTCACAATTCTTGTGAAACCTGAAATTGTAGGTCTCTTCCTTTTCTTTCTAGGGACAGCAAGATCACCAAAATCCGATATCTGTAGCTCCAGTTATGCTCCGCACAAGGCAACAAGGTCAGGATGAGTGAAAAATCCAAAAATTAACCATGTTTAGCAATTAATCCCCATTAAGCCCAATAATGTTTAAGCAAAAATAATGATTGTAAAAGTTGTCTAATTTCTGTCTCTCTCTGGCTTGTGCGGCTGTAAACTGTTATTTATGCTTAATAATCCTGACCTAACCCTAGACCAAATTAAGGGTCTCTGAATAAGCTTTCCAACAAGGTATCATATGATTTAATTGGGCTTAACATGAGTAAGTTAGGCCCATTTAAGTGAAGGAACATCATGGACTGCGCACTAATCCGCTCCAGAGAATTCGGGACCCAATTTGGCCGTGATTTTGGTCTAATTTGACAATTCTCATGAAACCTGAAATTGTAGGTCTCTTCCTTATCTTTCTAGGGACAACAAGAAAATTCTAGTTATGCTCTGCGCAAGGCAACAAGGTAAATATGAGTGAAAAATCCGAAAATTTACAATGTTTAGCAATTAAGCCCAATAATGTAAAACCAAAAACAATTATTGTAAAAGTTGTCCAATTTCCGTCTCTCTCTGGCTTGTTTGGTTGTAAATTGCTATTTATGCTTATTAATCCTAACCTAACCCTATACCAAATTAAGGGCCTCTGAATAAGCTTTCCAACAAGGTATCATAAGCCTTAATTGGGCTTAAGATGAGTAAGTTAGGCCCATTTAAGTGAAGCAACATCATTGACTCCACCGATCCGATCCGCGGAGAACTCAGGACCCACTTTAGCCTTTATTTTGGCCTAATTTGACAATTCTTGTGAGAGTTGAAATTGTAGGCCTCTTCCTGATCTTTCTAGGGACAGCAAGATCACCAAAATCTGATATTTGTAGCTCTAGTTATGCTCTGCGCAAGGCAACAAGGTTAGAATGAGTGAAAAATGCGAAAAATAACTATGTTTAACAATTAAGCCCAATAATGTAAAATCAAAAATAATGATTGTTAAAGTTATCTAATTTCCGTCTCTCTCTGGATTGTGCTGCTGTAAACTGCTATTAATGCTTTTTAATCCTGCCCTAACCTTAGACCAAATTAAGGGCCTCTGAATAAGCTTTCCAGCAAGGTATCATTTGCCTTAATTGGGCTTAAGAAGAGTAAGTTATGCCCATTTAAGTGAAGGGACATCATGGACTGCGCACTGATCCGTGCCAAAGAACTCGGGACCAACTTTAGCCTTGATTTTGGCTTAATTTGACAATTCTTGTGAAACCTGAAATTGTAGGTCTCTTCCTTATCTTTCAAGGGACAGCAAGATCACCAAAATCCGATATTTGTAGCTCTAGTTATGCTCTGCGCAAGGCAAGAAGGTCCGGATGAGTGAAAATTCCGAAAATTAACAATGTTTAGCAATTAAGCCCAATAATGTAAAAGCAAAAAACAATGATTGTAAAAGTTGTCTAATTTCCATCTCTCTCTGGCTTTTGCGGCCGTAAACTGCTAATGATGTTTATTAATCATGACCTAACCCTAGACCAAATTAAGGGCCTTTGAATAAGCTTTCCAACAAGGCATCATACGCCTTAATTAGGCTTAAGATGAGTAAGTTTGGCCCATTTAAGTGAAGGAACATCATGGACTGTGCACTGAATCACGCTAGAGAACTCAGGACCTAATTTAGCCTTGATTTTGCCCTACTTTGACAATTCTCGTGAAACCTGATATTATAGGTCTCTTCCTTATCTGTTTAGGGACAACAAGATCACCCAAATCCGATATCTGTAGCTCTAGATATGCTCTGCACAACCCAACAAGGTCAGGATGAGTGAAAAATTCGAAAATTAACAAAGTTTAGCGATTAAGACCAATTAAGCCCAATAATGTAAAAGCAAAAACAATGATTGTAAAAGTTGTCTAATTTCTGTCTCTCTAGCTTGTGCGGCTGTAAACTGCTATTTATGCTTATTAATCCCGACCAAACCCTAGACCAAATTAAGGGCCTCTGAATAAGCTTTCCAACAACGTATCATATGCCTTACTTGGGCTTAAGATGAGTAAGTTAGGCCCATTTAAGTAAAGGAACATCATGGACTGCGCACGGATCCGCGCCAAAGAACTCGGGACCCAATTTATCCTTGATTTTGACCTAATTTGACAATTCTTGTGAAACCAAAAATTGTAGGTCTCTTCCTTATCTTTCTAGGGACAGCAAGATCACCAAAATCCGATATTTGTAGCTCTAGTTATGCTCTGCGCAAGGCAACAAGGTTAGAATGAGTGAAAAATGCGAAAATTAACAATGTTTAGCAATTAAGCCTAATAATGTAAAAGCAAAAACAATGATTGTAAAAGTTGTCTAATTTCCGTCTCTCTCTGGCTTGTGCGGCATTAAACTGCTATTTATACTTTTTAATCATGCCCTAACCTTAGACCAAATTAAGGGCCTCTGAATAAGCATTCCAGCAAGGTATCAGTTGCCTTAATTGGGCTTAAGATGAGTAAGTTAGGCCCATTTTAGTGAAGGGACATCATGGACTGTGCAATGAACCGCGCCAGAGAACTCGGGACCCAATTTAGCCTTTATTTTGGGCTAATTTCACAATTCTTGTGAAACATGAAATTGTAGGTCTCTTCCTTTTCTTTCTAGGGACAACAAGATCACCAAAATCCGATATATGTAGCTCTGGTTATGCTCTGCGCAAGGCAAGAAGGTCAGGAAAAGTGAAAAATCCAAAAATTAACAATGTTTAGCAATTAAGCCCAATTAATCCCAATAATGTAAAAGCAAAAACAATTATTGTAAAAGTTGTCCAATTTCCGTCTCTCTCTGACTTGTGCGACTGTAAACTGCTATTTATGCTTATTAATCCTGACATAACCCTAGACCTAATTAAAGGCCTCTGAATAAGCTTTCCAACACGGTATCATATGCCTTAATTGGGCTTAAGATGAGTAAGTTAGGCCCATTTAAGTGAAGCTACATCATTGACTCCGCACTGATCCGGCTAGAGAACTCGGGACCCACTTTAGCCTTTATTGTGGCCTAATTTGACAATTCTTGTGAAGTTGAAATTGTAGGCTTCTTCCTGATCTTTCTAGGGACAGCAAGATCACCAAAATCTGATATTTGTAGCTCTAATTATGCTCTGCGCAAGGCAACAAGGTCAGGATGAGTGAAAAAACCGAAAATTAACAATGTTTAGCTATTAAGCCCAATTAAGCCCAATAATGTAAAAGCAAAAAACAATGATTGTAAAAGTTGTCTAATTTCCATCTCTCTCTGGCTTGTGCGGCTGTAAACTGCTATTTATGCTTATTAATCCTGACCAAACCCTAGACCAAATTAAGGGACTCTGAATAAGCTGTCAACAAGGAATCATTTGCCTTAATTGGGCATAGGATTAGTAAGTTAGGACCATTTAAGTGAAGGAACATCATGGACTGTGCACTAATCCGTACCAGAGAACTCGGGACCCAATTTAGCCTTGATTTTGGCCTAATTGGAAAATTCTTTTGAAATCTGAAATTGTAGATCTCTTTCTTATCTTTCTATAGACAGCAAGATCACCAAAATTCGATATTTGTAGCTCTAATTATGCTCTGAGCAAGGCAACAAGGTCAGGATGAGTAAAAATTCGAAAATTGACAATGTCTAGCAATTAATCCCAATTAAACCCAATAAGTGAAGGAACATCGTCGACTACGCATTGATACGTGCCAGGGAACTCGGGACCCAATTTATCCTTGATTTTAGCCTAATTTGACAATTCTTGTGAAACTTGAAATTGTAGGTCTCTTCCTTATCCTATTTATTCCTATTAATCCTGACCTAACCCTAAACCAAATTAAGGGCCTCTGAATAAGCTTTCTAATAAGTTATCATATGCCTTAATTGGGCTTAAGAAGAGTAAGTTAGGCCCATTTAAGTGAAGGAATATCATGGACTGCGCACTGATCCGTGCCACAGAATTCGGAAGCCATTTTAGCCTTGAGTTTGGCCTTATTTGACAATTCTTATGAAACCTGAAAATGTAGGTCTCTTCCTTATCTTTCTAGGGACAACAAGATCTCTAAAATCCGATATCTGTAGCTCTAGTTAGGCTCTACGCAAGGCAACAAGGTCAGGATGAGTGAAAAATCCTAAAAGTAACAATGTTTAGCTGTTAAGCCCAATAATGTAAAAGTAAAAACAATGATTGTATAAGTTTTCTAATTTCCGTCTCTATCTGGATTGTGCGGCTGTAAACTGCTATTTATGCTTATTAATCCTGACCTAACCCTAGACCAAATTAAGGGCCTCTGAATAAGCTTTCCAGCAAGGTATCATATGCCTTAATTGGTCTTAAGATGAGTAAGTTAGGGCAATTTATGTGAAGGAAATCATGGACTGCGCACTGATCTGCGCCAGAGAACTCGAGACCCAATTTATTCTTGATTTTGGCATAATTCGACAATTCTTGTGACACCTTAAATTGTTGGTCTCTTCCTTATCTTTCTATGGACATCATGATCACCAATATCCGATATTTGTAGCTCTAATTATGCTCTGGAAAAGGCAACAAGGTCAGGATGAGTGAAAAATCCAAAAATTAACAATGTTTAGAAGTTAAACCCAATAATGTAAAAGCAAAAACAATGATTGTAAAAGTTGTATAATTTCCGTCTCTCTCTGGCTTGTGCGACTGAAACTTCTATTTATTCTTATTAATCATGACCTAACCCTAGACCAAATTAAGGGCCTCTGAATAAGCTTTCAAACAAGGTATCATATGCCTTAATTGGGCTTAAGATGAGTAAGTTAGGCCTATTTAAGTGAAAGAACATCATGGACTGCGCACTGATCCGCGCCAGAGAACTCGAGACCCAATTAAGCCTTGATTTTGGCCTAATTTGACAATTCTTGTGAAACCTGAAATTGTAGGTCTCTTCCTTATCTTTCTAGGGACAGCAAGATCACCAAAATCCGATATCTGTAGCTCTAGTTATGCTCTGTGCAAGGCAACAAGGTCAGGATTAGTGAAAAATCCGAAAATTAACAATGTTTCGCAATTAAGCCCAATTAAGCCCAATAATGTAAAAGTAAAAACAATGATTGTAAAAACTGTCTAATTTCCATCTCTCTGGCTTGTACGGCTGTAAACTACTATTTAAGCTTATTAATCCACACGTAACCCTAGACCATATTAATGGACTCCGAATAAGCTTTGCAACAAGGTATCATATGCCTTAATTGGGCTTAAGATGAGTAAGTTAGGCCCATTTAAGTGAAGAAATATAATGGACTGCGCACTGATCTACGCCACAGAACTCGGGAACCAATTAATCCTTGATTTTGGCCAAATTTGACAATTCTTGGAAACCTAAAATTGTAGGTCTCTTCCTTATCTTTCTAGGGACAGCAAGATCTCCAAAATCCAATATATGTTGCTCTAGTTATGCTCTTCGCAAGGCAACAAGGTCAGGATGAGTGAAAAATCTGAAAACTAACAAAGATTAGCAATTAAGCCTAATTAAGCCCAATAACGTAAAAGCAAAAACAATGATTGTAAAAGTTGTCTAATTACGGTCTCTCTCTGACTTGTATGACTGAAAACTGTTATTTATGCTTATTAATCTTGAGCTAACCCTAGACCAAATTAAGGGCCTCTGAATAAGCTTTCCAACAAGGTATCGTATGCCTTAATTGGGCTTAAGATTAGTGAGTTAGACCCATTTAAGTGAAGGAACATTATGGACTGTGCACTAATCCGTGCTAGAGAACTCTGGACCCAATTTAGCCTTGATTTTGGCCTAATATGACAATTCTTGTGAAACCTAAAATTGTAGGTCTCTTCCTTATCTTTCTAGAGACTGCAAGATCACCAAAATCCGATATCTGTGGCTCTAGTTATGCTCTGCGCAAGGCAATAAGGTCAGGATGAGTAAAACATTCGAAAATTAACAATGTTTCGCAATTAAGCCCAATAATGTAAAAGTAAAAAAAATGATTGTAAAAGTTGTATAATTTCTGGCACTCTCTGGCTTGTGCGGCTCTAAACTGCTATTTATGCTAATTATTCCCGACCTAACCTAGACCAAATTAAGGGACTCTGAATAATCTTTTCGACAAGGTATCATATGCTTTAGTTGGGCTTAAGATGAGTAAGTTAGGCCCATTTAAGAGAAGGAACATTATGGACTGCGCACTGATCCGCGCCAGAGAACTCGGGACCCAATTTAGCCTTGATTTTGTCCTAATTTGACAATCTTGTGAAACTTGAAATTGTAGGTCTCTTCCTTATCTTTCTAGGGACAACAAGATCACCAAAATCCGATATGTGTTGCTCTAGTTATGCTCTGCGCAAGGCAACAAGGTCAGGATGAATGAAAAATCCTAAAATTAACAATGTTTATCAATTAAGCCCGATAATGTAAAATAAAAAACAATATTTGTAAAAGTTATCTAATTTCCATCTCTCTCTTGTTTGCGCGGCTGTAAACTGCTATTTAAGCTTATTAATCCGGACCTAAACCTAGACCAAATTAAGGGCCTCTGAATAAGCTTTCCAACAAGGTATCATATGCCTTAATTGGGCTTAAGATGAGTTAGTTAGGCCCATTTAACAGAAGGAACATCATGGACTGCGCACTAATCCGTTCCAGAGAACTCGGGACCCAATTTAGCTTTGATTTTGGCCAAATTTGACAATTCTTGTGAAACCTGAAATTGTAGGTCTCTTGCTTATCTTTATGGGGACATTAAGATCACCAAAATCCGATATCTGTAGCTCTAGTTATGCTCTGTGCAAGGCAACAAGGTCAGGATTAGTGAAAAATCCGAAAATTAACAATGTTTCGCAATTAAGCCCAATAATGTAAAAGTAAAAACAATGATTGTAAAAACTGTCTAATTTCCATCTCTCTGGCTTGTACGGCTGTAAACTGCTATTTAAGCTTATTAATCCACACGTAACCCTAGACCATATTAATGGACTCCGAATAAGCTTTCCAACAAGGTATCATATGCCTTAATTGGGCTTAAGATGAGTAAGTTAGGCCCATTTAAGTGAAGAAATATAATGGATCGTTGACTGATCCACGCCACAGAACTCGGGAACCAATTAATCCTTGATTTTGGCCAAATTTGACAATTCTTGGAAACCTAAAATTGTAGGTCTCTTCCTTATCTTTCTAGGGACAGCAAGATCTCTAAAATCCAATATATGTTGCTCTAGTTATGCTCTTCGCAAGGCAACAAGGTCAGGATGAGTGAAAAATCTGAAAACTAACAAAGATTAGCAATTAAGCCCAATTAAGCCCAATAACGTAAAAGCAAAAACAATGATTGTAAAAGTTGTCTAATTTCGGTCTCTCTCTGACTTGTATGACAGAAAACTGTTATTTATGCTTATTAATCTTGAGCTAACCCTAGACCAAATTAAGGGCCTCTGAATAAGCTTTCCAACAAGGTATCCTATGCCTTAATTGGGCTTAAGATTAGTAAGTTAGACCCATTTAAGTGAAGGAACATTATAGACTGCGCACTAATCCGCGCTAGAAAACTCTGGACCCAATTTAGCCTTGATTTTGGCCTAATATGACAATTCTTGTGAAACCTAAAATTGTAGGTCTCTTCCTTATCTTTCTAGAGACTGCAAGATCACCAAAATCCGATATCTGTGGCTCTAGTTATGCTCTGCGCAAGGCAATAACATCAGGATGAGTAAAAAATTCGAAAATTAACAATGTTTCGCAATTAAGCCCAATAATGTAAAAGTAAAAAAAATGATTGTAAAAGTTGTATAATTTCTGGCTCTCTCTGGCTTGTGCGGCTCTAAACTGCTATTTATGCTAATTATTCCCGACCTAACCCTAGACCAAATTAAGGGACTCTGAATAAGCTTTCCGACAAGGTATCATATGCTTTAGTTGGGCTTAAGATGAGTAAGTTAGGCCCATTTAAGTGAAGGAACATCATGGACTGCGCACTAATCCGTTCCAGAGAACTCGGGACCCAATTTAGCTTTGATTTTGGCCAAATTTGACAATTCTTGTGAAACCTGAAATTGTAGGTCTTTTGCTTATCTTTATGGGGACATCAAGATCACCAAAATCCGATATATGTAGCTCTAGTTATGCTCTGCGCAAGGCAACAAGGTCAGGATGAGTGAAAAATCTGAAAACTAACAATGTTTAGCAATTAAGACCAATTAAGCCCAATAATGTAAAAGCAAAAACAATGATTGTAAAAGTTGTCTAATTTCGGTCTCTCTCTGGCTTGTACGGCAGTAAACTGCTATTTATGCTTATTAATCCTGACCTAACCCTAGACCAAATTAAGGGACTCTGAATAAGTAAGCTTTAATTGAGCTTAAGATGAGTAAGTTAGGCCCATTTAAGTGAAGGAACATTATAGACTGCGCACTGATCTACGCCAGAGAACTCGGGACCCAATTTAGCCTTGATTTTGGCCTAATTTGACAATTATTATGACACCTGAAATTATAGGTCTCTTCCTTATCATTCTAGGGATAGCAAGGTCAACAAAATCCAATATCTGTAGCTCTACTTATGCTCTGTGCAGGACAACAAGGTCAGGATGTTTGAAAAATCCAAAATTTAACAATGTTTGGCAATTAAGCGCAATTAAGCCCAATAATGTAAAAGCAAAAAAATGATTGTAAAAGTTGTCTAATTTCCGTCTCTCTATGATGTGTACGGCTGTAAACTGCTATTTATGCTTATTAATCCTGACCAAATTAAGGGACTCTGAATAAGCTTTCCAATAAGGTATCATATGCCTTAATTGGGGTTAAGATGAGTAAGTTAGGCCCATTTAAGTGAAGGAAAATCATGGACTCCTCACTAATCCGAGCCAGAGATCTCGGGACCCAATTTAGCCTTGATTTTGGCCTAATTTGACAATTCTTGTGAAACCTGACATTGTAGGTCTCTTCCTTATCTTTCTAGGGACAGCAAGACCACGAAAATCCGATATCTGTAGCTCTAGTTAGGCTCTACGCAAGGCAACAAGGTTAGGATGAGTGAAAAATCCGAAAATTAACAATGTTTAGCAATTAACCAAAATTAAGCCAAATAATGTAAAAGAAAAAACAATGATTGTAAAAGTTGTCTAATTTTCGTCTCTCTCTGGCTTGTGCGGTTGTAAACTGCTATTTATGCTTATTAATCCCGACCTAACCCTAGACCAAATTAAGGGCCTCTGAATAAGATTTCCAACAAGGTATCATATGCTTTAGTTGGGCTTAAGATGAGTAAGTTAGGCCCATTTAAGTGAAGGAACATCATGGACTGCGCATTGATCCGTGCCAGAGAACTCGGGACTCAATTTACCCTTGATTTTTCCCTAATTTGACAATTCTTGTGAAACCTGAAATTGTAAGTCTCTTCCTTATCTTTCTAGAGACAGCAAGATCACCAAAATCCGATATCTGTAGCTTTAGTTATGCTATGCACAAGGCAAGAAGGTCCGGATGAGTGAAAATTCCGAAAATTAACAATGTTTAGCAATTAAGCCCAATTAATCCCAATAATATAAAAGCAAAAATAGTGATTGTAAAAGTTGCCTAATTTCCGTCTCTCTATGGCTTGTGCCGTTGTAAACAGCTATTTATGCTTATTAATCATGACCTAACCCTAGATCAAATTAAGGGCCTCTGAAAAAGCTTTCCAACAAGGTATCATATGCCTTAATTAGGCTTAGGATGAGTAAGTTAGGCCCATTTAAGTGAAGGAACATCATGGACTGTGCACTGATCCGCGCCATGATCCTTCATGTTAGAGTACAACCAACGTTCCTATTGCATTAATGGCTTCCCAGAACGACTATATCGCATTAATGACTGCCCAGAACGACTCTATTGCATTAATGGCTGCCCATAACGACTCTATTGCATTTAATGAAGTTCTGCTTGAAGCCAACATCTGAGGGAATGTCTCTAACGGATCCTAAATGCTTGAAGACCATAACTACAGAAATCGTTGAAGATGAAGAAGAAGAGAATACACATTGCATTAGAAGCCATTACTTTGCGCATCAATTTCTTCATTCTTTCATTCTTTATTCTTCAATCATTTGAAGATATTACGCAGACATTCCTAAGCTTTACATTTAAACCACTCTCTGAGTGTTAGTGAAAGATCTGCCGTGAGAAGTTGTATTTATTACAAACCAAATGTCTCAAACAATACTTATCTTTGAGCCTAAAGAGGCTAGATGTGCAAACAATACTTGTTTTGAGCCTGAAGAGGCTAGGTGTGCAAACAATACTTGTTTTGATCCTGAAGAGGCTTGGCGTGCAAACAATACTTGTCTTTGAGCCTGAACAGGCTAGGTGTGCAAACAATACTTGAGTCTGTAACCTGATCAGTTATAGTGGATAAATCTTGGTGCTGCCAAGGACTGGACGTAGATCTTTGTTTTGAAGAGTGAACCAGGATAAATAACTGTTTCAATCTCTCCTTCCTTAAACTCTTTAATTGCTTTAGTTTTTTTTACGTCTATCAAGTGGTGTGTTTGAAAAAGTCACCCGTCCATACTGTATTCTTCCACTCGTCCAAATCTTGCATCTATTTACAAAAAGATTTCAACTTTGCTTAAATTCTGATAAACACAATTCAACCCCCCCTTCTCGTGTTTATACTTGTCTATTTCAGCATATGCCTTAATTGGGCTAAAGATGAGTAAGTTAAGCCAATTTAAGTGAAAGAACATCAAGGACTGCACACTGATCCGCTCCAGAGAACTCGGGACCCAATTTATCCTTGATTTTATCCTAATTTGACTATTCTCGTGAAACCTGAAATTGTAGGTCTCTTCCTTATCTTTCTAGGGACAACAAGATCACCAAAATCCGATATCTGTAGCTCTAGTTATGCTCTGCCCAAGGCGACAAGGTCCGGATGAGTGAAAAATCCGAAAATTAACTAACTTTAGCAATTAAGCCCGATTAAGCCCAATAATGTAAAAGCAAAAACAATGGTTGTAAAAGTTGTCTAATTTCAATCTCTCTCTAGCTTGTGCCGCTGTAAACTGCTATTTATGCTTATTAATCATGACCTAACCCTAGACCAAATTAAGGGCCTCTGAATAAGCTGTCCAACAGGGTATCGTATGCCTTAATTAGGCTTAAGATGAGAAAGCTAGGCCCATTTAAGTGAAGGAACATCATGGACTGCGCACTGATCCGTTCCAGAGAACTCAGGACTCAATTTAACCTTGATTTTGGGCTAATTTGACAATTTTTGTGACACCTGAAATTGTAGGTATCTTCCTTATCTTTCTAGAGACAGCAAGATCACCAAAATCCGATATATTTGTAGCTCTAGTTATGCTTTGTGCAAGGCAACAAGGTTAGGATGAGTGAAAAATCCAAAAATGAACAATGTTTAGCAATGAAGCCCATTATCATAATGTAAAAGCAAAAACAATGATTGTAAAAGTTGTCTAATTTTTACTCTCTCTGGCTTGTCCACTTGTAAACTGCTATTTATGTTTATTAATCCTGAACTAACCCTAGACCAAATTAAGGGCCTCTGAATAAGCTTTCCAACAAAGAATCATATGCCTTAATTGGGATTAAGATGAGTAAGTTAGGCCCATTTAAGTGAAGGAACATCATGGACTACAAACTTGTCCGATCCAGAGAACTCGGAACTCAATTTAGCCTTGATTTTGGCCTAATTTGACAATTCTTATGAAACCTGAAATTGTAGGTCTCTTCCTTATCTTTCTAGGGACAACAAGATCATCAAAATACGATATTTGTAGCTCTAGTTATGCTCATGCAAGGTAACAAGGTTAGGATGAGTGAAAAGTTCAAAAATTAACAATGTTTAGGAATGAAGCCCATACCATAATGTAAAAGCAAAAACAATGATGATAAAAGTTGTCTAATTTCGTGTCTCTCGGCTTGTCTGCTGTAAACCGCTATTTATGTTTATTAATCCTGGCACAACCCTAGACCAAATTATGGTCCTCGAATAAGGTTTCCAACAAAGAATCAAATGCCTTAATTGGCTTAAGATGAGTAAGTTAGCCAATTAAGTGAAGGAACATCATGGACAATTAGCCTTGATTTGACATCAAAAATCAAAATTAACTGGATCCAATTTAGCCTTGATTTTGGCCTAATTTGACATTTCTTGTGAAACCTGAAATTGTAGGTCTCTTCCTTATCTTTCTAGGGTCAGTAAGATCACCAAAATCCGATATATGTAGCTCTAGTTATGCTCTACGCAAGGCAACAAGGTCAGGATGAGTGAAAAATCTGAAAATTTACAATGTTTAGCAATTATACCCAATAATGTAAAAGCAAAAACCATGATTGTAAAATTTGTCTAAATTCCGCCTCTTTCTGGCTTGTGCGGCTGTAAATTGCTATTTATTATTATTAATCTTGACATAACCCTAGACCAAATTAAGGGTCTCTGAATAAGCTTTCCAACAAGGTATCATATGCCTCTATTGGGCTTAAGATGGGTAAGTTAGGCCCATTTAAGTGAAGGAACGTCATGGACTGCGCACTTGTTCGAACCAGAGAACTCGGGACACAATTTAGCCTTGATTTTGGCCTAATTTGACAATTCAAGTGAAACCTGAAATTGTAGGTCTCTTCCTTATCTTTCTATGTACAGCAAGATCACCAAAATCAGATATATGTAGCTCTAGTTATGCTCTGCGCAAGGCAACAAGGTCAGGATGAGTGAAAAATCTGAAAATTAACAATGTTTCGCAATTAAGCCCAATTAAGCCCAATAAAGTAACAGCAAAAACAATGATTGTAAAAGTTGTCTGATTTCCATCTCTCTCTGGTTTGTGCGGCAGTAAACTGATATTTATCTTATTAATCCTTAAATAACCCTAGACCAAATTAAGGGCCTCGAAATAAGCTTTCCAACAAGGTTTCGTATGCCTTACTTGGGCTTAAGATGAGTAAGTTAGGCCCATTTAAGTGAAGGAACGTCATGGACTGCACACTGATCGCGCCAGAGAACTCGGGACACAATTTTGCCTTTATTTTGACCTAATTTGACAATTCTTGTGAAACTTGAAATTGTAGGTCTCTACCTTATCTTTCTAGGGACAGCAAGATCACCAAAATCCGATATCTGTAGCTCTAGATATGCTCTGTGCAAGGTAACAAGGTATGGATGAGTGAAAAATCCGAAAATAAACAATGTTTAGAAATTAAGCCCAATGATGTAAAAGCAAAAACAATGATTATAAAAGTTGTCCAATTTCTGTCTCTCTCTGGCTTGTGCGGCTGTAAACTACTATTTATGCTTATCAATGCTGACCTATCCCTAGACTAAATTATGGGCCTCGAAAGCCCTCCCTTAATTATAGGCCCAATTAAGTGAAGGAACATCATGGACTGTGCAGTGATTCGAGCCAGAGAACTCAGGATCCAATTTAGCCTTGATTTTGGCCTAATTTGACAATACTTGTGAAACCTGAAATTGTTGGTCTCTTACTTATCTTTCTAGGGACATCAAGATCACCAAAATCCGATATCTGTAGCTCTAGTTATGCTCTGCGTAAGGAAACAAGGTCAGGATGAGTGAAAAATCGGAAAATTAACAATGTTTAGCAATTAAGCCCAATAATGTAAAAGCAAAAACAATGATTGTAAAAGTTGTCTAAGTTCCACCGTTCTCTGGCTTGTGCCGCTGTAAACTGCTATTTATTCTTATTAATCCTGACCTAACCCTAGACCAAATTAAGGGCCTCTGAATAAGCTTTCCAACAAGGTATCATAAGCCTTAATTGGGTTTAAGATGTGTAAGTTAGGCCCATTTAAGTGAAGGAACATCATGGACTGCGCACTTGTCTGAGCCAGAGAACTCGGGACACAATTTAGACTTGATTTTGGCCTAATTTGACAACTCTTGTGAAACCTGAAATTGTAGGTCTCTTCCTTATCTTTCTAGGGACAACAAGATCACCAAAATCCGATATCTGTAGCTTAAGTTATTCTCTGCCTAAGGCTACAAGGTCAGGTTGAGTGAAAAGTCCGAAAATTAACAATGTTTAGCAATGAAGCCCAATTAAGCCCCATAATGTAAAAGCAAAAACAATGGTTGTAAAAGTTGTCTAATTTTCGTCTTTCTCTGGTTGTCCTCCTGTAAACTGCTATTTTTGCTTTTTAATCCAAACCTAACCCTAGACCAAATTAAGGGCCTCGAAATAAGCTTTCCAACAAGGTATCATATGCCTTGATTGGGTTAAAGATGAGTAAGTTAGTCCCATTTAAGTGAAGGAACATCATGGACTCTACACTGATCCGCGCCAGAGAACTCGTGACACAATTTAGCCTTGATTTTGACATAATTTGACAATTCTTGTGAAACCTAAAATTGTAGGTTTCTTCCTTAACTTTCTGGGGACAGCAAGATCACCAAAATCCGATATTTGTAGCTCTAGTTATGGTCTGCACAAGGCAACAAGGTCAGGATGAGTGAAAAATCCGAAAATTAACAATGTTTCGTAATTAAGCCCAATAATGTAAAAGCAAAAACAATGATTGTAAAAATTGTCTAATTTACGTCTCTCTCTGGCTTGTGCGGCTGGAAACTGTAATTATGCTTATTAATCCTGACCTAACCCTAGAGCAAATTATGGGCCTCTGAATAAGCTTTCCAACAAGGTATCACATGACTTAATTGGGATTAAGATGCGCAAGTTAGGCCCATTTATGTGAAGGAACACCATGGACTGCACATTGATCCACGCCAGAGAACTCGGGACCCAATTTAGCCTTGATTTTGGCCTAATTTGACAATTCTTATGAAACCTGAAATTGTAGGTCTCTCTTCCTTATCTTTCTAGTGACAACAAAATCACCAAAATCCGATATTTGTAGCTCTAGTTATGCTCTGCGCAAGGCAACAAGGTCACGATGACTTAAAAATTCGAAAATTAACAATGTTTAGCAATTAAGCCCAATTAGCCCCATAATGTAAAAGCAAAAACAATGAGGGTAAAAGTTGTCTAATTGCCGTTTCTCTCTGGCTTATCCATCTGTAAACTGCTATTTTTGCTTATTAATCCTGACCTAACCCTAGACCAAATTAAGATCCTCTGAATAAGCTTTCCAACAAGGTAACATATGCCATAATTGGGCTTAAGATGAGTAAGTTAGGACCATTTAAGTGAAGGAACATCATGGACTGCGCACTGATCCGCGCCAAAGAACTCGGGATCCAATTTTACCTCGACTTTGTCGTAATTTGACAATTCTTGTGAAACATGAAATTGTAGGTCTCTTCCTTATCTTTCTAGGGACATCAAGATCACCAAAATCCGATATCTGTAGCTCAAGTTATGCTCTGTGCAAGGCAACAAGGTCATGATTAGTGAAAAATCCGACAATTAACAATGTTTCCCAATTAAGCCCAATAATGTAAAAGGAAAAACAATGATTGTAAAAATTGTCTAATTTCTGTCTCTCTCTGGCTTGTGCGGCTGTAAACTGCTATTTATGCTTATTAATCCTGACCTAACCTTAGACCAAATTAAGGGACTCCGAATAAGCTTTCCAACAAGGTATCATATTCCTTAATTGGGCTTAAGATGAGTAAGTTAGGCCCTTTTAGGTGAAGGAACATCATGGACTGTGCACTGATCCGCGCCTGAGAACTCGGGACCCAATTTAGCCATGATTTTGGCCTAATTTGACAATTCTTGTGAAACCTGAAATTGTAGGTCTATTCCTTATCTTTCTAGGGATAGCAAGATAACCAAAATCCTATATCTATAGCTCTAGTTATACTCTGTGCAAGGAAACAAGGTCAGGATGAGTGAAAAATCTGAAAATTAACAGTGTTTAGCAATTAAGCCCAATTAAGCCCCATTATGTAAAAGCAAAAACAATGATTGTAAAAGTTGTCTAATTTCCGTCTCTCTCTGTGTTGTCCAGCTGTAAACTGCTATTTATGCTTATTAATCCTTTGTCAACCCTAGAACAAATTAAGGGCCTCTGAGTAAGCTTTCCAACAAGGTTTCATATTCTTTAATTGGGCTTAAGATCAGTAAGTTAGGCCCATTTAAGTGAAGGAACATCATGGACTGCGCACTGATCCGCGCCTGAGAACTCGGGACCCAATTTAGCCTTTATTTTGGCCTAATTTGACAATTCTTGTGAAACCTTAAATTGTAGTTCTCTTCATTATCTTTCTATTGACAGCAAGATCACCAAAATCCGATATCTGCAGCTCAAGTTATGCTCTGCGCAAGGCAACAAGATCAGGATGGGTGAAAAATCCGAAAATTAACAATGTTTAGGAATTAAGCCCAATAATGTAAAAACAAAAACAATGATTGTAAAAGTTGTCTAATTTCCGTCTCTCTCTGGCTTGTGCGGCTGTAAACTCCTATTTATGCTTGTTAATCCTGACCTAACCCTAGACCAAATTATGGGCCTCTGAATAAGCTTTCCAACATGGTATCATATGTTAAGTCTCTAAAATGTCTGATGTGGTTTTACCTAAGTTTTTATGAGAACTATTCAAGATAGAAGCACTTATCTTATGAACGCGAATTCTATAAGGATTATCATAATCGTATTTCAAGAACCAGAAAGAGACTTGAAGCCTTCTCTCCTACTCAGATTCATGCTTATCAAGAAAAGTCAGAAGTTACTCTCTCAAGCAACCTTGGATAATCAGAACCAAAGGCCGGTTAAAGAGTGCTTCCAACATGCTTTATTCCCTAGTACCTCTAGTCCTTACACGAAAAGGGAAGTGTACTCAGCAAAGTACAAAAAGCTCTATGCATAACTCTGACATAGCTGTATCACGATGCATAAAGCCATGATCCTTCATGTTAGAGTACAACCAACGTTCCTATTGCATTAATGACTGCCCTGAACGACTCTATTGCATTAATGGCTGCCCAGAATGACTATATTGCATTAATGGCTGCCTAGAACGACTCTATTGCATTTAATGAAGTTCTGCTTGAAGCCAACATCTGAGGGAATGTCTCTAACGGATCCTAAATGCTTGAATACCATAACTACAGAAGTCGTTGAAGATGAAGAAGAAGAGAATACACATTGCATTAGAAGCCATTACTCTGCGCATCAATTTCTTCATTCTTTCATTTTGTATTCTTCAATCATTTGAAGATATTACGCAGACTTTCCTAAGCATTACATTTAAGCCTGAAGAGGCTAGGTGTGCAAACAATACTTGTTTTGAGCCTGAAGAGGCTAGGTGTGAGCCTGAAGAGGCTAGGTGTGCAAACAATACTTGCCTTTGAGCCTGAAGAGGCTAGGTGTGCAAACAATACTTGAGAATCAGAACTCGATCGGTTATCTTTGGATAAATCTTGATGCTGCTAAGGACTGGACGTAGCTCTTTGTTTTGAAGAGTGAACCAGGATAAATAACTGTGTCAATCTATCCTTCCTTAAACTCTTTAATTGCTTTAGTTTTTCTTACATCTATCAAGTGGTGTGTTTGAAAAAGTAACCCATCCATCTTGTATTCTTCCACTCGTCCAAATCTAGCTTCTGTTTACGAAAAGATTTCAACTTTGCTTAAATTCTGATAAACACAATTCAACCCCCCCTTCTCGTGTTTATACTTGTCTATTTCATCATATGCCTTAATTGGGCTTAAGATGAGTAAGTTAGGCCAAATTAAGTGAAGGAACATCATGGGATCGTGCCTTCGATCCGTGCCAGAGTACTCGGGATCCAATTTAGCCTTGATTTTGGCCTAACTTGACATTTCTTGTGAAACCTGAAATTGTAGGTCTCTTCCTTATCTTTCTAGGGACATCAAGATCACCAAAATCCGATATCTGTAGCTCTAGTTATGCTCTGCGCAAGGTAACAAGATCAGGATGTGTGAAAAATCCGAAAATTAACAATGTTTAGGGATTAAGCCCAATAATGTAAAAGCGAAAACAGTGATTGTAAAAGTTGTCGAATTTCCATCTCTCTATGGCTTGTGCGGCTGTAAACTGCTATTTTTGCTTGTTAATCCTAACCTAACCCTAGACCAAATTAAGGACCTCTGAATAAGCTTTCTAACAAGGTATCATATGTTAAGTCTCTAAAATGTCTGATGTGCTTTTTCCTAAGTTTTTATGAGAACTAAACATTGGTTAATGATTTAATTAACCTTCATATTGGTTGCTAACCTATCTATCGAGTGTGCAGATTAAATAAGAGAATCATCCGTCCAACACACAAGTGATCGAAACAAACATCCAGCACTGTAGTGATTGAAACGTACGTCCAAAATGCAAGAGATAGAAACTTGCGTCCACTAAAGTGATGAAAGCCCGCGTCTACTAAAGGTATCAGAAGCGCTCGTCCAATGACGTGGCAGATGGAGCTCGTCCATTAAGGAATCAGAATGGCTCGTCCAATGACGTGGCAGATGGAGCTCGTCCATTAAGGAATCAGAATGGCTCGTCCAAGGACGTGGCATCTGGATCTCGTCCATTAAGGTATCAGAAGCGCTCGTCCAATGACGTGGTAGATGAAGCTCGTCCATTAAGGAATCAGAAACACTCGTCAATGACGTGGCATATGGAGCTCATCCACTAAAGTAACAGAGGCTCTCGTCCACTAAAGTAACAGAGGCTCTCGTCCACTAAAGTAACAGAGGCTCTTGTCCACTAAAGTAACATAGGCTCTCGTCCACTAAAGTAACAGAAGTGCTCATCCACTAAAGGTGACAGAAGCGCTCGTCCACACTAGTCTTTGGACTTACTGAGTCCTTAATATGGAGCTCGTCTACTAGCCCGAATGAAAACTCAAATGGCTAGATTGACGCGGTTATTTTCAAGATAGAAGCATTTATCTTATGAACGCGAATTCTATAAGGATTATCAGAATCGTATTTCAAGAACCAGAAAGAGACTTGAAGCCTTCTCTCCTACTCAGTTTCACGCTTATCAAAAAAGTCAGAAGTTACTCTCTCTAGTAACCTTGGATAATCAGAACCAAAGGCCGGTTAAAGAGTGCTCCCAACATGCTTTATTCCCTAGTACCTCTACACGAAAAGGGAAGTGTACTCAGCAAAGTACAAAAAGCTCTCTGCATAACTCTGATATAGCTGTATCATGATGCATAAAGCCATGATCCTTCAAGTTTGAGTACAACCAACGTTCCTATTGCATTAATGGCTGCCCAGAATGACTCTATTGCATTTAATGAAGTTCTGATTGAAGCCAACATCTGAGGGAATGTCTCTAATGGATCCCAAATGCTTGAAGACCACTACTACAGAAGTCGTTGAAGTTGAAGAAGAAGTGAATACACATTGCATTAGAAGCCATTACTCTGCGCATCAATTTTTTCATTCATTCATTATGTATTCTTCAATCATTTGAAGATATTACGCAGACTTTCCTAAGCTTTACATTTAAACCACTCTCTGAGTGTTAGTGAAAGATCTGCCGTGAGAAGTTGTATTTATTACAAACCAAATCTCTCAAACAATACTTGTCTTTGAGCCTCAAGAGGCTAGGTGTGCATACAATACTTGTTTTGAGCCTGAAGAGGCTAGGTGTGAAAACAATACTTGTTTTGAGCCTGAAGAGGCTAGGTGTGAAAACAATACTTGAGTCTGTAACCTGATCAGTTAAAGTGGATAAATCTTGGTGCTGCCAAGGACTGGACGTAGCACTTTGTTTTGAAGAGTGAACCGGGATAAATAACTGTGTCAATCTCTCCTTCCTTAAACTCTTTAATTACTTTATTTTTTCTTACGTCTATCAAGTGGTGTGTTAGAAAAAGTCACCCGTTGACACGCTGTCGCGCACGCGCCAAAAAGTGAGCGGTTTACAAAAATATGTAGTTTAGGGAGCGACAACTCGAGTATCGTCTCACAAGGACTCTTGGGTTGTTACTAACACAAAAATCAGTTTTTTTTTGGGGGGGGGGGGGGGGGGGTTGGATTTAAATGCAAATAAGAAAACAGAGCAGAAAATATTGCAAATAAAATAACTATCAAATAGCTAAAAAACTATTAACCTACTGTTCTCGGTTTCCCACTATCATTGGTTTACATAATTCCATGCCTTAAGCAGATTCTAAACCCTTTTCGATTGTAGCATCAATTAACAAGCGAAACCGACGCTACAAGACATATGTTCCTATTCCCGAATTAAGAAAACGGGGTGAAGCACTCATGAACTAAGCGAACATGAACGAACACACGCGAATTAAGCAAACGCGATTAAGTATAGGAACATACAATCATCGAAACAAATCTATACCTATCCTATATAATCATGAATTAAGCAAACAGAACATACAGAACAAATATTGAAGGAGAATAGCATAAAGTTCAGGAATTACAAAACCTCAAGTGCGGTGGAACCCGATTACAGTAGATTAATCAAAGGAGACTAATTCTCCATTACAAAAGAAACACAAAATGCTAAACCTACTGTTGCAGCCGCAACTGTGAAAAGAAAAGAAAAGAAAGATGATAGAAGATGAGAAGAGAGAAGATTCTGTCCTACAACAGACTTAAATACAGATTCTGGATTCCGCGAGCTCGCGAGGCGAGCATACCTTCGCGAGGCGAATAATATGAACAGTCTTCAGTGTTTGGCCCTCTCGCGAGGCGATCTTATCATTCGCGAGGCGAGACTCTTCAAATTCCAAAATGTCACAACCGTGACCTTCAACACGGGTAAGCCGTGATGGCTTCTGGTCTTCCAGGGTTGGATTACTCGCGAGGCGAGTCAAGTATTCGCGGGCGAGACAGAGAGAGGATTGCATTTTCGGCACGATCACGCTTCAGGTTCGCGAGTCTAGCAACCTCTCGCTGGGCGAAAAACTCCAAACTGCTTCACTTTATTAACCTGAAAACAAGAATTAACAGTAAGTACTTTATTCGACTCTGAATCAGCTAAATTAACCTAAAAATACTTTAGAGACTCAAAATGCTGCTTGACGACAATCAAGTCTAATTTGGGCGAAATCGATATATAATTAGCACAAAAACACGGTCATACTAGCCATAAAACTAGCTGAGCCAGAGGCTGATCAAAATACCCCAAACTTAAACTTTGCTTGTCCCCAAGTAAACTAAAACTCAAAAACTCAAAAAGACTCAAGACATGGCAAGCTTAAAAGATTTAATCAACTTTGCACAAATTTCAAGCAAGTCAACAAAATAATTTTTCCTTCAACGTCCCCCCTTTCAAACAAAGCAATCCCCACATTCATTTACTCTAAACATTTGATAATTTCTACCATTCATGCAATCATTAATCTAAGCAAGGGATCCAAGTTACACACAAGAGGGAGATCACCAAATTCAAACAATCACCTTCCTCACAAGGGAATTCAGTGTTTCACTCAATCGTTCAGTTTGTCTAGGTTATCAACATTTCACTCAATTCACCTTCCAAGAACACTTCCCATGAATTTGATTTTCATCTCAAAATGGTTCCCACGGAAACATGCATGCAACATCAAAAGGTCTTTTATGGTTGTAATGGGGCCTGGCTAAAGGTAGGATATACAAAGGTACTAGGCTTAAGTCCCTAGGAACTAAGAGAGCATGAAACAGTTTTATACATCGAATTTCCACTCAAGTTCCTTTTTTTTTCATTTTTCTTTATGCTTTTGGGTGACTACAGCCTTTTGCTTCAAATAGCCTTTTTGACATTTTTGCACTTTTTATTTTTTTTTATTTTTTTTCTTTTTATTTCTTTCTCTTTTTTTTTCTCACCCCAGAATGACATGTCACGTCCTTGTAGCCACCCCAAACTTAGTTTCTTGCAACCATTCTCTTGCTAAGCTTCCATGATCTCCTAATCCTAAGATCGGGTTCACATGGTCTTTCCAGATTTGGGCTCAAAACATAGGGTTATCAAGAAATAATAGGCTAATTAGGCTCAATGGGGCTAACTAGGGAACATGCATTAGGAAGGGTTCATTTTAGGCTAAGTAGCTATTTACAAAGAAAAATGCCTAAATCATTTGATGCAAGCACATAAACATGCAAACCAAGTAGAGACTCGAGCAAATTCGGGAAAGTGCAACTTGAAAGTTATTCACACAGTTAAAAACATGCTGGAGGCTCAAATCCTCACCTGGACATTTTTGCAAATTGTTTGACCGAGATTCTATCCCTAGTGTGTGCATCCCTTCACCCCAAACTTATCATAAATCATGCAATCACAATAAAATATCTCAAAGTTCAGTTTTCAATTTTTCAAGTGGGGATCAAATTTTCAATTTTCAAAAATTTTTTCTACCTAGGGGGAAAACAGTCAACACATAACATGCAATCCATCTATGCAAAATTCAATCAAAACCCAATCAAACTTGCAGACACAAGACTCAACACACATACTCCTGATCTTCTAAAATTATTCAGGAGCTAAAAAGAAAAAAAAAAAAAATAGAGCAAGGCAAAGCAATTAAAAAGAGTAAGGTTGGGAGAAAACTCATGGGGCGGTTCCACCGAGATCCCACCTTGTGCGTGATACAGCAGCCACGGAATGCTCAAATTGCAATATGATCCTCCCGGATCCCATGGCATGAAGCATAAAGCCCAAATGATAGACAAGGTACGGAAGCTTGTTCCATGGTCTCCTAACTTGCAGCCTTGATATGGAGGTGAGCATTTGACAATTATGGTGACCTCGCCAAGTGCGGCGGACTTCTCACTCCCTCTTGGGTCAGAGATGACCTCTTTCTCAATAAAGTCCTCCCAATAAAATCGGGGTTCAACCTCTTGGACTGGCCACAGTGTCTTCATATCCAAGGGTGCAAAATCCAGAGGATTGAACTCCATCACTGGTGGTTCCACAGGGGGAGGTGGCAAACAGGCAGAGAGGGTTTCTGGTGCTGCTTCATTTTCTGCACGTTCTTCATTCACTGCACTAACAATTCCATCACCTGTTATACATGAAGAATTCTCAGCACACACCACACAAAGGTTAGAGTTAGTACAATCAACACATATGGTACAATAAACTGAATCAGTAAAGGCTTGAATGTCTGGAACTTCAACACACAGTTCATCAATAATAGTTGTTCTTGAAACTAAAAATACTTTAGAGACTCAAAATGCTGCTTGACGACAATCAAGTCTAATTTGGGCGAAATCGATATATAATTAGCACAAAACCACGGTCATACTAGCCATAAAACTAGCTGAGCCAGAGGCTGATCACCCGTCCATCCTGTATTCTTCCACTCGTCCAAATCTAGCTTCTGTTTACGAAGAGATTTCAACTTTGCTTAAATTCTGATAAACACAATTCAACCCCCTTTCTCATGTTTATACTTGTCTATTTCATCATATGCCTTAATTGGGCTTAAGATGAGTAAGTTAGGCCAATTTAAGTGAAGGAACGTCATAGACTGTGCACTAATCCGTGCCAGAGAACTCGGGACCCAATTTAGCCTTGATTTTGGACTAATTTGACTATTCTTGTGTAACCTGAAATTGTAGGTCTCTTTCTTATCTTTCTAGGGACAGCAAGATCACCAAAATCCGATATCTGTAGCTCTAGTTATGCTCTGCGCAAGGCAACAAGGTCAGGATGAGTGAAAAATCCAAAAATTAACAATGTTTAGCAATTAAGCCCAATTAAGCCCACCAATGTAAAAGCAAAAACAATGATTGTAAAAGTTGTCTAAGTTCCGTCTCTCTCTGTCTTGTGCGGCTGTAAACTGCTATTTATTCTTATAACAATGACCTAACCCTAGACCAAATTAAGGGCCTCTGAATAAGATTTCCAACACGGTATCATATACCTTAATTGGGCGTAAGATGGGTAGGTTAGGCCCATTTAAGTGAAGGAACATCATGGAATGCGCACTAATCCACGACAGAGAACTCGTGACCCAATTTAGCCTTGATTTTGGCCTAATTTGACAATTCTTGTGAAACCTAAAATTGTAGGTCTCTTCCTTATCTTTCTAGGTACAACAAGATCACCAAATTTTGATATCTGTAGCCCTAGTTATGTTCTGCCCAAGGCAACAAGGTCAGGATGAGTAAAAAATCCGAAAATTAACAATGTTTAGCAATTAAGCCCAATAATGTAAAAGCAAAAACAATGGTTGTAAAAGTTGTTTAATTTTCATCTCCCTCTGGCTTGTATCGTTGTGAACTGCTATTTGGGCTTATTAATCATGATCTAACCCTAGACCAAATTAAGGGCCTCTGAATAAGCTTTCCAACAAGGTATTATATGTCTTAATTGGGCTTAAGATGAGTAAGTTAGGCCCATTTAAGTGAAGGAACATCATGGACTGCGCACTAATCCTTGCCAAAGAACTCGGGACCCAATTTAGCCTTGATTTTGGCCTAATTTAACAATTCTTGTGAAACCTAAAATTGTAGGTCTCTTCCTTATCTTTCTAAGGACAGCAAGATCACAAAATCCGATATTTGTAGCTCTAGTTATGCTCTACGCAAGGCAATAAGGTCAGGATGAGTGAAAAATCCGAAAAGTAACAATGTTTAGGAATTAATCCCAATATTGTGAAAGCAAAAACAATGATTATAAAAGTTGTCTAATTTTCGACTGTCTCTGACTTGTGCATCTGTAAACTTCTATTTATGCTTATTAATCCTGACCTAACCCTAGACCAAATGAAGGGCCTCTGAATAAGCTTTCCAACAAGGTATCATATGCCTTAATTGGGTTTAATATGAGTAAGTTAGGCCCATTTAAGTGAAGGAACATCATGGATTACGCACTCATCCGCACCAGAGAACTCGGGACCCAATTTAGCCTTGATTTTGGCCTAAGTTTCCAACTCTAGTGAAACCTAAAATTGTAATTATCTTCCTTATCTTTCTAGGGACAACAAGATCACCAAAATCCGATATATTTATCTCTAGTTATGCTCTGCGGAAGGCAACAAGGTCAGGATGAGTGAAAAATCCGAAAATTAACAATGTTTAGCAATTAAGCCCAATAATGTAAAAACAAAAACAATGATTGTAAAAGTTGTCTAAGTTCCGCCTCTCTCTGGCTTGTCCAGCTGTAAACAGCTATTTATTCTTATTAACACTGACCTAACCCTAGACCAAATTAAGGGCCTCTGAATATGCTTTCCAACAAGGTATCATATGCCTTAATTGGGCTTAAGATGGGTATGTTAGGCCCATTTAAGTGAAGGAAGATCATGGACTGCGCACATGTCCGAGCCAGAGAACTCGGGACCCAATTTAGCTTTGATTTTGGCCTAATTTGACAATTCTTTTGATACCTGAAATTGTAGGTCTCTTCTTTATCTTTCTAGGGACAGCAAGATCACCAAAATCCGATATTTGTATCTATAGTTATGTTCTGCGCAAGGCAACATGGTCAGGATGAGTGAAAAATCCGAAAATTAACAATGTTTAGCAATTAAGCCCAATTAGCCCCATAATGTAAAAGCAAAATCAATGATGGTAAAAGTTGTCTAATTTCCTTTTCTCTCTGGCTTGTCCGGCTGTAAACTGCTATTTATGCTTTTTAATCCGGACCTAACCCTAGACCATATTAAGGGACACCGAATAAGCTTTTCAACAAGGTATCATATGCCTTATTTGGGCTTAAGATGAGTAAGTTAGGCCCATTTAAGTGAAGCAACATCATGGACTGCACACTGATCCGCGCCAAAGACCTGGGGACCCAATTTAGCCTTGATTTTGGCCTAATTTGACAATTCTTATGAAACCTGAAATTGTAGGCCTCTTCCTTATTTTTCTAGGGACAGCAAGATCACCAAAATCCGATATTTGTAGCTCAAGTTATGCTCTGTGCAAGGCAACAAGGTCAGGATGAGTGAAAAATCCGTAAATTAACAATGTTTCGCAATTAAGCCCAATAATGTAAAAGAAAAAACAATGATTGTAAAAATTGTCTAATTTTAGTCTCTGTCTGGCTTGTGCGGCAGTAAACTTCGATTTATGATTATTAATCCTGACCTAACCCTAGACCAAACTAAGGGACTCCGAATAAGCTTTCCAACAAGGTATCATATGTCTTAATTGGGCTTAAGATGAGTAAGTTAGGCCCATTTAAGTGAAGGAACATCATGGACTGCATACTGATCCGTGCCAGAGAACTCGGGACTCAATTTAGCCTTGATTTTGGCCTAATTTTACAATTCTTGTGAAACCTGAAATTGTAGGTCTCCTCCTTATCTTTCTAGGGAAAGCAAGATCTCCAAAATCTGATATTTATAGCTCAAGTTTTACTCTGTGCAAGGCAACAAGTTCAAGATGGGTGAAAAATCCGAAAATTAACAATGATTTGCAATAAAGCCCAATAATGTAAACGGAAAAACATTGATTGTAAAAATTGTCTAATTTCCGTCTGTCTCTGGCTTGTGCGGCTGTAAACTGTTATTTATGCTTATTAATCCTGACCTAACCCATGACCAAATTAAGGGCCTCTGAATAAACTTTCCAACAAGGTATCATATACCTTAATTTGGCTTAAGATGAGTAAGCTAGGCACATTTAAGTGAAGGAACATCATAGACTGCGCCCTGATCCGCGCAAGAGAACTTGGGACCCAATTTAGCCTTGATTTTGTCCTAATTTGACAATTCTTGTGAAACCTGAAATTGTAGGTCTCTTCCTTATCTTTCTAGGGAAAGCAAGATCACCAAAATCCGATATCTATAGCTCAAGTAATGCTCTGCACAAGGCATAAGGTCAGGATGAGTGAAAAATCCGAAAATTAACAATCTTTAGTAATTAAGCCCAATAATGTAAAAGCGAAAACAGTGATTGTAAAAGTTGTCTAATTTCCGTCTCTCTGGCTTGTGCGGCTGTAAACTTCTATTTATGCTTATTAATCGTGACCTAATCCTAGACCAAATTAAGGGCCTCTGAAAAAGCTTTCCAACAAGGTATCATATGCCTTAATTGGGCTTAAGATGAGTAAGTTTGGCCCATTTAAGTGAAGGAACATCATGGACTGCCCACTGATCCGCGCCAGAGAACTCGGGACCCAATTTAACATTGATTTTGGCCTAATTTGACAACTCTTTTGAAACATGAAATTGTAGGTCTCTTCCTTATTTGTAGCTCTAGTTATGCTCTGTGCAAGGTAACAAGATCAGGATGTGTGAAAAATCCGAAAATTAACAATGTTTAGGAATTAAGCCCAATAATGTAAAAGTGAAAACAGTGATTGTAAAAGTTGTCTAATTTCCGTCTCTCTCTGGCTTGTGCGGCTGTAAACTGCTATTTTTGCTTGTTAATCCTGACCTAACCCTAGACCAAATTAAGGACCTCTGAATAAGTTTTCCAATAAGGTATCATATGTTAAGTCTCTAAAATGTCTGATGTGCTTTTTCCTAAGTTTTTATGAGAACTAAACATTGGTTAATGATTTAATTAACCTTCATATTGGTTGCTAACCTATCTATCGAGTGTGCAGATTAAATAAGAGAATCATCCGTCCAACACACAAGTGATTGAAACAATCGTCCGGCACTGTAGTGATTGAAACGCGCATCCAAAATGCAAGAGATAGAAACTTGCGTCCACTAAAGTGATGAAAGCCCGCGTCTACTAAAGGTATCAGAAGTGCTCGTCCAATGACGTGGCAGATGGAGCTCGTCCATTAAGGAATCAGAATGGCTCGTCCAATGACGTGGCAGATGGAGCTCGTCCATTAAGGAATCAGAATGGTTCATCCAATGACGTGGCAGATGGAGCTCGTCCATTAAGGTATCAGAAGCGCTCGTCCAATGACGTGGCAGATAAAGCTCGTCCATTAAGGAATCAGAATGGCTCGTCCAATGACGTGGCATCTGGATCTCGTCCATTAAGGTATCAGAAGCACTCGTCCAATGACGTGGCAGATGAAGGTCGTCCATTAAGGAATCAGAAAGGCTCGTCCAATGACGTGGCATATGGAGCTCGTCCGCTAAAGTAACAGAGGCTCTCGTCCAGTAAAGTAACAGAGGCTCTCGTCCACTAAAGTAACAGAAGTGCTCGTCCACTAAAGGTGACATAAACGCTCGTCCACACTAGTCTTTGGACTTGCTGAGTCCTTAATATGGAGCTCATCTACTAGCCCGAATGAAAACTCAAATGGTTAGATAGACGCAGTTATTTTCAAGATAGAAGCACTTATCTTATGAACGCGAATTCTATAAGGATTATCATAATCGTATTTCAAGAACCAGAAAGTGACTTGAAGCCTTCTCTCCTACTCAGTTTCACGCCTATCAAGAAAAGTCAGAAGTTACTCTCTCAAGCAACCTTGGATAATCAGAACCAAAGGCCAGTTAAAGAGTGCTTCCAACATGCTTTATTCCCTAGTACCTCTAGTCCTTACACGAAAAGGGAAGTGTACTCAGCAAAGTACAAAAAGCTCTTTGAATAACTCTGATATAGCTGTATCACGATGCATAAAGCCATGATACTTCATGTTAGAGTACAACAAACGTTCCTATTACATTAATGGCTGCACAGAACAACTCAATTGCATTAATGGATGCCCAGAACTACTCTATTGCATAAATGGCTGCCCAGAATGACTCTATTGCATTTAATGAAGTAAAAGCAAAAACAATGATTGTAAAAGTTGTCAAATTTCTATCTCTCTATGGCTTGTCCGGCTGTAAACTGCTATTTATGATTATTAATCCTGACCTAACCCTAGACCAAATTAAGGGCCTTTGAATGACCTTTCCACCAAGGTATCATATGCCTTAATTGGGCTTAATTTGAGTAAGTTAGACCCATTTAAGTGAAGGAACATCGTGGACCGCACACTCATCCGTGCCAGAGAACTCGGGACCCAATTTATCCTTGATTTTGGCCTAATTTGACAATTCTTGTGAGACCTGAAATTGTAGGTCTCTTCCTTATCTTTCTATGGACAGCAAGATCGCCAAAATCTGATATTTGTAGCTCTAGTAATGCTCGGCGCAAAGTAACAAGGTTAGGATGAGTGAAAAATCCAAAAATTAACAATGTTTAGCAATTAAGACCAATAATGCAAAAGCAAAAACAATGATTGTAAAAGTTGTCAAATTTCCGTCTCTCTCTGGCTTGTGCTGCTGTAAACTGCTATTTATGCTTATAAATCCAGACCTAACCCTAGACCAAATTAAGGGCCTGTGAATAAGCTTTCCAACACGGTATCATATGCCTTAATTGGGCTTAAGATGAGTAAGTTAGGCCCAATTAAGTGAAGGAACATCATGGACTGCGCAGTAATCCGCGCCAGAGAACTCAGGATCCAATTTAGCCTTGATTTTAGCATAATTTGACAATTCTTGTGACCCTGAAAATGTAGGTCTCTTCCTTATCTTTCTAGGGACAGCAAGATCACCAAAATCCGATGTTTGTAGCTCTTGTTATGCTTGGCGCCAGGCAACAAGGTCATGATTAGTGAAAAATCCGAAAATTAACAATGTTTAGCAATTAAGCCCAATAATGTAAAAGCAAAAACAATTATTGTAAAAGTTGTCTAATTTCCGTCTCTCTCTGGCTTGTGCGGCTGTAAACTGATATTTATGCTTATTAATCCTGACCTAACCCTGGACCAACTTAATGGCCCCTGAATAAGCTTTCCAACAAGGTATCATATGCCTTAATTGGGATTAAAATGGGTAAGTTAGGCCCATTTAAGTTAGGAACATCATGGACTGCGCACTGATCTGATCCAGAGAACTCGGGACCCAATTTAGCCTTTATTTTGGCTTAATTTGACAATATTTGTGAAAACTGAAATTGTAGGTCTCTTCCTTATCTTTCTAGGGACAACAAGATCACCAAAATCCCATATCTGTGGCTCTAGTCATGCTCTGCGGAAAGAAACAAGGTCAGGATGAGTGAAAAATCCGAAAATTAACAATGTTTAGCAATTAAGCCCAATAACGTAAATGCAAAAACAATGATTGTAAAAGTTGTCTAATTTCCGTCTCTTTCTGGCTTATGCGGCTGTAAACTGGTATTTAAGCTTATTAATCATGACCCAACCCAAGACCAAATTACACGCGTCTGAATAAGCTTGCCAACAAGGTATCATGTACCTTAATTGGGCTTAAGATGGGTAAGTTAGGCCAATTTAAGTGAAGGAACGTCATGGATTGCGCACTGATCCGAGCCAGAGAACACGGGACCCAATTAAGTTTTGATTTTGGCCTAATTTGACAATTCTTGTGAAACCTAAAATTGTAGGTCTCTTCCTTATCTTTCTAGGGACAAGAAGATCACCAAAATCCGATATTTGTAGCTCTAGTTATGCTCTGCACAAGGTAACAAGGTCAGGATGAGTGAAAAATCCGAAAATTAACAATGTTTAGCAATTAAGCCCAATAATGTAAAAGCAAAAACAATGATTGTAAAAGTTGTTTAATTTCCAACTCTCTCTGGCTTGTGCGGCTGTAAACTGCTATTTATGCTTATAAATCCTGACCAAACTCTCGACCAAATTAAGGGCATCTGAATAAGCTTTCCAACAAAGTATCATATGCCTTAATTGGGCTTAAGATGAGTAAGTTAGGCCCATTTAAGTGAAGGAACATCATGAACTTGACACTCATTTGAGCCAGAGAACTCGGGACCCAATTTAGCCTTGATTTTGGCCTAATTTGACAATTCTTGTGAAACATGAAATTGTAGGTCTCTTCCTTATCTTTGTAGGGACAACAAGATCATCAAAATCCGATATATGTAGCTCTAGTTATGCTCTGCGCAAGGCAACAAGGTCTGGATTAGTGAAAAATCCGAAAATTAACAATGTTTAGGAATTTAGCCCAATAATGTAGAAGCAAAAACAATGATTGTAAAAGTTGTCTAATTTCCGTCTCTCTCTGGCTTGTGCGGCTGTAAACTGCTATTTATGCTTATTAATACTGACCTTACCCTAGACCAAATTAAGGACCTCTGAATAAGCTTTCCAACAAGGAATCATATGCCTTAATTGGGCATAAGATGACTAAGTTAGGCCCATTTAAGTGAAGGAACATCATGGACTGCGCACTGATCGGCGCCAGAGAACTCGGGACCCAATTTAACCTTGATTTTGGCCTAATTTGACAATTCTTGTGACACCTGATATTGTAGTTCTCTTTCTTATCTTTCTAGGGACTGCAAGATCACCAAAATCCGATATTTGTAGCTGAAGTTATGCTCTGCGCAAGGCAACAAGGTCAAGATGAGTGAAAAATCCGAAAATTAACAATGTTAAGCAATTAAGACCAATTAAGCCCCATAATGTAAAAGCAAAAACAATGATTGTAAAAGTTGTCTAATTTCCGTCTCTCTCTGGGTTGTCCAGCTGTAAACTGCTATTTATGCTTATTAATCCTTTCCTAACCCTAGACCAAATTAAGGGCCTCTGAATAATCTTTCCAACAAGGTTTCATGTGCTTTAATTGGGCTTAAGATCAGTAAGTTAGGCCCATTTAAGTGAAGGAACATAATGGAATGCGCACTCATCCGCGCCAGAGAACTCGAGACCCAATTTATCCTTGATTTTGGCCTAATTTGACAATTCTTGTGAATCCTGAAATTGTAGGTGTCTTCCATATCTTTCTAGGGACAGCAAGATCACCAAAATCCGATATTTGTGGCTCTAGTTATTCTCTGCGCAAAGAAACAAGGTCAGGATGAGTGAAAAATCCGAAAATTAACAATGTTTAGGAATTAAGCCCAATAATGTAAAAGCAAAAACAATGATTGTAAAAGTTGTCTAATTTCCGTCTCTCTATGGCTTATGCAGTTGTAAACTGCTATTTATGCTTATTAATCCTGACCAATCCCTAGACCAAATTAACGGCCTCTGAATAAGCTTTCCCACAAGGTATCATATGCCTTAATTGGACTTAAGATGAGTAAGTTAAGGCCATTTAAGTGAAGGAACATCATGGATTGCGACCATCCGCCAGAGAGAATAAGGACCCAATTTAGCCTTGATTTTGGCCTAATTTGACAATTCTTGTGAAACCTGAAATTGTGGATCTCTTCCTTATCTTTCTAGGGACAGCAAGATCACCAAAATCCGATATCTGTAGCTCTAGTTATGCTCTGCGCAAGGCAACATGGTCAGGATGAGTAAAATATCCAAAAATTAACAATGGTTAGAAATTAAGCCCAATAATGTAAAAGCAAAAACAGTGATTGTAAAAGTTGTCTAATTTCCGTCTCTCTCGGGCTTGTGTGGCGGTAAACTGCTATTTATGCTTATTAATCGTGACCTAACCCTAGACCAAATTAACGACCTCTGAATAAGCTTTCCAACAAGGTATCATATGCATTAATTGGGATTAAGATGTGTAAGTTAGGCCCAATTAAGTGAAGGAACATCATTGACTGCCCAGTGATCCGTGCCAGAGAACTCGGGATCCAAGTTAGCCTTGATTTTGGCCTAATTTGACAATTCTTATGGCACCTGAAATTGTAGGTCTCTTCCTTATCTTTCTAGGGACAACAAGATCACCAAAATCCGATATCTGCAGCTCTAGTTATGCTCTGCGCAAGGCAACAAGGTTAGGATTAGTGAAAAATCCGAAAATTAACAATGTTTAGGAATTTAGCCCAATAATGTAGAAGCAAAAACAATGATTGTAAAAGTTGCCTAATTTCCGTCTCACACTGACTTGTGCGGTTGTAAACTACTATTTATGCTTATTAATCCTGACCTTACCCTAGACCAAATTAAGGA
The DNA here is from genome assembly GCA_030762895.1 of Sophora flavescens. Lineage (NCBI taxonomy): Eukaryota > Viridiplantae > Streptophyta > Magnoliopsida > Fabales > Fabaceae > Sophora > Sophora flavescens. Next base: position 9,424,424 of record JAUPTC010000011.1, on the reverse strand, counting down.
CCTCTGAATAAGATTTCCATCAAGGTTTCATGTGCTTTCATTGGGCTTAAGATCAGTAAGTTAGGCCTATTTAAGTGAAGGAACATCATGGACTGCGCACTCATCCACGCCAGAGAACTCGAGACTCAGTTTATCCTTGATTTTGGCCTAATTTGACAATTCTTGTGAAACCTGAAATTGTAGGTCTCTTCCTTATCTTTCTAGGGACATCAAGATCACCAAAATCCGATATATGTTGCTCTAGTTATGCTCTGCGCAAAGAAACAAGGTCAGGATGAGTGAAAAATCCGACAATTAACAATGTTTAGGAATTAAGACCAATATTGTAAAAGCAAAAACAATGACTGTAAAAGTTGTCTAATTTTCGTCTCTCTCTGGCTTGTGCGGTCGTAAACTGCTATTTATGCTTATTAATCCTAACCAAACCCTAGACCAAATTTAGGGCCTCTGAATAAGCTTTCCCACAAGGTATCATATGCCTTAATTGGACTTAAGATGAGTAAGTTAGGCCCATTTAAGTGAAGGAACATCATGGACTGCGCACTGATCCGCGCCAGAGAAATAGGTACCCAATTTAGCCTTGATTTTGGCCTAATTTGACAATTCTTGTCAAACATGAAATTATAGGTCTCTTCCTTATCTTTCTAGGGATAGCAAGATCACCAAAACCCGATATCTGTAGCTCTAGTTATGCTCTACGCAAGGTAACATGGTCAGGATGAGTGAAATATTCGAAAATTAACAATGGTTAGAAATTAAGCCCAATTATGTAAAAGCAAACACTATGATTGTAAAAGTTGTCTAATTTCCGTCTCACTCTGGCTTGTACAGTGGTAAACTACTATTTATGCTTATTAAACGTGACCTAACCCTAGACCAAATTAAGACCTCTGAATAAGCTTTCCAACAAGGTATCATATGCCTTAATTGGGATTAAGATGTGTAAGTTAGCCCCAATTTAGTGAAGGAATATCATTGACTGCCCAGTGATCCCTGCCAGAGAACTCTGGATCCAAGTTAGCCTTGATTTTGGCCTAATTTGACAATTCTTCTTAAACCTGAAATTGTAGGTCTCTTCCTTATCTATCTAGGGACAACAATATCACCAAAATCCGATATCTGTAGGTCAAGTTCTGCTCTGCGCAAGGCAACAAGGTCAGGATTATTGAAATATCCAAAAATTAACAATGTTTAGGAATTTAGCCCAATAATGTAGAAGCAAAAACAATGATTGTAAAAGTTGCCTAATTTATGTCTCTCTCTGGCTTGTGCGGCTGTAAACTGCTATTTATGCTTATTAATCCAGACCTTACCCTAGACCAAATTAAGGACCGCTGAATTAACTTTCCAACAAGGTATCATATGACTTAATTGGGATTAAGATGTGTAAGTTAGGCCCAATTAAGTGAAGGAACATCATGGACTGCGCACTGATCCACGCCTGAGAACTTGGGATCCAATTTAGCCTTGATTTTGGCCTAATTTGACAATTCTTCTGAAACCTGAAATTGTAGTTCTCTTCCTTATATTTCTAGGGACAACAAGATCACCAAAATCCGATATTTGTAGCTCAAGTTATGCACTGCGCAAGGCAACAAGGTCAGGATGAGTGAAAAATCCGAAAATTAACAATGTTTAGCAATTAAGCCCAATTAAGCCCCATAATGTAAAAGCAAAATCAATGATTGCAAATGTTGTCTAATTTCCGTCTCTCTCTTGGTTGTGCAGCTGTAAACTACTATTTATGCTTATTAATCCTTTCCTATCCCTAGACCAAATTAAGGGACTCTGAAAAAGCTTTCCAACAAGGTTTCATTTGCTTTAATTGGGCTTAAGATCAGTAAGTTAGGCCAATTTAAGTGAAGGAACATCATGGACTGCCCACTCATCCGCGCCAGAGAACCCGGGACTCAGTTTATCCTTGATTTTCACCTAATTTGACAATTCTTGTGAAACCTGAAATTGTAGGTCTCTTCCTTATATTTCTAGGGACAGCAAGATCACCAAAATCCGATATCTGTAGCTCAAGTTATGCACTGCGCAAGGCAACAAGGTCAGGATGAGTGAAAAATCCGAAAATTAACAATGTTTAGCAATTAAGCCCAATTAAGCCCCATAATGTAAAAGCAAAATCAATGATTGTAAAAGTTGTCTAATTTTCGTCTCTCTCTGGGTTGTCCAGCTGTAAACTGCTATTTATGCTTATTAATCCTTTCCTATCCCTAGACCAAATTAAGGGCCTCTGAAAAAGCTTTCCAACAAGGTTTCATGTGCTTTAATTGGGCTTAAGATCAGTAAGTTATGCCTATTTAAGTGATAGAACATCATGGACTGCCCACTCATCCACGCCAGAGAACCCGGGACTCTGTTTATCCTTGATTTTCACCTAATTTGACAATTCTTGTGAAACCTGAAATTGTAGGTCTCTTCCTTATCTTTCTAGGGACAGCAAGATCACCAAAATCCGATATCTGTAGCTCTAGTTATGCTCTGTACAAGGCAAAATGGTCAGGATGAGTGAAATATCTGAAAATTAACAATGCTTAGAAATAAAGCCCAATAATGTAAAATCAAAAACAATGATTGTAAAAGTTATCTAATTTCCGTCTCTCTCTAGCTTGTGCAGCTGTAAAGTGCTATTTATGCTTATTAATCGTGACCTAACCCTAGACCAAATTAAGGACCTCTGAATAAGCTTTCCAACAAGGTATCATATGCCTTAATTGGGATTAAGATGTGTAAGTTAGGCCAAATTAGGTGAAGGAACATCACGGACTGCCCAGTGATCCACGCCAGAGAACTCAGGATCCAATTTAGCCTTATTTTGGCCTAATTTGACAATTCTTGTGAAACCTGAAATTGTTGGTCTCTTCCTTATCTTTCTACGGACTGTAAGATCACCAAAATCCGATATCTGTAGCTCTAGTTATGCTCTGTGCAAGGCAACAAGGTCCGGATTAGTGAAAAATCCGAAAATTAACAATGTTTAGGAATTTATCCCAATAATGTAAAAGCAAAAACAATGATTGTAAAAGTTGTCTAATTTCGTCTCTTTCTGGCTTGTGCGGCTGTAAACTACTATTTATGCATATTAATCCTGACCTTACCCTAGACCAAATTAAGGGCCTCTGAATAGGCTTTCCAACAAGGAATCATATGCCATAATTGGGCTTAAGATGACTAAGTTAGGCCCATTTAAGTGAAGGAACATCGTGAACTACGTACTGATCCGATCCAGAGAACTCGGGACCCAATTTAGCCTTGATTTTGGCCTAATTTGACAATTCTTGTGAAGACTAAAATTGTAGGTCTCTTCCTTATCTTTCTTGGGACAACAAGATCACCAAAATCCGATATCTGTAGCTCTAGTTATGCTCTGTGCAAGGCAACAAGGTCAGGATGCGTGAAAAATCCGAAAATTAACAATGTTTAACGATTAAGCTCAATTAAGCCCAATAATGTAAAAGGAAAAACAACGGTTGTAAAATTTGTCTAATTTTCGTCTCTCTAGCTTGTGCGGCTGTAAACTTCTATTTATACTTATTAATCCTGACCTAACCCTAGACCAAATTAAAGGCCTCTGAATAAGCTTTCAACAAGGTAACATATGCCTTAATTGGGATTAAGAAGAGAAAGTTAGACCCATTTAAGTGAAGGAACATCATGGATTGCGCACTGATTTGCGCCAGAAAACTCGGGACCCAATTTAGCCTTGATTTTAGCCTAATTTGACAATTCTTGTGAAACCTGAAATTGTAGGTTTCTTCCTTATCTTTCTAGGGACAACAAGATCACCAAAATCCGATATCTATAGCTTTTGTTATGCTCTGCACAAGGCAACAAGGTCAGGATGAGTGAAAAATCAGAAAATTAACAATGTTTAGCAATTAAGCCCGATTAAGCCCTATGATGTAAAAGCAAAAACAATGATTGTAAAAGTTGTCTAATGATCGTGACCTAACCCTAGACCAAATTAGGGTCTCAGAATAAGCTTTACCACAAGGTATCATATGCCTTAATTGGGCTTATGATGAGTAAGTTTGGCCCATTTAAGTGAAGGAACATCATGGATTATGCACTGATCAACGCCAGAGAAATCGAGACCCAATTTAGCCATGATTTTAGTATAATTTGACAATTCTTCTGACACCAGAAATTGTAGGTCTCTTCCTTCTCTTTCTAGGGACAGCAAGATCACCAAAATCCGATATCTGTAGCTCTAGTTATGCTTTGCGTAAGGCAACAAGGTCTGGATGAGTGAAAAATTCGAAAATTAACAATGTTTAGCAATTAAGCCGAATAATGTAAGAGCAAAAACAATGATTGTAAAAGTTGTCTAATTTACGTCTCTCTCTGGCTTGTGCGGCTGTAAACTCTTATTTATGCTTATTAATCCTGACCTAACCCTAGACTATATTAAGGGCCTCTGAATAAGCTTTCAACAATGTATCATATGCCTTAACTGGGCTTAAGATGAGTAAAATAGGCCCATTTAAGTGAAGGAACATCATGGATTGTGCACCGATCCTCGCCAGAGAAATCGGGACCCAATTTAGCCTTGATTTTGGCCTAATATGACAATTCTTGTGAAACCTGAAATTGAAGGTCTCTTCCTTATCTTTCTAGGGACAGCAAGATCACCAAAATCCAATATATGTAGCTCTAGTTATGCTCTGCTTAAGGCAACAAGGTCATGATGAGTGAAAAATCCGAAAATTAACAATGTTTAGCAATTAAGCCCAATAATGTAAAAGCAAAAACAATGATTGTAAAAGTTGTCTAATTTCCAACTCTCTCTGGCTTGTGCGGCTGTAAACTGCTACTTATGTTTATTAATCATATCCTAACCCTAGACCAAATCAAGGGCCTCTGATTAAGCTTTCAACAAGGTATCATATGCCATAATTGGGCTTAAGATGAGTAAATTAGGCCCATTTAAGTGAAGGATCATCATGGATTACGTACTGATCCGCGCTAGAGAACACGAGACCCAATTTAGCCTTGATTTTGGCCTAATTTGACAATTATAGTGAAACCTGAAATTGTAGGTCTCTTCCTTATCTTTCTAGGGATAGCAAGATCACCAAAATACGATATTTGTAGCTCTAGTTATAATCTGCGTAAGGCAACAAGGTCAGGATGAGTGAAAAATCCGAAAATTAACAATGTTTAGCGATTAAGCCCAATAATGTAAAAGCAAAAACAATGATTGTAAAAGTTGTCTGATTTCCGTCTCTCTCTGGCTTGTACGGTTTTAAACTGCTATTTATACTTATTAATCCTGACCAAACCCTCGACCAAATTAAGGGCCTCTGAATAAACTTTCCAACAAAGTATCATATGCCTTAATTGGTCTTAAGATGAGTAAGTTAGGCCCATTTAAGGGAAGGAACATCATGGACTCCACACTGATCCGCGTGAGAGAACTCGGGACCCAATTTAGCCTTGATTTTGACCTAATTTGACAATTCTTGTGAACATGAAGTTGTAGGTCTCTTCCTTATCTTTCTAATGACAACAAGATCACCAAAATCCGATATCTGTAGCTCTAGTTATGCTCTGCCCAAGGCAACACAGTGAGGATGAGTGAAAATTCCAAAAATTAACAATGTTTAGCAATTAAGCCCGATTAAGCCCAATAATGTAAAAGCCAAAACAATGGTTGTAAAAGTTGTCTAATTTCCATCTCTCTGACTTGTGCGGCAGTAAACTGCTATTTATGCTTATTAATCCTGACCTAACCCTAGAAAAAATTAAGGGCCTCTGAATAAGCTTTCCCACAAGGTATCATATGCTTTAATTGGGCTTAAGATGAGTAGGTTTGGCCCATTAAAGTGAAGGAACATCATGGACTACACAATGATCAGCGCCAGAGAAATTGAGACACAATTTACCCTTGATTTTGGCCTAATTTGACAATTCTTGTGAAACCTGAAATTGTAGGTGTCTTCCATATCTTTCTAGGGGCAGCAAGATCACCAAAATCCGATATTTGTTGCTCTAGTTATGCACTGCACAAGGTAACAAGGTCAGGATGAGTGAAAAATCCGAAAATTAACAATGTTTAGAAATTAAGCCCTTTTAAGTCCAATAATGTAAAAGCAAAAACAATGATTGTAAAAGTTGTCTAATTTCCGTCTGTCTGGCTTGTGCGGCTGTAAACTCTTATTTATGCTTATTAATCCTGACCTAACCCCAGACCAAATTAAGGGCCTCAGAATACGCTTTCCCACAAGGTATCATATGCCTTAATTAAGCTTAAGATGAGTATGTTTGGCCCATTTAAGTGAAGGAACATCATGGACTGTGCACTAATTAGTGCCAGAGAAATCGGAACCCAATTTAACCTTGATTTTGGCAAAATTTGACAATTCTTCTGGATCCTGAAATTGTAGGTCTCTTCCTTATTTTCCTAGGGACAGCAAGATCACCAAAATCCGATATCTGTAGCTCTAGTTATGCTATGCGTAAGGCAACAAGGTCTGGATGAGTGAAAAATCCGAAAATAAACAATGTTTACAAATTAAGCCGAATAATGTAAAAGCAAAAACAATGATTGTAAAAGTTGTCTAATTTCCGTCTCTCTCTGGCTTGTGCGACTGTAAACTTCTATTTATGCTTATTAATCCTGACCAAACCCTAGACCATATTAAGGGCCTCTGAATAAGCTTTCAACAAGGTATCATATGCCTTAATTGGGCTTAAGATGAGTAAGTTAGGCCCATTTAAGTGAAGGAACATCATGGATTGTGCACTGATCCGCGCCAGAGAAATCGGGACACAATTTAGCCTTGATTTTGGCCTAATTTGACTATTCTTGTGAAACCTGAAATTGTAGGAGTCATCCTTTTCTATCTAGGGTCAGCAAGATCACCAAAATCCGATATCTGTAGCTCTAGTTCTGCTCTGCGCAAGGCAACAAGGTCAGGATTAATGAAATATCCGAAAATTAACAATGTTTAGGAATTTAGCCCAATAATGTAGAAGCAAAAACAATGATTGTAAAAGTTGCCTAATTTCTGTCTCTCTCTAGCTTGTGCGGCTGTAAACTGCTATTTATGCTTATTAATCCAGACCTTACCCTAGACCAAATTAAGGACCGCTGAATTAACTTTCCAACAACGTATCATATGACTTAATTGGGATTAAGATGTGTAAGTTAGGCCCAATTAAGTGAAGGAACATCATGGACTACACACTGATCCACGCCTGAGAACTCGGGATCCAATTTAGCCTTGATTTTGGCCTAATTTGACAATTGTTCTGAAACCTGAAATTGTAGTTCTCTTCCTTATATTTCTAGGGACAACAAGATCACCAAAATCCGATATCTATAGCTCAAGTTATGCACTGCGCAAGGCAACAAGGTCAGGATGAGTGAAAAATCCGAAAATTAACAATGTTTAGCAAAATCAATGATTGTAAAAGTTGTCTAATTTCCGTCTCTCTCTGGGTTGTCCAGCTGTAAAATGCTATTTATGCTTATTAATCCTTTCCTATCCCTAGACCAAATTAAGGGCCTCTAAAAAAGCTTTCCAACAAGGTTTCATGTGCTTTAATTGGGCTTAAGATCAGTAAGTTATGCCTATTTAAGTGAAGGAACATCATGGACTGCCCACTCATCCGCGCCAGAGAACCCGGGACTCAGTTTATCCTTGATTTTCACCTAATTTGACAATTCTTGTGAAACCTGAAATTGTAGGTCTCTTCCTTATCTTTCTAGGGACAGCAAGATCACCAAAATCCGATATCTGTAGCTCTAGTTATGCTCTGGGCAAGGCAAAATGGTCAGGATGAGTGAAATATCCGAAAATTAACAATGTTTAGAAATTAAGCCCAATAATGTAAAAGCAAAAACAATGATTGTAAAAGTTGTCTAATTTCCGTCTCACTCTAGCTTGTGCAGCTGTAAACTGCTATTTATGATTATTAATCGTGACCTAACCCTAGACCAAATTAAGGACCTCTGAATAAGCTTTCCAACAAGGTATCATATGCCTTAATTGGGATTAAGATGTGTAAGTTAGGGCAAATTAGGTGAAGGAACATCATGGACTGCCCAGTGATCCGCGCCAGAGAACTCGGGATACAATTTTGCCTTGATTTTGGCCTAATTTGACAATTCTTTGGAAACCTGAAATTGTTGGTCTCTTCCTTATCTTTCTACGGACAGTAAGATCACCAAAATCTGATATCTGTAGCTCTAGTTATGCTCTGTGCAAGGCAACAAGGTCCGGATTAGTGAAAAATCCGAAAATTAACAATGTTTAGGAATTTATCCCAATAATGTAAAAGCGAAAACAATGATTGTAAAAGTTGTCTAATTTCGTCTCTCTCTGGCTGGTGCGGCTGTAAACTACTATTTATGCTTATTAATCCTGACCTTACCCTAGACCAAATGAAGGGGCTCTGAATAAGCTTTCCAACAAGGAATCATATGCCTTAATTGGGCTTAAGATGACTAAGTTAGGCCCATTTAAGTGAAAGAACATCATGATCTACGCACTGATCCGAGCCAGAGAACTCGGGACCCAATTTAGCCTTGATTTTGGCCTAATTTGACAATTCTTGTGACAACTAAAATTGTAGGTCTCTTCCTTATCTTTCTTGGGACAACAAGATCACCAAAATCCAATATCTGTAGCTCTAGTTATGCTCTGTGCAAGGCAACAAGGTCAGGATGCGTGAAAAATCCGAAAATTAACAATGTTTAGCGATTAAGCTCAATTAAGCCCAATAATGTAAAAGGAAAAACAATGGTTGTAAAATTTGTCTAATTTTCGTCTCTCTAGCTTGTGCGACAGTAAACTTCTATTTATGCTTATTAATCCTGACCTAACCCTAGACCAAATTAAAGGCCTCTGAATAAGCTTTCAACAAGGTAACATATGCCTTAATTGGGATTAAGAAGAGAAAGTTAGACCCATTTAAGTGAAGGAACATCATGGATTGCGCACTGATTTGCGCCAGAAAACTCGGGACCCAATTTAGCCTTGATTTTAGCCTAATTTGACAATTCTTGTGAAACCTGAAATTGTAGGTCTCTTCCTTATCTTTCTAGGGACAACAAGATCACCAAAATCCGATATCTCTAGCTTTTGTTATGCTCTGCACAAGGCAACAAAGTCAGGATGAGTGAAAAATCAGAAAATTAACAATGTTTAGCAATTAAGCCCGATTAAGCCCTATAATGTAAAAGCAAAAACAATGATTGTAAAATTTGTCTAATTGTTGTCTCTCTCTTGCTTGTGCAGCTGTAAACTCCTCTTTATGCTTATTAATCGTGACCTAACCCTAGACCAAATTAGGGCCTCAGAAGAAGCTTTACCAGAAGGTATCATATGCCTTAATTGGGCTTATGATGAGTAAGTTTGGCCCATTTAAGTGAAGGAACATCATGGATTGTGCACTGATCAGCGCCAGAGAAATCGAGACCCAATTTAGCCATGATTTTGGCATAATTTGACAATTCTTCTGAAACCTGAAATTGTAGGTCTCTTCCTTCTCTTTCTAGGGACAACAAGATCACCAAAATCCTATATCTGTAGCTCCAGTTATGCTTTGCGTAAGGCAACAAGGTCTGGATGAGTGAAAAATCCGAAAATTAACAATGTTTAGCAATTAAGCCGAATAATGTAAGAGCAAAAACAATGATTGTAAAAGTTGTCTAATTTCCGTCTCTCTCTGGCTTGTGCGGCTGTAAACTTTTATTTATGCTTATTAATCATGACCTAACCCTAGACCATATTAAGGGCCTCTGAATAAGCTTTCAACAATGTATCATATGCCTTAACTGGGCTTAAGATGAGTAAGTTAGGCCCATTTAAGTGAAGGAACATCATGGATTGTGCACTGATCCTCGCCAGAGAAATCGGGACCCAATTTAGCCTTGATTTTGGCCTAATATGACAATTCTTGTGAAACCTGAAATTGCAGGTCTCTTCCTTATCTTTCTAGGGACAACAAGATCACCAAAATCCGATATCTGTAGCTCTAGTTATGCTCTACTTAAGGCAACAAGGTCATGATGAGTGAAAAATCCTAAAATTAACAATGTTTAGCAATTAAGCCCAATAATGTAAAAGCAAAAACAATGATTGTAAAAGTTGTCTAATTTCCAACTCTCTCTGGCCTGTGCGGCTGTAAACTGCTACTAATGTTTATTAATCCTAACCTAACCCTAGACCAAATCAAGGGCCTCTGAATAAGCTTTCAACAAGGTATCATATGCCATAATTGGGCTTAAGATGAGTAAATTAGGCCCATTTAAGTGAAGGATCATCATGGATTACGTACTGATCCGTGCCAGAGAACACGAGACCCAATTTAGCCTTGATTTTGGCCTAATTTGACAATTATAGTGAAACCTGAAATTGTAGGTCTCTTCCTTATCTTTCTAGGTATAGCAAGATCACCAAAATACGATATTTGTAGCTCTAGTTATAATCTGCGTAAGGCAACAAGGTCAGGATGAGTGAAAAATCCGAAAATTAACAATGTTTAGCGATTAAGCCCAATAATGTAAAAGCAAAAACAATGATTGTAAAAGTTGTCTGATTTCCATCGCTCTCTGGCTTGTGCAGTTTTAAACTGCTATTTATACTTATTAATCCTGACCAAACCCTCGACCAAATTAAGGGCCTCTGAATAAGTTTTCCAACAAAGTATCATATGCCTTAATTGGTCTTAAGATGAGTAAGTTAGGCCCATTTAAGGGAAGGAACATCATGGACTCCACACTGATCCGCGTCAGAGAACTCGGAACCCAATTTAGCCTTGATTTTGGCCTAATTTGACAATTCTTGTGAACCTGAAGTTGTAGGTCTCTTCCTTATCTTTCTAATGGCAACAAGATCACCAAAATCCGATATCTGTAGCTCTAGTAATGCTCTGTGGAAGGCAACAAAATCCGATATCTGTAGCTCTAGTTATGCTCTGCCCAAGGAAACACAGTGAGGATGAGTGAAAAATCCAAAAATTAACAATGTTTAGCAATTAAGCCCGATTAAGCCCAATAATGTAAAAGCCAAAACAATGGTTGTAAAAGTTGTCTAATTTCCATCTCTCTGACTTGTGCGGCAGTAAACTGCTATTTATGCTTATTAATCCTGACCTAACCCTAGAAAAAAATTAAGGGCCTCTGAATAAGCTTTCCCACAAGGTATCATATGCTTTAATTGGGCTTAAGATGAGTAGGTTTGGCCCATTAAAGTGAAGGAACATCATGGACTGCACAATGATCAGTGTCAGAGAAATTGAGACACAATTTACGCTTGATTTTGGCCTAATTTGACAATATATTCTTGTGAAACCTGAAATTGTAGGTGTCTTCCATATCTTTCTAGGGGCAGTAAGATCACCAAAATCCGATATTTGTTGCTCTAGTTATGCACTGCACAAGGTAACAAGGTCAGGATGAGTGAAAAATCCGAAAATTAACAATGTTTAGCAATTAAGCCCTATTAAGTCCAATAATGTAAAATCAAAAACAATGATTGTAAAAGTTGTCTAATTTCTGTCTCTCTGTCTTGTGCGGCTGTAAACTCTTATTTATGCTTATTAATCCTGACCTAACCCCAGACCAAATTAAGGGCCTCAGAATAAGCATTCCCACAAGGTATCATATGCCTTAATTATGCTTAAGATGAGTATGTTTGGCCCATTTAAGTGAAGGAACATCATGGACTGCGCACTAATCAATGCCAGAGAAATCGGGACCCAATTTAACCTTGATTTTGGCAAAATTTGACAATTCTTCTGAATCCTGAAATTGTAGGTCTCTTCCTTATTTTCCTAGGGACATAAAGATCACCAAAATCCGATATCTGTAGCTCTAGTTATGCTATGCGTAAGGCAACAAGGTCTGGATGAGTGAAAAATCCGAAAAATAACAATGTTTACAAATTAAGCCGAATAATGTAAAAGCAAAAACAATGATTGTAAAAGTTGTCTAATTTCCGTCTCTCTCTGGCTTGTGCGACTGTAAACTTCTATTTATGCTTATTAATCCTGACCAAACCCTAGACCATATTAAGGGCCTCTGAATAAGCTTTCAACAAGGTATCATATGCCTTAATTGGGCTTAAGATGAGTAAGTTAGGCCCATTTAAGTGAAGGAACATCATGGATTGGGCACTGATCCGCGCCAGAGAAATCGGGACATAATTTAGCCATGATTTTGGCCTAATTTGACTATTCTTGTGAAACCTGAAATTGTAGGAGTCATCCTTTTCTATCTAGGGTCCGCAAGATCACCAAAATCTGATATCTGTAGCTCTAGTTATGCTTTGCGTAAGGCAACAAGGTCATGATGAGTGAAAAATCCAAAAATTAACAATGTTTAGCAATTAAGTCCAATAATGTAAAAGCAAAAACAATGATTCTAAAAGTTGTCTAATTTCCAACTCTCTCTGGCTTGTGAGGCTGTAAACTGCTACTTATGTTTATTAATCCTAACATAACCCTAGACCAAATTAAGGGCCTCTGAATAAGCGTTCAACAAGGTATCATATGCCATAATTGGGCTTAGGATGAGTAAATTAGAACCATTTAAGTCAAGGACCATCATGGATTACGTATTGATCCGCTCCAGAGAACTCGGGACCCAATTTAGCCTTGATTTTGGCCTAATTTGACAATTCTTGTGAACCTGAAATTGTAGGTCTCTTAATTATCTTTCTAGGGGCAGCAGGATCACCAAAATCAGATATTTGTAGCTCTTGTTATCCTCTGCGCAAGGTAACAAGGTCAGGATGAGTGAAAAATCCAAAAGTTAACAATGTTTAGCAATTAAGCCCAATAATGTAAAAGCAAAAACTATGATTGTAAAAGTTGTCTAATTTTCATCTCTCTCTGGCTTGTGTGGCTGTAAACTGCTATTTATTCTTATTAATTTTGACCTAAGCTCGACCAAATCAAGTGCCTCTGAATAAGCTTTCCAACAAAGTATCATATGCCTTAATTGGTTTTATGATGAGTAAGTTATGCACATTTAAGTGAAGAAACATCATGGACTGCGCACTGATCTGCGCCAGAGAACTAGGGACCCAATTTAGCCTTGATTTTGGCCTAATTTAACAATTCTTGTGAAACCTGAAATTGTAGGCATGTTCCTTATCTTTCTAAGGACAACAAGATCACCAAAATCCGATATCTGTAGCTCTAGTTATGCACTGTGCTAGGCAACAAGGTCACGATGAGTGAAAAATCCGAAAATTAACAATGTTTAGCAATTAAGCCTAATTAAGCCCAATAATGTAAAAGCAAAAACAACAGTTGTAAAAGTTGTCTACTTTCCATCTCTTTCTGGCATGTACGGCTGTAAAATGCTATTTATGCTTATTATTCCTGACCTAACCCTAGACCAAATTAAGGGCCTCTGAATAAGCTTTCAACAAGGTATCATATGCCTTAATTGGGCTTAACTTGAGTAAGTTAGGCCCATTTAAGTGAAGGAACATAATGGATTGCACACTGATCCGAGCCAGAGAACTCGGGACCCAATTTAGCCTTGATTTTGGCCTAATTTGACAACTCTTGTGAAACCTAAAATTGTAGGTCTCTTCCTTATCTTTCTAGGGACAGCAAGATCACCAAAATCCCATATATGTAGCCCTACTTATGCTCTGCACAAGGTAACAAGGTCACGATGAGTGAAAAATCCAAAAATTAACAATGTTTAGCAATTAAGCCCAATAATGTAAAAGCAAAAACATTGCTTGTAAAAGTTGTCTAATTTTCATCTCTCTATGGATTGTGCGGCTGTAAACTGCCATTTATGCTTACAAATCCTGACCTAACCCTCGACCAAATTAAGGGACTCTGAATAAGCTTTCCAACAAAGTATCATATGCCTTAATTGGGCTTAAGATGAGTAAGTTATGCACATTTAAGTGAAGGATCATCCTGGACTGTGTATTGATCCGCGCCAGAGAACTCGGGACCCAATTTAGCCTTGATTTTGGCCTAATTTGACAATTCTTGTGACACCTGAAATTGTAGGTATCTTCCTTATCTTTCTAGGGACAACAAGATCACCTAAATCCGATATCTGTAGCTCTAGTTACGCTCTGTGCAAGGAAACAAGGTCAAGATGAATGAAATATCCGAAAAGTAACAATGTTTAGCAATTAAGCCCAATTAAGCCCAATAATTTAAAAGCAAAAACAATGATTGTAAAAGTTGTCTAATTTTCGTCTCTCTCTGACTTGTACGACTGTAAACTACTATTTATGCAAATTAATCCAGACCTAACCCTAGACCAAATTAAGGACCTCTGAATAAGTTTTCTACAAGGTATCATATGCCTTAATTGGGCTTAAGATGAGTAAGTTAGGTCCATTTAAGTGAAGGAACAACATAGATTGCGCACTGATCCGCGCCAGAGAACTCGGGACCCTATTTAGCCTTGATTTGGGCCTAATTTGACAATTCTTGGGAAACTTGAAATTGTATGTCTCTTCCTATCTTTCAAAGGACAGCAAGATCACCAAAATCCCATATATGTAGCCCTACTTATGCTCTGCGCAAGGTAACAAGGTCACGATGAGTGAAAAATCCGAAAATTAACAATGTTTAGCAATTAAGCCCAATAATGTAAAAGCAAAAACATTGATTGTAAAAGTTGTCTAATTTTCATCTCTCTATGGATTGTGAGGCTGTAAACTGCCATTTATGCTTACAAATCCTAACCTAACCCTCAACCAAATTAAGGGACTCTGAATAAGCTTTCCAACAAAGTATCATATGCCTTAATTGGGCTTAAGATGAGTAAGTTATGCACATTTAAGTGAAGGAACATCATGGACTGTGTATTGATCCGCGCCAGAGAACTCGGGACCCAATTTAGACTTGATTTTGGCCTAATTTGACAATTCTTGTGAAACCTGAAATTGTAGGTGTCTTCCTTATCTTTCTAGGGACAACAAGATCACCTAAATCCGATATCTGTAGCTCTAGTTACGCTCTGTGCAAGGAAACAAGGTCAGGATGAATGAAATATCCGAAAAGTAACAATGTTTAGCAATTAAGCCCAATAATTTAAAAGCAAAAACAATGATTGTAAAAGTTGTCTAATTTTTGTCTCTCTCTGACTTGTACGACTGTAAACTGCTATTTATGCATATTAATCATGACCTAACCCTAGACCAAATTAAGGACCTCTGAATAAGTTTACTACAAGGTATCATATGCCTTAATTGGGCTTAAGATGAGTAAGTTAGGTCCATTTAAGTGAATGAACAACATAGATTGCGCACTGATCCGCGGCAGAGAACTCGGGACCCAATTTAGCCTTGATTTTGGCCTAATTTGACAATTCTTGGGAAACTTGAAATTGTATGTCTCTTCCTATCTTTCAAAGGACATCAAGATCAACAAAATCCAATATCTGTAGCTCTAGTAATGCTTTGCGCAAGGTAACAAGGTCACGATGAGTGAAAAATCCGAAAATTAACAATGTTTAGCAATTAAGCCCAGTAATGTAAAAGCAAAAAACAATGATTGTAAAAGTTGTCTAATTTTCATCTCCCTCTGGCTTGTGCGACTGTAAACTGCTATTTATGCTTATCAATCATGACCTAACCCTCGACCCAATTAAGGGCCTCTGAATAAGCTTTCCAACAAAGTATCATATGCCTTAATTGGGCTTAAGATGAGTAAGTTATGCACATTTAATTGAAGGAACATCATGGACTGTGTATTGATCCGCGCCAGAGAACTCGGGACCCAATTTAGACTTGATTTTGGGGTAATTTGACAATTCTTGTGAAACCTGAAATTGTAGGTCTCTTCCTTATCTTTCTAGGGACAACATGATCACCTAAATCCGATATCTGTAGCTCTAGTTACGCTCTGTGCAAGGAAACAAGGT
The DNA here is from genome assembly GCA_030762895.1 of Sophora flavescens. Classification (NCBI taxonomy): domain Eukaryota; kingdom Viridiplantae; phylum Streptophyta; class Magnoliopsida; order Fabales; family Fabaceae; genus Sophora; species Sophora flavescens. Next base: position 9,408,553 of record JAUPTC010000011.1, on the reverse strand, counting down.
CAGGATGAATGAAATATCCGAAAAGTAACAATGTTTAGCAATTAAGCCCAATAATTTAAAAGCAAAAACAATGATTGTAAAAGTTGTCTAATTTTCGTCTCTCTCTGACTTGTACGACTGTAAACTGCTATTTATGCATATTAATCCTGACCTAACCCTAGACCAAATTAAGGACCTCTGAATAAGTTTACTACAAGGTATCATATGCCTTAATTGGGCTTAAGATGAGTAAGTTAGGTCCATTTAAGTGAAGGAACAACATAGATTGCGCACTGATCCGCGCCAGAGAACTCGGGACCCAATTTATCCTTGATTTTGGCCTAATTTGACAATACTTGGGAAACTTGAAATTGTATGTCTCTTCCTATCTTTCAAAGGACAGTAAGATCAACAAAATCTGATATATGTAGCTCCAGTAATGCTTTGCGCAAGGTAACAAGGTCACGATGAGTGAAAAATCCGAAAATTAACAATGTTTAGCAATTAAGCCCAATAATGTAAAAGCAAAAAACAATGATTGTAAAAGTTGTCTAATTTTCATCTCCCTCTGGCTTGTGTGGCTATAAACTGCTATTTATGCTTATTAATCATGACCTAACCCTCGACCTAATTAAGGGCCTCTGAATAAGCTTTCCAATAAAGTATCATATGCCATAATTGGGCTTAAGATGAGTTAGTTATGCACATTTAAGTGAAGGAACATCATGGACTGTGTACTGATCCGCGCCAGAGAACTCTGGACCCAATTTAGCCTTGATTTTGGCCTAATTTGACAATTCTTGTGAAACCTGAATTTGTAGGTCTCTTCCTTATCTTTCTAGGGACCACAAGATCACCTAAATCCGATATCTGTAGCTCTAGGTACGCTCTGTGCAAGGCAACAAGGTCAGGAATAATGAAATATCCGAAAATTAACAATGTTTAGCAATTAAACCCAATTAAGCCCAATAATTTAAAAGCAAAAACAGTGATTGTAAAAGTTGTCTAATTTTCGTCTCTCTCTAACTTGTACGGCTGTAAACTGCTATTTATGCTTATTAATCCTGACCTAACCCTTGACCAAATTAAGGACCTTTCAATAATCTTTCAACAAGGTATCATATGCCTTAATTGGGCTTAAGATGAGTAAGTTAGGTCCATTTAAGTGAAGGAACAACATAGATTGCGCACTGATCCGCGCCAGAGAACTCGGGACCCAATTTAGCCTTGATTTTGGCCTAATTTGACAATTCTTGTGAAGCCTGAAATAGTAGGTCTCTTCCTTATCTTTCTAGGGACAGCAAGATCACCAAAATCCGATATCTGTAACTCTACTTATGCTCTGCACAAGGCAACAAGGTCAGGATGATTGGGAAATCTGAAAATTAACAAAGTTTAGCAATTAAGCCCAATAATATAAAACCAAAAACAATGATTGTAAAAGTTGTGTAATTTACGTCTCTCTCTGACTTGTACGGCTGTAAACTCCTATTTATGCTTAGTAATCCTTACCTTACCCTAGACCAAATTAAGTGCCTCTGAATAAGCTTTTAACAAGGTATCATATGCCTTATTTGGGCTTAAGATGAGTAAGTTAGGCCCATTTAAGCGAAGGAACATCATAGATTGCACACTGATCCGAGCCAGAGAACTCGGGACCCAATTTAGCCTTGATTTTATCCTAATTTGACAATTCTTGTGATACCTGAAATTGTAGGTCTCTTCCTTATCTTTCTAGGGACAGCAAGTTCACCAAAATCCCATATTGGTAGCTCTACTTATGCTCTACGCAAGGTAACAAGGTCACGATGAGTGAAAAATCCGAAAATTAACAATGTTTAGCAATTAAGCCCAATAATGTAAAAGCAAAAAACAATGATTGTAAAAGTTGTCTAATTTTCATCTCCCTCTGGCTTGGGCGGCTGTAAACTGCTATTTATGCTTATTAATCATGACTTAACCCTCGACCTAATTAAGGGCCTCTGAATAAGCTTTCCAACAAAGTATCATAAGCCATAATTGGGCTTAAGATGAGTAAGTTATGCACATTTAAGTGAAGGAACATCATGGACTGTGTACTGATCCGCGCCAGAGAACTCGGGACCCAATTTAGCCTCGATTTTGGCCTAATTTAACAATTCTTGGGAAACCTGAAATTTTAGGTCTCTTCCTTATCTTTCTAGGGACAACAAGATCACCTAAATCCGATATATGTAGCTCTAGTTACGCTCTGTGCAAGGCAACAAGGTCAGGATGAATGAAATATCCGAAAATTAACAATGTTTAGCAATTAACCCAATTAAGCCCAATAATTTAAAAGAAAAAACAACGATTGTAAAAGTTGTCTAATTTTCGTCTCTCTCTGACTTGTACGGCTGTAAACTGCTATTTATGCTTATTAATCCTGACCTAACCCTAGACCAAATTAAGGACCTTTGAATAAGCTTTCAACAAGGTACCATATGCCGTAATTGGGCTTAAGATGAGTAAGTTAGGTCCATTTAAGTGAAGGAACATCATAGATTGTGCACTGATCCATGCCAGAGAACTCGGGACCCAATTTAGCCTTGATTGAGGCCTAATTTGACAATTCTTGGGAAACTTGAAATTGTAGGTCTCTTCCTTATCTATATAGGGACAACAAGATCACCAAAATCCGATATTTGTAGCTCTAGTTATACCCTGCGCAAGGTAACAAGGTCGGGATGAGTGAAAAATCCAAAAATTAACAATGTTTAGCAATTAAGCCCAGTACTGTAAAAGCAAAAACAATGATTGTAAAAGTTGTCTAATTTCCGTCTCTTTCTGGCTTGTACGGTTGTAAAATGCTATTTATGCTTATTAATCCTGACCTAACCCTAGACCAAATTAAGTGCCTCTGAATAAGCTTTCAACAAGGTATCATATGCCTTAATTGGGCTTAAGATGAGTAAGTTAGGTCCATTTAAGTGAAGGAACATCATAGATTGCACACTGATCCGAGCCAGAGAACTCGGGACCCAATTTAGCCATGATTTTGTCCTAATTTGACAATTCTTGTGAAACCTGAAATTGTAGGTCTCTTCCTTATCTCTCTAGGGACAACAAGATCACCAAAATCCCATATTTGTAGCTCTACTTATGCCCTACGCAAGGTAACATGGTCACGATGAGTGAAAAATCCGAAAATTAACAATGTTTAGCAATTAAACCCAATAATATAAAAGCAAAAAACAATGATTGTAAAAGTTGTCTAATTTTCATCTCCCTCTGGCTTGTGCAGCTGTAAACTGCTATTTATGCTTATTAATCCTGACCTAACCCTCGACCCAATTAAGGGCCTCTGAATAAGCTTTCCAACAAAGTATCATATGCCTTAGTTGGGCTAAAGATGAGTAAGTTATGCACATTTTAGTGAAGGAACATCATGGACAGTGCACTGATCCGCGCCAGAGAACTCGGGACTCAATTTAGCCTTGATTTTGGCCTAATTTGACAATTCTTGTGAAACCTGAAATTGTAGGTCTCTTCCTTATCTTTCTAGGGACAACAAGATTACCTAAATCCGATATCTGTAGCTCAAGTTACGCTCTGTGCAAGGCAACAAGGTTAGGTTGAATGAAATATCCGAAAATTAACAATGTTTAGCAACTAAGCCCAATAATGTAAAAGCGAAAACAATGATTGTGAAAGTTGTCTAATTTCCGTCTCTCTCTGGCTTCTGCGATTGTAAACTGCTATTTATGCTTATTAATCCTGACCTAACCCTAGACCAAATTAAGGACCTCTGAATAAGCTTTACAACAAGGCATCATATGCCTTAAATGGGCTTAAGATGAGTAACTTAGGTCAATTTAATTGAAGGAACATCATGGACTGTGCACTGATCCGTGCCAGAGAACTCTTGACCCAATTTAGCCTTGATTTTGGCCTAATTTGACAATTCTTGTTAAACCTGAAATTGTGGATCTCTTCCTTATCTTTTTAGGGACAAAAAGATCACTAAAATCCGATATCTGTAGCACTAATTAGGCTTTGTGCAAGGCAACAAGGTCAGGATGAGTGAAAAATCCAAAAATTAATAATGTTTAGTAATTAAGCCCAATAATGTAAAAGCAAAAACAATGATTGTAAAAGTTGTCTAATTTCCGTCTCTCTCTAGCTTGTGCGGCTGTAAACTGCTATTTATGCTTATTAATCCTGACCTAACCCTAACCAAATTAAGGGCCTCTGAATAAGCTTTCCAACAAAGTATCATATGCCTTATTTGGGCTTAAAAAGAGTAGGTTAGGCCCATTTAAGTGAAGGAACATCGTGAACTGCACACTGATCAGTGCTAGAGAACTCGGAACCCAATTTAGCCTTGATTTTGGCCTAATTTGACAATTCTTGTGAAACCTGAAATTGTAAGTCTCTTTCTTATCTTTCTAAGGACAGCAAGAGCACCAAAATCCGATATTTGTAGCTTTAGTTATGCTCTCCTCAATGCAACAAGGTCAGGATGTGTGAAAAATCTGAAAATTAACAATATTTAGCAATTAAGCCCAATAATGTAAAAGAAAAAACAATGATTGTTAAAGTTGTCTAATTTTTGTCTCTCTCTGGCTTGAGCTGCTGTAAACTGCTATTTATATTTATTAATCCTGACATAACCCCAGACCAAATTAAGGGCCTCTGAATAAGCTTTCCAACATGATATCATATGCCTTAATTGGGCTTAAGATGAGTAAGTTAGTCCCATTTAAGTGAAGGAACATCGTGGACTGCGTACTGATCCGCGCTAGAGAAGTCGCGACCCAAATTAACCTTGATTTTGGACTAAACCTGAAATTGTAGGTCTCTTCCTTATCTTTCTAGGGACAACAAGATCACCAATATCCGATATATGTAGCTCTAGTTATGCTCTGCGCAAGGAAACAAGGTCAGAATGAGTGAAAAATCCGAAAATTAACAATGTTTAGCAATTAAGCCCAATAATGTAAAAGCAAAAACAATGAATGTAAAAGTTGTCTAATTTTCGTCTCTCTATGGTTTGTGCGGCTGTAAACTGCTATTTATGGTTATTAATACTGACCTAACTCTAGACCAAATTAAGGGCCTCTGAATATGCTTTTCAATAAGGTATCCTATGCCTTATTTAATTGGGATTAAGGTGAGTAAGTTAGGCCCATTTAAGTGAAGGAACATCATGGACTGCGCACTGATCCGCGCCAGAGAACTCGGGACACAGTTTAGCCTTGATTTTGGAATAATTAGACAATTCTTGTGAAACCTGAGATTGTAGGTCTCTTCCTTATCTTTCTAGGGACAGCAAGATCACCAAAATCCAATATCTGTAGCTCTAGTTATGCTCTGCGCATGGCAACAAGGTCAGGATGAGTGAAAAATCCGAAAATTAACAATGTTTAGCAATTAGGCCCAATAATGTAAAAGCAAAAACAATGATTGTATAAGTTGTCTAATTTCTGTCTCTCTCTGGCTTGTTCGGCTGTAAACTGCTATTTATGCTTATCAATCCTGACCTAACCCTAGACCAAATTAAGGGCGTCTGAATAAACTTTTCAACAAGGTATCATATCCCTTAATTGGGCTTAAAATGAGTAAGTTAGGCCCATTTAAGTGAAGGAACATCTTGGACTGCGCACTGATCCGTGCCAGAGAACTCGGGACCCAATTTAGCCTTGATTTTGGCCTAATTAGACAATTCTTGTGAAACCTGAGATTGTAGGTCTCTTCCTTATCTTTCTAGGGACAGCAAGATCACCAAAATCGGATATCTGTAGCTCTAGTTATGCTCTGCACAAGGCAACAAGGTCAGGATGAGTGAAAAATCCGAAAATTAACAATGTTTAGCAATTAAGCCCAATAATGTAAAACCAAAAACAATGATTGTAAAAGTTGTTTAATTTTCGTCTCTCTCTGGCTTGTGCGGCTGTAAACTACTATTTATGCTTATTAATCCTGACCTAACCCTAGACCAAATTAAGGGCATCTGAATAAGCTTTACAACAAGGTATCATATGCCTTAATTAGGGTTAAGATGAGTAAGTTTGGCCCATTTAAGAGAGGAAACATCATGGACTGCGCACTGATCCGTGCCAGAGAACTCGGGACCCAATTTAGCAATGATTTTGGAATAATTAGACAATTCTTGTGTAACCTGAGATTGAAGGTCTCTTCCTTATCTTTCTAGGGACAACAAGTTCACCAAAATCCGATATCTGTAGCTCTAGTTATGCTCTGCACAAGGCAACAAGGTCAGAATGAGCAAAAAATACGAAAATTAATAATGTTTAGCAATTAGGCCTAATAATGTAAAAGTAAAAACAATGATTGTAAAAGTTGTCTAATTTTCGTTTCTCTCTGGCTTGTGCGGCTTTAAACTGCTATTTATGCTTATTAATCTTGACCTAACCCTAGACCAAATTAAGGGCCTATGAATAAGCTTTTCAATAAGGTATCGTATGCCTTATTTGGGCATAAGATGAGTAAGTTAGGCCCATTTAAGTGAAGGAATATCATGGACTTCCCACTGATCCGCGCACGAGAACTCGGGACCCAATTTAGCCTTAATTTTGGAATAATTTGACAATTCTTGTGAAACCAGATATTGTAGGTCTCTTCCTTATCTTTCTGGGGACAGCAAGATCACCAAAATCCGATATCTGTAGCTCCAGTTATGATCTGCGCAAGCCAACAAGGTCAGGATGAGTGAAAAATCTGAAAATTAACAATTTTTAGCAATTAGGCCCAATAATGTAAAAGCAAAAACAATGATTGTAAAAGTTGTCTAATTTTCATCTCTCTCTGGCTTGTGCGGCTATAAACTGTTATTTATGCTTTTTAATCCTGACCTCACCCTAGACCAAATTAAGGGCCTCTGAATAAGCTTTCCAAGAAGGTATCATATGCCTTAATTGGGCTTAAGATGAGTAAGTTAGACCCATTTAAGTGAAGGAACATCATGGACTGCACATTAATCCGTGCAAGAGAACTCGGGACCCAATTTAGCCTTAATTTTGGCCTAATAAGACAATTCTTGTGAAACCTGAGATTGTAGGTCTCTTCCTTATCTTTCTAGGGACTGCAAGATCACCAAAATCAGATATATGTAGCTCCAGTTATGCTCTGTGCAAGGCAACATGGTCAGGATGAGTGGAAAATCCGAAAATTAACAATGTTTAGCAATTAAGCCCAATTATGCCCAATAATGTAAAAGCAAAAACAATGATTGTTAAAGTTCTCTAATTTTCGTCTCTCTCTGTCTTGTACGGCTGTAAACTGCTATTTATGTTTATTAATCCTGACCTAACTCAAGACCAAATTAAGGGCATCTAAATAAGCTTTCCAACAAGGTATCATATGCCTCAATTGGGCTTAAGATGAGTAAGTTATGCCCATTTATGTGA
>JAUPTC010000011.1:9330191-9400686 GCA_030762895.1 Sophora flavescens | reverse complement strand
AAAATTAACATTGTTTAGCAATTCACCCAATTGCTTCCAACAATGTAAAGGCAAAAACAATGATCAGAAATGCCTACTCCGCCTCTCCCGGCTTGTGCGGCTGTAAATACTTATTTATGCTTATTAATCCCGACATAACCTTGTACTCACCATTGGCCTCTCAATAAGCTCTTCCAACAAGGTATCATATGCCTAATTGGGCTTAAGATGATTAAGTTAGACCATTTAAGAAGCGAACATCACGGATCACGCACCGATCCGCTGCTCCGAGAAATCGGGACCCAATTTAGCCTTGATTTTGGCCAAATTTGGATAACTTGAAACTGAAATTCTAGGTTCTCTTTTCCTTATCCGTATGGCTGAAAAAGAATACCCAAAATCGAGCATAATATCCGAGTTCGGTTTAAAGGTGCTTCGCCGTTGCAACAAGGTCGATGAGTGAAAAATCCAAAATTAACAATGTTTAAAGGCAATTTGCCCACTGCTTCAACAATAATGTAAAAAGCAAAAACAATGATTGTAAAGTTAGCTCAAATTGAGTTTTCGCCTTTTGCGCACAATCGCTATTTATGCTTATGAATCCCCGACCTCAACCTTGACCAAATTGAGGATCAATAAGCCTGCAACAATGTATCATATGCCTTAATTGCTGGCTGCCTTCCTATCTTCCTATGGACAACAAGATCACCAAAAACATTTGTAGCTCTTGCTTGCTCGTGGCACAATGCCTATAAGTTAAAAACCAAAATAAACAATGTTTAGCTATTTAGCCCCCAAAATAAGAAAAGTTAATGATTGTAAATTTGTCAATTTCGGTCTCTGCCTAAGTGAAAGAACATCTGACTGACTGCCGATCACCCACATAAAAATAATCTGACAATCTGTGAATTCAGAAACCTATCAGAGGTCTCTTCCCTTTCTAGGTTAATGTAGACGAGTGAAAAATCCAAATTAACGATTTGAAATTACTCCATAATATAAAGAGAAAAACTTATTGTAAAAGTTGTTCAATTTCCATCTCTCTCCTCGTGGCTGTAATATTAAATGCTAATTATTATGCACGAACTAACCCTAGACTAAATTAAGGGCCTCAATAAGTTTTCCAACAATGTATCATATGTCTTAATTGGACGTAAGATGAGGTAAGTTAGCCTATCTAATTGGAAGAAACATCATCGGGACCGCGACTTATCCACCAAAGAACACAGAACCAATTTAGGGTTGATTTTTGGCCTAATTTGGCAATTCTTGTGGAACAATCAGATTTTTCTTCCTTCTTCGAGGGACACAAAATCCAAACCCGATATCCGAGAGCTCTTGCTATACCGCAAGACAACAAGGTAAGGATGCTGTTCCAAACTTAACAAATGTTTAGCAATTAAGCCCACTCCATCAATAAAGCAAAACAATTATTGTAAAAGTTTTAAAATTTCCACTTCTCTCTGGCTCAGTGCGGACGTAAACTGCGTCATTCATGCTATTAATTCTCGACCAAACCCTAGACCACCATGGCTTAAGGGCTTCCAACAAAGCATCATCCGCCTGAATCGTGGTCAGACCAGGAAAGTTAGGCCCATTTAAGTGAAGGAACACTGGTGGCTCCGTGCACCGAACCAGCAGAAACCCTAGACCTAATTTAGCCTTAATTTTGCCCTAATTTGACACCTCTCGTGAAACCCGAGTATCAGAAGCCCTTCCTCACCTTTCTAGGGACAACAAGATCACCCAAACGACACCCGAGCTCCTACATGCTCACGTAAGCCAACAAGGTCGGATGAGTAAAAAACCGGAAAATTCAAGTTTCGTAATTAAGCCCAAAGCACAATAACGTAAAAGCAAAAACAATGATTGTAAAAGCTGTCTTTTTCCGCCTTTCGTCGCCAGGTGGGCCGTAACCTGCTATTTATGCTTATTAATCCTGACCAAACCTAGACCAAAATTAGGGCCTCTCGAATAAGCTTCAACAACGTATCAGTATGCCTCACTGGGGCTTAAGACGCAGTGCTTAGGGCATATTTAAGTAAGTGTAACATCACGGCCCGCACACCGATCCACGCCAAAGAACCCTGGACCCAATTTAAACTTGATTTTGGTTTAATTTGACAATTCATTGAAACCAAATAGGTCTTTCTCATCTTTCTAGGAACAAGCAAGACCACCAAACCCGATATTTGTAGTTCAGTTACGCTCCAGCAAGGCACAAATATAGAATGAGTTGAAAAATGCGAAAATTAACAATAATGCCGAACCAAGCCGAATAATGTAAAAGCAAAAACAAAGATTGTAAAAGTTGTCTAATTTCCATCTCTCTCAGCTTGTGCGGCAGAACTCTATTTATATTTTAATCCTGTTCTAACCTTACCAAATGGCCTCCCAATAAGCATTCTAACAAGGTATCACTCCTTAATTGGGCGCAGACGCGTTGGTTAGCCCATTTAAGTGAGCGGGCATCCTGGACCGGCACCAAACTGCGCAGAGAACACGGGACCCAATTTTAGCCTTGATTTTGGGCTAATTTTCAATTCTTTGGAAACCTGAAATCGTAGGTCTCTTCCTTTTTCTAGAGACAACAAGATCACCAAAATCCAGATATCCGTAGTCTACATATGCTCCGCACAAGGCAACAAGGTCAGATGAGTTAAAAATCCAAAAATTAACCATGTTTAGCAATTAATCCCATGCCCAATAATGTTAAAGCAAAAATAATGATTGTAAAAGTTTCAATTTTGCCTCTCTCCTGGCTTGGGCTTAAAACGGTTATTTATGCTTAACAATCACCTAACCCTAGACCAAATTAAGGGCTTCAATAAGCTTTCCAACAAGGTATCATATGACTTAATTTGGGCTTAACATGAGAAAGTTAGGCCCATTTAATGAAGGAACATCATGGATCACGCACTAATCCGCCCCGGAGAATCCTGGGACCCATTTGGCCGTGATTTTGGTCTAATTTGACAATTCTCATGAAACCCGAAATTGGGGTCTCTTACCTTATCTTTCTAGGGACAATAAGAAAAACTAGTTATGCTCTCAAGGCAACAAGGTAACAGAGTGAAAAATCCGAAAATTTACAATGTTTAGCAACTAAGCCCAATAATGTAAAACCAAAAACAATTATTGTAAAAGTTGTCCAATTTCCTCTCTCTCCGGCTTGTTTGGTTGTAAATTGCTATTTATGCTTATTAATCCTAACCTAACCCTATACCAAATTAAGGGCCTTCGAATAAGCTTTTCCAACAAGGTATCATAAGCCTTAATGGGCTTAGATGAGTTAGTTAGCCCATTTAAGTGAAGCAACATCATGGACCCTAGGCATCGATCCGCGCTGCAGAACTCAGACCCACTTTAGCTTGTTTTGGCCTTATTTGACAAGTGTTGTGATAGGTGAAATTGTTGGTCTCTTCCCGATCTTTCCAGGACAATAAGATCACCAAAATCTGATATTTGTAGCTCCAGGTTATGTCATGCAAGGCAACAAGGTTAGAATGAGTGAAAATGCGAAAAATTAACTATGTTTAGCAATTAAGCCTAATAATGTAAAATCAAAAATAATGATTGTTAAAGTTATCTAATTTCCGCCTCTCTGACTTGTTTGGTTGTAAACTGCTATTAATGCTTTTTAATCCTACCCTAACCTTAGACCAAATTAAGGGCTCAATAAGCTTTCCAAAGAAGGTATCATTTGCCTTAATGAGCTTAAGAAGAGTAAGTTTAGGCTATTTAAGTGAAGCGGACATCATGGACTCATGCAGCGATCCGTGCCAAAGAACTCGGGACCAATTTAGCCTTGATTTTGGCTTAATTTGACAATTCTTGCGAAACTCGAAATTGGAGGTCTCTTCCTTATCTTTCAGGGACAAAGAAGATCACAAAAATCTGATATTTGTAGCTCTAGTTATGTCACAAGGCAAGAAGGTCCTGATGAGTGAAAACCGAAAATTAACAATGTTTAGCAATTAAGCCCAATAATGTAAAAGCAAAAACAATGATTGTAAAAGTTGTCTAATTTTTCTTCCATCTCTCTGGCTTTATGTCTGAACCGCTAATGATGTTTATTAATCATGACCTAACCCTAGACCAAATTAAGGGCCTTGAATAAGCTTTCCAACAAGGCATCATACGCTTAATTAGGCTTAAGATGAGTAAGTTTGGCCCATTTAAGTGAAGGAACATCATGGACGTGCACCAATCGGTCAGAGAACTCGGACCTAATTTAGCCTTGATTTTGCCCTACTTTGACAATTCTTGTGAAACCCGATATTATAGGTCTCTTCCTTATCATTCTAGTGGACAACAAGATCACCCAAACCGATATCTCGTAGCTCTAGATATGCTCTGCACAACCCAACAAGGTCGATGAGTAAAAATCCGAAAATTAACAAAGTTTGGATTAAGACCAATTAAGCCCAATAATGTAAAAGCAAAACAATGATTGTAAAAGTTGTCTAATTTCGTGTCTCTAGCTTGTGCGGCTGTAAACTGCTATTTATGCTTATTAATCCTGACCAAACCCTAGACCAAATTAAGTGGCCTCTCAATAAGCTTTCAACAACGTATCATATGCCTTACTGGGGCTTAAGACGAGTAAGTTAGGCCCATTTAAGTAAAGGAACATCATGGATCGCACGATCCGTGCCAAAGAACTCGGACCCAATTTATCCTTGATTTTGACCTAATTTGACAATTCTTGTGAAACCAAAATTGAGGTCTCTTCCTTATCTTTCTAGGGACAGCAAGATCACCAAAATCCGATATTTGTAGCTCTAGTTATGCTCATCGCAAGGCAACAAGGTTAGAATGAGTGAAAATGCGAAAATTAACAATGTTTAGCAATTAAGCCCAATAATGTAAAAGCAAAAACAATGATTGTAAAGTTGCTCCAATTTCCGTCTCTCTGGCTCGTGCGGTATTAAACTGCTATTTATACTTTTTTAATCATGCCCTAACCTTAGACCAAATTAAGGCCTCGAATAAGCATTCCGAGAAGGTATCATCTGCCTTAATTGGGCTTAAGATGAGTAAGTTAGGCCCATTTTAGTGAAGGGACATCATGGATCGCAATGAACCATGCTAGAGAACTCGGACCCAATTTAGCCTTTATTTTAGGCTACACTTGACAATTCTGTGAAACATGAAATCAGAGGGTCTCTTCCTTTTCTTTTCTAGGGACAACAAGATCACCAAAATCCCGATATATGTAGCTCGTTATGTCGCAAGGCAAGAAGGTCGAGGAAAGTGAAAAATCCAAAATTAACAATGTTTAGCAATTAAGCCCACTAATCCCAATAATGTAAAAGCAAAAACAATTATTGTAAAAGTTGTCCAATTTCCGTCTCTCTCGACTTGTAGATCAGAAACTGCTATTTATGCTTATTAACTCCCGACATAACCCTAGACCCCACTAAAGGCCCTCCGAATAAGCTTTCCAACAGGTATCATATGCCTTAATTGGGCTTAAGATGAGTAAGTTAGGCCCATTTTAAGTGAAGCTACATCATTGACCCGATTGATCCGACTAGAGAACCGGGACCCACTTTAGCCTTTATTAGGCCTAATTTGACAATCTCGTGAAAGTTGAAATTGTAGGTCTCTTCCTGATCTTCTAGGGACAGCAAGATCACCAAAATCCGATATTTGTAGCTCTAATTATGCTCACGCAAGGCAACAAGGTCAGGATGAGTGAAAACCGAAAATTAACAATGTTTAGCTATTAAGCCCACTTAAGCCCAATAATGTAAAAGCAAAAACAATGATTGTAAAAGTTGTCTAATTTCCATCTCTCTGTCTTCAGGCGGTCTGAACTCGCTATTTATGCTTATTAATCCCGACCAAACCCTAGACCAAATTGAGTGGACTCGAATAAGCTCACAACAAGGAATCATTTGCCTTAATTGGGCATAAGATTAGTAAGTTTAGACCATTTAAGGAAGGAACATCATGGATCTGTGCACTAACTGCACGAGAACTTGGACCCAATTTAGCCTTGATTTTGGCCTAATTGGAAAATTCTTTTGAAATCTGAAATTGTAGATCTCTTTCTTATCTTTCTATAGACAAGAAGATCACCAAAATTCGATATTTGTAGCTCTAATTATGCTCGAGCAAGGCAACAAGGTCGATGAGTAAAAATTCGAAAATTGACAATGTCTAGCAATTAATCCCAATTAAACCCAATAAGTGAAGGAACATCGACCACAATTGATACGTGGCAGGAACTCGCCCATTTATCCTTGATTTTAGCCTAATTTGACAATTCTCGTGAAACTTGAAATTGTAGGTCTCTTCCTATCCTATTTATTCCTATTAATCTCGACCTAACCCTAAACCAAATTAAGTGGCCTCTGAATAAGCTTTCTAATAAGTTATCATATGCCTTAATTGGGCTTAAGAAGAGTAAGTTAGGCCCATTTAAGTGAAGGAATATCATGGATCGCGCATCGATCCGTGCCACAGAACTCGGAAGCCATTTTAGCCTTGAGTTTGGCCTTATTTGACAATTCTTATGAAACCTGAAAATGTAGGTCTCTTCCTTATCTTTCTAGGGACAACAAGATCTCTAAAATCCGATATCTGTAGCTCTAGTTAGGCTCTACGCAAGGCAACAAGGTCAGGATGAGTGAAAAATCCTAAAAGTAACAATGTTTAGAAGTTAAGCCCAATAATGTAAAAGAAAAAACAATGATTGTATAAGTTTTCTAATTTCTCCGTCTCTATCTGGATTGTGCGGCTGTAAACTGCTATTTATGCTTATTAATCCTGACCTAACCCCTAGACCAAATTAAGGGCCTTTCAATAAGCTTTCCAGCAAGGTATCATATGCCTTAATTGGTCTTAAGATGAGTAAGTTAGGGCAATTTATTTGAAGGAAATCATGGACTGCGCACTGATCTGCGCCAGAGAACTCGAGACCCAATTTATTCTTGATTTTGGCATAATTCGACAATTCTTGTGACACCTTAAATTGTTGGTCTCTTCCTTATCTTTCTATGGACATCATGATCACCAATATCCGATATTTGTAGCTCTAATTATGCTCTGGAAAAGGCAACAAGGTCAGGATGAGTGAAAAATCCAAAAATTAACAATGTTTAGAAGTTAAACCCAATAATGTAAAAGCAAAAACAATGATTGTAAAAGTTGTATAATTTCCGTCTCTCTCTGGCTTGTGCTGTTGAAACTTCTATTTATTCTTATTAATCATGACCTAACCCTAGACCAAATTAAGGGCCTCTGAATAAGCTTTCAAACAAGGTATCATATGCTTTAATTGGGCTTAAGATGAGTAAGTTAGGCCCATTTAAGTTAAGGAACATCATGGGCTGCGTACTGATCCGCGCCAAAGAACTCGAGACCCAATTAAGCCTTGATTTTGGCCTAATTTGACAATTCTTGTGAATCCTGAAATTGTAGGTCACTTCCTTATCTTTCTAGGGACAGCAAGATCACCAAAATCCGATATTTGTATCTCTAGTTATGCTCTGTGCAAGGCAACAAGGTCAGGATTAGTGAAAAATCCAAAATTAACAATGTTTCGCAATTAAGCCCAATTAAGCCCAATAATGTAAAAGTAAAAACAATGATTGTAAAACAGTCTAATTTCCATCTCTCTCGCTTGTACGGCTGTAAACTACTATTTAAGCTTATTAATCCACACGTAACCCTAGACCATATTAATGGACTCCGAATAAGCTTTGCAACAAGGTATCATATGCCTTAATTGGGCTTAAGATGAGTAAGTTAGGCCCATTTAAGTGAAGAAATATAATGGACTGCGCACTGATCTACGCCACAGAACTCGGGAACCAATTAATCCTTGATTTTGGCCAAATTTGACAATTCTTGGAAACCTAAAATTGTAGGTCTCTTCCTTATCTTTCTAGGGACAGCAAGATCTCCAAAATCCAATATATGTTGCTCTAGTTATGCTCTTCGCAAGGCAACAAGGTCAGGATGAGTGAAAAATCTGAAAACTAACAAAGATTAGCAATTAAGCCTAATTAAGCCCAATAACGTAAAAGCAAAAACAATGATTGTAAAAGTTGTCTAATTACGGTCTCTCTCTGACTTGTATGACTGAAAACTGTTATTTATGCTTGTTAATCCTGACCTAACCCAAGACCAAATTAATGGCCTCTGAATATGCTTTCCAACAAGGTATCATATTCCTTAATTGGGCATGAGATGAGTAAGATAGGCACATTTAAGTGAAGGAACATCAGGGACTGCGTACTTATCCGTGCAAGAGAACTCGGGCCCAATTTTGCATTGATTTTAAGCTAATTTGACAATTCTTGTGATATCTAAAATTGTAGGCCTCTTCCTTATCTTTCTAGAGACCGCAAGATCACCAAAATCCGATATCTGTAGCTCTAGTTATGCTCTGCGCAAGGCAATAAGGTCGGGGATGAGTAAAACATTCGAAAATTAACAATGTTTCGCTAATTAAGCCCAATAATGTAAAAGTAAAAAAATGATTGTAAAGTTGTATAATTTCTCGGCACTCTCTGGCTTGTGCGGCTCTAAAACTGCTATTTATGCTAATTATTCCCGACCTAACCTAGACCAAATTAAGGGACTCTGAATAATCTTTTCGACAAGGTATCATATGCTTTAGTTGGGCTTAAGATGAGTAAGTTAGGCCCATTTAAGAGAAGGAACATTATGGACTGCGCACTGATCCGCGCCAGAGAACTCGGGACCCAATTTAGCCTTGATTTTGTCCTAATTTGACAATCTTGTGAAACTTGAAATTGTAGGTCTCTTCCTTATCTTTCTAGGGACAACAAGATCACCAAAATCCGATATGTGTTGCTCTAGTTATGCTCTGCGCAAGGCAACAAGGTCAGGATGAATGAAAAATCCTAAAATTAACAATGTTTATCAATTAAGCCCGATAATGTAAAATAAAAAACAATATTTGTAAAAGTTATCTAATTTCCATCTCTCTCTTGTTTGCGCGGCTGTAAACTGCTATTTATGCTTATTAATCCTGACCTAACCCTAGACCAAATTAAGGGCCTCTGAATAAGCTTTCTAACAAGGTATCATATACCTTAATTGGGCTGAAGATGAGTAAGTTAGGCCCATTCAAGTGAAGGCACATCATGGACTACGCACTTATCCGTGCCAGAGAACTCGGGACCGAAATTAGCTTTGATTTTGGCCAAATTTGACAATTCTTGTGAAACCTGAAATTGTAGGTCTCTTCCTTATCTTTCTAGGGACAGAAAGATCACCAAAATCCGATATCTGTAGCTCTAGTTATGCTCTGTGCAAGGCAACAAGGTCAGGATTAGTGAAAAATCCGAAAATTAACAATGTTTCGCAATTAAGCCCAATAATGTAAAAGTAAAAACAATGATTGTAAAAACTGTCTAATTTCCATCTCTCTGGCTTGTACGGCTGTAAACTGCTATTTAAGCTTATTAATCCACACGTAACCCTAGACCATATTAATGGACTCCGAATAAGCTTTCCAACAAGGTATCATATGCCTTAATTGGGCTTAAGATGAGTAAGTTAGGCCCATTTAAGTGAAGAAATATAATGGACTGCGCACTGATCCACGCCACAGAACTCGGGAACCAATTAATCCTTGATTTTGGCCAAATTTGACAATTCTTGGAAACCTAAAATTGTAGGTCTCTTCCTTATCTTTCTAGGGACAGCAAGATCTCTAAAATCCAATATATGTTGCTCTAGTTATGCTCTTCGCAAGGCAACAAGGTCAGGATGAGTGAAAAATCTGAAAACTAACAAAGATTAGCAATTAAGCCCAATTAAGCCCAATAACGTAAAAGCAAAAACAATGATTGTAAAAGTTGTCTAATTTCGGTCTCTCTCTGACTTGTATGACAGAAAACTGTTATTTATGCTTATTAATCTTGAGCTAACCCTAGACCAAATTAAGGGCCTCTGAATAAGCTTTCCAACAAGGTATCCTATGCCTTAATTGGGCTTAAGATTAGTAAGTTAGACCCATTTAAGTGAAGGAACATTATAGGATCGCGCACTAATCCGCGCTAGAAAACTCGGACCCAATTTAGCCTTGATTTTGGCCTAATATGACAATTCTTGTGAAACCTAAAATTGTAGGTCTCTTCCTTATCTTTCTAGAGACCTGCAAGATCACCAAAATCCGATATCTCGTGGGCTCTACTTATGCTCTGCGCAAGGCAATAACATCGGGATGAGTAAAAAATTCGAAAATTAACAATGTTTCGCAATTAAGCCCAATAATGTAAAAGTAAAAAAAATGATTGTAAAAGTTGTATAATTTATGGCTCTCTCTGGCTTGTGCGGCTCTAAACTGCTATTTATGCTAATTATTCCCGACTTAACCCTAGACCAAATTAAGGGACTCTGAATAAGCTTTCCGACAAGGTATCATATGCTTTAGTTGGGCTTAAGATGAGTAAGTTAGGCCCATTTAAGTGAAGGAACATCATGGACTGCGCACTAATACGTTCCAGAGAACTCGGGACCCAATTTAGCTTTGATTTTGGCCAAATTTGACAATTCTTGTGAAACCTGAAATTGTAGGTCTTTTGCTTATCTTTATGGGGACATCAAGATCACCAAAATCCGATATCTGTAGCTCTAGTTATGCTCTGCGCAAGGCAACAAGGTCAGGATGAGTGAAAAATCTGAAAACTAACAATGTTTAGCAATTAAGACCAATTAAGCCCAATAATGTAAAAGCAAAAACAATGATTGTAAAAGTTGTCTAATTTCGATCTCTCTCTGGCTTGTACGGCAGTAAACTGCTATTTATGCTTATTAATCCTGACCTAACCCTAGACCAAATTAAGGGACTCTGAATAAGTAAGCTTTAATTGAGCTTAAGATGAGTAAGTTAGGCCCATTTAAGTGAAGGAACATTATAGACTGCGCACTGATCTACGCCAGAGAACTCGGGCCTTGATTTTGGCCTAATTTGACAATTATTATGACACCTGAAATTATAGGTCTCTTCCTTATCATTCTAGGGATAGCAAGGTCAACAAAATCCAATATCTGTAGATCTACTTATGCTGTGCAAGACAACAAGGTCATGATGTTTGAAAAATCCAAAAATTAACAATGTTTGGCAATTAAGCGCAATTAAGCCCAATAATGTAAAAGCAAAAAAATGATTGTAAAAGTTTTCTAATTTCCGTCTCTCTATGATGTGTACGGCTGTAAACTGCTATTTATGCTTATTAATCCTGACCAAATTAAGGGACTCTGAATAAGCTTTCCAACAAGGTATCATATGCCTTAATTGGGGTTAAGATGAGTAAGTTAGGCCCATTTAAGTGAAGGAAAATCATGGACTCCTCACTAATCCGAGCCAGAGATCTCGGGACCCAATTTAGCCTTGATTTTGGCCTAATTTGACAATTCTTGTGACACCTGACATTGTAGGTCTCTTCCTTATCTTTCTAGGGACAGCAAGACCACGAAAATCCGATATCTGTAGCTCTAGTTAGGCTCTACGCAAGGCAACAAGGTTAGGATGAGTGAAAAATCTGAAAATTAACAATGTTTAGCAATTAACCAAAATTAAGCCAAATAATGTAAAAGAAAAAACAATGATTGTAAAAGTTGTCTAATTTTCGTCTCTCTCTGGCTTGTGCGGTTGTAAACTGCTATTTATGCTTATTAATCCCGACCTAACCCTAGACCAAATTAAGGGCCTCTGAATAAGATTTCCAACAAGGTATCATATGCTTTAGTTGGGCTTAAGATGAGTAAGTTAGGCCCATTTAAGTGAAGGAACATCATGGACTGCGCATTGATCCGTGCCAGAGAACTCGGGACTCAATTTACCCTTGATTTTTCCCTAATTTGACAATTCTTGTGAAACCTGAAATTGTAAGTCTCTTCCTTATCTTTCTAGAGACAGCAAGATCACCAAAATCCGATATCTGTAGCTTTAGTTATGCTATGCACAAGGCAAGAAGGTCCGGATGAGTGAAAATTCCGAAAATTAACAATGTTTAGCAATTAAGCCCAATTAATCCCAATAATATAAAAGCAAAAATAGTGATTGTAAAAGTTGCCTAATTTCCGTCTCTCTATGGCTTGTGCCGTTGTAAACAGCTATTTATGCTTATTAATCATGACCTAACCCTAGATCAAATTAAGGGCCTCTGAAAAAGCTTTCCAACAAGGTATCATATGCCTTAATTAGGCTTAGGATGAGTAAGTTAGGCTCATTTAAGTGAAGGAACATCATGGACTGTGCACTGATCCGCGCCATGATCCTTCATGTTAGAGTACAACCAACGTTCCTATTGCATTAATGGCTTCCCAGAACGACTATATTGCATTAATGACTGCCCAGAATGACTCTATTGCATTAATGGCTGCCCATAACGACTCTATTGCATTTAATGAAGTTCTGCTTGAAGCCAACATCTGAGGGAATGTCTCTAACGGATCCTAAATGCTTGAAGACCATAACTACGTAAAATCGTTGAAGATGAAGAAGAAGAGAATACACATTGCATTAGAAGCCATTACTTTGCGCATCAATTTCTTCATTCTTTCATTCTTTATTCTTCAATCATTTGAAGATATTGCTGCAGACATTCCTAAGCTTTACATTTAAACCACTCTCTGAGTGTTAGTGAAAGATCTGCCGTGAGAAGTTGTATTTATTACAAACCAAATGTCTCAAACAATACTTATCTTTGAGCCTAAAGAGGCTAGATGTGCAAACAATACTTGTTTTGAGCCTGAAGAGGCTAGGTGTGAAAACAATACTTGTTTTGATCCTCGAAGAGGCTTGGCGTGCAAACAATACTTGTCTTTGAGCCTCGAACAGGCTAGGTGTGCAAACAATACTTGAGTCTCAGAACTTGATCGGTTATAGTGGATAAATCTTGGTGCTTTCGCCAAGGATCGGACATAGATCTTTGTTTTGAAGAGTGAACCAGGATAAATAACTGTTTCAATCTCTCCTTCCTTAAACTCTTTAGTTGCTTTAGTTTTTTTTACGTCTATCAAGTGGTGTGTTTGAAAAAGTCACCCGTCCATACTGTATTCTTCCACTCGTCCAAATCTTGCATCTATTTACAAAAAGATTTCAACTTTGCTTAAATTCTGATAAACACAATTCAACCCCCCCTTCTCGTGTTTATACTTGTCTATTTCAGCATATGCCTTAATTGGGCTAAAGATGAGTAAGTTAAGCCAATTTAAGTGAAAGAACATCAAGGACTGCACACTGATCCGCTCCAGAGAACTCGGGACCCAATTTATCCTTGATTTTATCCTAATTTGACTATTCTCGTGAAACCTGAAATTGTAGGTCTCTTCCTTATCTTTCTAGGGACAACAAGATCACCAAAATCCGATATCTGTAGCTCTAGTTATGCTTTGCCCAAGGCGACAAGGTCCGGATGAGTGAAAAATCCGAAAATTAACTAACTTTAGCAATTAAGCCCGATTAAGCCCAATAATGTAAAAGCAAAAACAATGGTTGTAAAAGTTGTCTAATTTCAATCTCTCTCTAGCTTGTGCCGCTGTAAACTGCTATTTATGCTTATTAATCATGACCTAACCCTAGACCAAATTAAGGGCCTCTGAATAAGTTGTCCAACAGGGTATCGTATGCCTTAATTAGGCTTAAGATGAGAAAGCTAGGCCCATTTAATTGAAGGAACATCATGGACTGCGCACTGATCCGTTCCAGAGAACTCGGAACTCAATTTAGCCTTGATTTTGGTCTAATTTGACAATTCTTGTGAAACCTGAAATTGTAGGTATCTTCCTTATCTTTCTAGAGACAGCAAGATCATCAAAATCCGATATTTGTAGCTCAAGTTATGCTCTGTGCAAGGTAACAAGGTTAGGATGAGTGAAAAATCCAAAAATTAACAATGTTTAGCAATGAAGCCCAATTAAGTACCATAATGTAAAAGCAAAAACAATGATGGTAAAAGTTGTCTAATTTCTGTCTCTCTCTGGCTTGTCCAGCTGTAAGCTGCTATTTATGTTTATTAATCCTGACACAGCCCTAGACCAAATTAAGGGCCTCGGAATAAGGTTTCCAACAAAGAATCATATGCCTTAATTGGGCTTAAGATGAGTAAGTTAGTCCAATTTAAGTGAAGGAACATCATGGACTACAAACTGACCGCGCCAGAGAAATCGGAACACAATTTAGCCTTGATTTTGACCTTATTTGACAATTCTTATGCAAACTGAAATTGTAGGTCTCTTCCTTATCTTTCTACGGACAACAAGATCAGCAAAATATGATATTTGTAGCTCTAGTTATGCCTGCGCAAGGCAACAAGGTCAGGATGAGTGAAAAGTTCGAAAATTAACAATGTTTAGGAATTAAACCCAATAATGTAAAAGCAAAAACAATGATTATAAAAGTTGTCTGATTTCCGTGTCTCTCTCAACCTCGCAGCTGTAAACTGCTATTTATGCTTATTAATCCTGGCATAACCCTAGACCAAATTATGGTCCTCTGAATAAGCTTTCCAACAAGGTATCAAATGCCTTAATTGGATTAAGATGTGTGGCAGTTAGACCCAATTAAGTGAAGGAACATCATGGACTGCGCAGTTATCCGCGCCAGAGAACTCGGGATCCAATTTAGCCTTGATTTTGGCCTAATTTGACATTTCTTGTGAAACCTGAAATTGTAGGTCTCTTCCTTATCTTTCTAGGGTCAGTAAGATCACCAAAATCCGATATATGTAGCTCTAGTTATGCTCTACGCAAGGCAACAAGGTCAGGATGAGTGAAAAATCTGAAAATTTACAATGTTTAGCAATTATACCCAATAATGTAAAAGCAAAAACCATGATTGTAAAATTTGTCTAAATTCCGCCTCTTTCTGGATTGTGCGGCTGTAAATTGCTATTTATTATTATTAATCTTGACATAACCCTAGACCAAATTAAGGGTCTCTGAATAAGCTTTCCAACAAGGTATCATATGCCTCTATTGGGCTTAAGATGGGTAAGTTAGGCCCATTTAAGTGAAGGAACGTCATGGATCGCGCACTTGTTCGAACCGGAGAACTCGGGACACAATTTAGCCTTGATTTTGGCCTAATTTGACAATTCAAGTGAAACCTGAAATTGTAGGTCTCTTACTTATCTTTCTATGTACAAAGAAGATCACCAAAATCAGATATATGTAGCTCTAGTTATGCTCACGCAAGGCAACAAGGTCGGGATGAGTGAAAAATCTGAAAATTAACAATGTTTCGCAATTAAGCCCAATTAAGCCCAATAAAGTAAAAAGCAAAAACAATGATTGTAAAAGTTGTCTCGATTTCCATCTCTCTCTGGTTTGTGCGGCAGAAACTGATATTTATCTTATTAATCCTTAAATAACCCTAGACCAAATTAAGGGCCTCGAAATAAGCTTTCCAACAAGGTTTCGTATGCCTTACTTGGGCTTAAGATGAGTAAGTTAGGCCCATTTAAGTGAAGGAACGTCATGGATCGCACACCGATCGCGCGGAGAACTCGGGACACAATTTTGCCTTTATTTTGACCTAATTTGACAATTCTTGTGAAACTTGAAATTGTAGGTCTCTACCTTATCTTTCTAGGGACAGCAAGATCACCAAAATCCGATATCTGTAGCTCTAGATATGCTCTGTGCAAGGTAACAAGGTATGGATGAGTGAAAAATCCGAAAATAAACAATGTTTAGAAATTAAGCCCAATGATGTAAAAGCAAAAACAATGATTATAAAAGTTGTCCAATTTCTGTCTCTCTCTGGCTTGTGCGGCTGTAAACTACTATTTATGCTTATCAATGCTGACCTATCCCTAGACTAAATTATGGGCCTCTGAATTAAGTGAAGGAACATCATGGACTGTGCAGTGATTCGAGCCAGAGAACTCGGGATCCAATTTAGCCTTGATTTTGGCCTAATTTGACAATACTTGTGAAACCTGAAATCGTTGGTCTCTTACTTATCTTTCTAGGGACAGCAAGATCACCAAAATCCGATATCTGTAGCTCTAGTTATGCTCTGCGTAAGGCAACAAGGTCAGGATGAGTGAAAAATCGGAAAATTAACAATGTTTAGCAATTAAGCCCAATAATGTAAAAGCAAAAACAATGATTGTAAAAGTTGTCTAAGTTCCACCGTTCTCTGGCTTGTGCCGCTGTAAACTGCTATTTATTCTTATTAATCCTGACCTAACCCCAGACCAAATTAAGGGCCTCTGAATAAGCTTTCCAACAAGGTATCATAAGCCTTAATTGCGTTTAAGATGTGTAAGTTAGGCCCATTTAAGTGAAGGAACATCATGGACTGCGCACTTGTCCGAGCGCAGAACTCGGGACCCAATTTAGACTTGATTTTGGCCTAATTTGACAACTCTTGTGAAACCTGAAATTGTAGGTCTCTTCCTTATCTTTCTAGGGACAACAAGATCACCAAAATCCGATATCTGTAGCTTAAGTTATGCTCTGCCTAAGGCTACAAGGTCAGGATGAGTGAAAAGTCCGAAAATTAACAATGTTTAGCAATGAAGCCCAATTAAGCCCCATAATGTAAAAGCAAAAACAATGGTTGTAAAAGTTGTCTAATTTTCGTCTTTCTCTGGTTGTCCTCCTGTAAACTGCTATTTTTGCTTTTTAATCCAAACCTAACCCTAGACCAAATTAAGGGCCTCGAAATAAGCTTTCCAACAAGGTATCATATGCCTTGATTGGGTTAAAGATGAGTAAGTTAGTCCCATTTAAGTGAAGGAACATCATGGACTCTACACTGATCTGCGCCAGAGAACTCGTGACACAATTTAGCCTTGATTTTGACCTAATTTGACAATTCTTGTGAAACCTGAAATTGTAGGTTTCTTCCTTAACTTTCTGGGGACAGCAAGATCACCAAAATCCGATATTTGTAGCTCTAGTTATGGTCTGCACAAGGCAACAAGGTCAGGATGAGTGAAAAATCCGAAAATTAACAATGTTTCGTAATTAAGCCCAATAATGTAAAAGCAAAAACAATGATTGTAAAAATTGTCTAATTTACGTCTCTCTCTGGCTTGTGCGGCTGGAAACTGTAATTATGCTTATTAATCCTAACCTAACCCTAGAGCAAATTATGGGCCTCTGAATAAGCTTTCCAACAAGGGATCACATGACTTAATTGGGATTAAGATGTGCAAGTTAGGCCCATTTATGTGAAGGAACACCATGGACTGCACATTGATCCACGCCAGAGAACTCGGGACCCAATTTAGCCTTGATTTTGGCCTAATTTGACAATTCTTATGAAACCTGAAATTGTAGGTCTCTCTTCCTTATCTTTCTAGGGACAACAAAATCACCAAAATCCGATATCTGTAGCTCTAGTTATGCTCTGCGCAAGGCAACAAGGTCACGATGACTTAAAAATTCGAAAATTAACAATGTTTAGCAATTAAGCCCAATTAGCCCCATAATTTAAAAGCAAAAACAATGAGGGTAAAAGTTGTCTAATTGCCGTTTCTCTCTGGCTTATCCATCTGTAAACTGCTATTTTTGCTTATTAATCCTGACCTAACCCTAGACCAAATTAAGATCCTCTGAATAAGCTTTCCAACAAGGTATCATATGCCATAATTGGGCTTAAGATGAGTAAGTTAGGACCATTTAAGTGAAGGAACATCATGGACTGCGCACTGATCCGCGCCAAAGAACTCGGGATCCAATTTTACCTCGACTTTGTCGTAATTTGACAATTCTTTTGAAACATGAAATTGTAGGTCTCTTCCTTATCTTTCTAGGGACATCAAGATCACCAAAATCCGATATCTGTAGCTCAAGTTATGCTCTGTGCAAGGCAACAAGGTCATGATTAGTGAAAAATCCGACAATTAACAATGTTTCGCAATTAAGCCCAATAATGTAAAAGGAAAAACAATGATTGTAAAAATTGTCTAATTTCTGTCTCTCTCTGGCTTGTACGGCTGTAAACTGCTATTTATTCTTATTAATCCTGACCTAACCTTAGACCAAATTAAGGGACTCCGAATAAGCTTTCTAACAAGGTATCATATGCCTTAATTGGGCTTAAGATGAGTAAGTTTGGCCCTTTTAGGTGAAGGAACATCATGGACTGTGCACTGATCCGTGCCTGAGAACTCGGGACCAAATTTAGCCATGATTTTGGCCTAATTTGACAATTCTTGTGAAACATGAAATTGTAGGTCTATTCCTTATCTTTCTAGGGATAGCAAGATAACCAAAATCCTATATCTATAGCTCTAGTTATACTCTATGCAAGGAAACAAGGTCAGGATGAGTGAAAAATCTGAAAATTAACAATGTTTAGCAATTAAGCCCAATTAAGCCCCATTATGTAAAAGCAAAAACAATGATTGTAAAAGTTGTCTAATTTCCGTCTCTCTCTGTGTTGTCCAGCTGTAAACTGCTATTTATGCTTATTAATCCTTTCTCAACCCTAGAACAAATTAAGGGCCTCTGAGTAAGCTTTCCAACAAGGTTTCATATTCTTTAATTGGGCTTAAGATCAGTAAGTTAGGCCCATTTAAGTGAAGGAACATCATGGACTGCGCACTGATCCGCGCCTGAGAACTCGGGACCCAATTTAGCCTTTATTTTGGCCTAATTTGACAATTCTTCTGAAACCTTAAATTGTAGTTCTCTTCATTATCTTTCTATTGACAGCAAGATCACCAAAATCCGATATCTGCAGCTCAAGTTATGCTCTGCGCAAGGTAACAAGATCAGGATGGGTGAAAAATCCGAAAATTAACAATGTTTTGGAATTAAGCCCAATAATGTAAAAACAAAAACAATGATTGTAAAAGTTGTCTAATTTCCGTCTCTCTCTGGCTTGTGCGGCTGTAAACTCCTATTTATGCTTGTTAATCCTGACCTAACCCTAGACCAAATTATGGGCCTCTGAATAAGCTTTCCAACATGGTATCATATGTTAAGTCTCTAAAATGTCTGATGTGGTTTTACCTAAGTTTTTATGAGAATTATTCAAGATAGAAGCACTTATCTTATGAACGCAAATTCTATAAGGATTATCATAATCGTATTTCAAGAACCAGAAAGAGACTTGAAGCCTTCTCTCCTACTCAGATTCATGCTTATCAAGAAAAGTCAGAAGTTACTCTCTCAAGCAACCTTGGATAATCAGAACCAAAGGCCGGTTAAAGAGTGCTTCCAACATGCTTTATTCCCTAGTACCTCTAGTCCTTACACGAAAAGGGAAGTGTACTCAGCAAAGTACAAAAAGCTCTATGCATAACTCTGACATAGCTGTATCACGATGCATAAAGCCATGATCCTTCATGTTAGAGTACAACCAACGTTCCTATTGCATTAATGACTGCCCTGAACGACTCTATTGCATTAATGGCTGCCCAGAATGACTATATTGCATTAATGGCTGCCTAGAACGACTCTATTGCATTTAATGAAGTTCTGCTTGAAGCCAACATCTGAGGGAATGTCTCTAACGGATCCTAAATGCTTGAATACCATAACTACAGAAGTCGTTGAAGATGAAGAAGAAGAGAATACACATTGCATTAGAAGCCATTACTCTGCGCATCAATTTCTTCATTCTTTCATTTTGTATTCTTCAATCATTTGAAGATATTACGCAGACTTTCCTAAGCATTACATTTAAGCCTGAAGAGGCTAGGTGTGCAAACAATACTTGTTTTGAGCCTGAAGAGGCTAGGTGTGAGCCTGAAGAGGCTAGGTGTGCAAACAATACTTGCCTTTGAGCCTGAAGAGGCTAGGTGTGCAAACAATACTTGAGTCTGTAACCTGATCAGTTATACTGGATAAATCTTGATGCTGCTAAGGACTGGACGTAGCTCTTTGTTTTGAAGAGTGAACCAGGATAAATAACTGTGTCAATCTATCCTTCCTTAAACTCTTTAATTGCTTTAGTTTTTCTTACATCTATCAAGTGGTGTGTTTGAAAAAGTAACCCATCCATCTTGTATTCTTCCACTCGTCCAAATCTAGCTTCTGTTTACGAAAAGATTTCAACTTTGCTTAAATTCTGATAAACACAATTCAACCCCCCCTTCTCGTGTTTATACTTGTCTATTTCATCATATGCCTTAATTGGGCTTAAGATGAGTAAGTTAGGCCAAATTAAGTGAAGGAACATCATGGACTGTGCACTGATCCGTGCCAGAGAACTCGGGATCCAATTTAGCCTTGATTTTGGCCTAACTTGACATTTCTTGTGAAACCTGAAATTGTAGGTCTCTTCCTTATCTTTCTAGGGACATCAAGATCACCAAAATCCGATATCTGTAGCTCTAGTTGTGCTCTGCGCAAGGTAACAAGATCAGGATGTGTGAAAAATCCGAAAATTAACAATGTTTAGGGATTAAGCCCAATAATGTAAAAGCGAAAACAGTGATTGTAAAAGTTGTCGAATTTCCGTCTCTCTATGGCTTGTGCGGCTGTAAACTGCTATTTTTGCTTGTTAATCCTAACCTAACCCTAGACCAAATTAAGGACCTCTGAATAAGCTTTCTAACAAGGTATCATATGTTAAGTCTCTAAAATGTCTGATGTGCTTTTTCCTAAGTTTTTATGAGAACTAAACATTGGTTAATGATTTAATTAACCTTCATATTGGTTGCTAACCTATCTATCGAGTGTGCAGATTAAATAAGAGAATCATCCGTCCAACACACAAGTGATCGAAACAAACATCCAGCACTGTAGTGATTGAAATGTACGTCCAAAATGCAAGAGATAGAAACTTGCGTCCACTAAAGTGATGAAAGCTCGCGTCTACTAAAGGTATCAGAAGCGCTCGTCCAATGACGTGGCAGATGGAGCTCGTCCATTAAGGAATCAGAATGGCTCGTCCAATGATGTGGCAGATGGAGCTCGTCCATTAAGGAATCAGAATGGCTCGTCCAAGGACGTGGCATCTGGATCTCGTCCATTAAGGTATCAGAAGCGCTCGTCCAATGACGTGGTAGATGAAGCTCGTCCATTAAGGAATCAGAAACACTCGTCAATGACGTGGCATATGGAGCTCATCCACTAAAGTAACAGAGACTCTCGTCCACTAAAGTAACAGAGGCTCTCATCCACTAAAGTAACAGAGGCTCTTGTCCACTAAAGTAACATAGGCTCTCGTCCACTAAAGTAACAGAAGTGCTCATCCACTAAAGGTGACAGAAGCGCTCGTCCACACTAGTCTTTGGACTTACTGAGTCCTTAATATGGAGCTCGTCTACTAGCCCGAATGAAAACTCAAATGGCTAGATTGACGCGGTTATTTTCAAGATAGAAGCATTTATCTTATGAACGCGAATTCTATAAGGATTATCAGAATCGTATTTCAAGAACCAGAAAGAGACTTGAAGCCTTCTCTCCTACTCAGTTTCACGCTTATCAAAAAAGTCAGAAGTTACTCTCTCTAGTAACCTTGGATAATCAGAACCAAAGGCCGGTTAAAGAGTGCTCCCAACATGCTTTATTCCCTAGTACCTCTACACGAAAAGGGAAGTGTACTCAGCAAAGTACAAAAAGCTCTCTGCATAACTCTGATATAGCTGTATCATGATGCATAAAGCCATGATCCTTCAAGTTTGAGTACAACCAACGTTCCTATTGCATTAATGGCTGCCCAGAATGACTCTATTGCATTTAATGAAGTTCTGCTTGAAGCCAACATCTGAGGGAATGTCTCTAATGGATCCCAAATGCTTGAAGACCACTACTACAGAAGTCGTTGAAGTTGAAGAAGAAGTGAAGACACATTGCATTAGAAGCCATTACTCTGCGCATCAATTTTTTCATTCATTCATTATGTATTCTTCAATCATTTGAAGATATTACGCAGACTTTCCTAAGCTTTACATTTAAACCACTCTCTGAGTGTTAGTGAAAGATCTGCCGTGAGAAGTTGTATTTATTACAAACCAAATCTCTCAAACAATACTTGTCTTTGAGCCTCAAGAGGCTAGGTGTGCATACAATACTTGTTTTGAGCCTGAAGAGGCTAGGTGTGAAAACAATACTTGTTTTGAGCCTGAAGAGGCAAGGTGTGCAAACAATACTTGTCTTTGAGCCTGAAGAGGCTAGGTGTGAAAACAATACTTGAGTCTGTAACCTGATCAGTTAAAGTGGATAAATCTTGGTGCTGCCAAGGACTGGATGTAGCACTTTGTTTTGAAGAGTGAACCGGGATAAATAACTGTGTCAATCTCTCCTTCCTTAAACTCTTTAATTACTTTATTTTTTCTTACGTCTATCAAGTGGTGTGTTAGAAAAAGTCACCCGTTGACACGCTGTCGCGCACGCGCCAAAAAGTGAGCGGTTTACAAAAATATGTAGTTTATGGAGCGACAACTCGAGTATCGTCTCACAAGGACTCTTGGGTTGTTACTAACACAAAAATCAGTTTTGGGGGGGGTTGGATTTAAATGCAAATAAGAAAACAGAGCAGAAAATAATGCAAATAAAATAACTATCAAATAGCTAAAAAACGATTAACCTACTGTTCTCGGTTTCCCACTATCATTGGTTTACATAATTCCATGCCTTAAGCAGATTCTAAACCCTTTTCGATTGTAGCATCAATTAACAAGCGAAACCGACGCTACGAGACATATGTTCCTATTCCCGAATTAAGAAAACGGGGTGAAGCACTCATGAACTAAGCGAACATGAACGAACACACGCGAATTAAGCAAACGCGATTAAGTATAGGAACATACAATCATCGAAACAAATCTATACCTATCCTATATAATCATGAATTAAGCAAACAGAACATACAGAACAAATATTGAAGGAGAATAGCATAAAGTTCAGGAATTACAAAACCTCAAGTGCGGTGGAACCCGATTACAGTAGATTAATCAAAGGAGACTAATTCTCCATTACAAAAGAAACACAAAATGCTAAACCTACTGTTGCAGCCGCAACTGTGAAAAGAAAAGAAAAGAAAGATGATAGAAGATGAGAAGAGAGAAGATTCTGTCCTACAACAGACTTAAATACAGATTCTGGATTCCGCGAGCTCGCGAGGCGAATAATATGAACAGTCTTCAGTGTTTGGCCCTCTCGCGAGGCGATCTTATCATTCGCGAGGCGAGACTCTTCAAATTCCAAAATGTCACAACCGTGACCTTCAACACGGGTAAGCCGTGATGGCTTCTGGTCTTCCAGGGTTGGATTACTCGCGAGGCGAGTCAAGTATTCGCGGGGTGAGACAGAGAGGATTGCATTTTCTGGCACAGTCACGCTTCAGGTTCGCGAGGAGAGCAACCTCTCGCTGGGCGAAAAACTCCAAACTGCTTCACTTTATTAACCTGAAAACAAGAATTAACAGTAAGTACTTTATTCGACTCTGAATCAGCTAAATTAACCTAAAAATACTTTAGAGACTCAAAATGCTGCTTGACGACAATCAAGTCTAATTTGGGCGAAATCAATATATAATTAGCACAAAACCACGGTCATACTAGCCATAAAACTAGCTGAGCCAGAGGCTGATCAAAATACCCCAAACTTAAACTTTGCTTGTCCCCAAGTAAACTAAAACTCAAAAAGACTCAAGACATGGCAAGCTTAAAAGATTTAATCAACTTTGCACAAATTTCAAGCAACTCAACAAAATAATTTTTCCTTCAACGTCCCCCCCCCCCCCTTTCAAACAAAGCAATCCCCACATTCATTTACTCTAAACATTTGATAATTTCTACCATTCACGCAATCATTAATCTAAGCAAGGGATCCAAGTTACACACAAGAGGGAGATCACCAAATTCAAACAATCGCCTTCCTCACAAGGGAATTTAGTGTTTCACTCAATCGTTCAGTTTGTCTAGGTTATCAACATTTCACTCAATTCACCTTCCAAGAACACTTCCCATGAATTTGATTTTCATCTCAAAATGGTTCCCACGGAAACATGCATGCAACATCAAAAGGTCTTTTATGGTTGTAATGGGGCCTGGCTAAAGGTAGGATATACAAAGGTACTAGGCTTAAGTCCCTAGGAACTAAGAGAGCATGAAACAGTTTTATACATCGAATTTCCACTCAAGTTCCTTTTTTTTCATTTTTCTTTATGCTTTTGGGTGACTACAGCCTTTTGCTTCAAATAATAGCCTTTTTGACATTTTTGCACTTTTTTTTTCTTTTTATTTCTTTCTCTTTTTTTTTCTCACCCCAGAATGACATGTCACGTCCTTGTAGCCACCCCAAACTTAGTTTCTTGCAACCATTTTCTTGCTAAGCTTCCATGATCTCCTAATCCTAAGATCGGGTTCACATGGTCTTTCCAGATTTGGGCTCAAAACATAGGGTTATCAAGAAATAATAGGCTAATTAGGCTCAATGGGGCTAACTAGGGAACATGCATTAGGAAGGGTTCATTTTAGGCTAAGTAGCTATTTACAAAGAAAAATGCCTAAATCATTTGATGCAAGCACATAAACATGCAAACCAAGTAGAGACTCGAGCAAATTCGGGAAAGTGCAACTTGAAAGTTATTCACACAGTTAAAAACATGCTGGAGGCTCAAATCCTCACCTGGACATTTTTGCAAATTGTTTGACCGAGATTCTATCCCTAGTGTGTGCATCCCTTCACCCCAAACTTATCATAAATCATGCAATCACAATAAAATATCTCAAAGTTCAGTTTTCAATTTTTCAAGTGGGGATCAAATTTTCAATTTTCAAAAAATTTTTCTACCTAGGGGGAAAACAGTCAACACATAACATGCAATCCATCTATGCAAAATTCAATCAAAACCCAATCAAACTTGCAGACACAAGACTCAACACACATACTCCTGATCTTCTAAAATTATTCAGGAGCTAAAAGAAAACAAAAAAAAAATAGAGCAAGACAAAGCAATTAAAAAGAGTAAGGTTCAGAGAAAACTCATGGGGGCGGTTCCACCGGGATCCCACCTTCCTGTGATACAAAGAGCCACGGAATGCTCAAATTGCAATATGATCCTCCCGGATCCCATGGCATGAAGCATAAAGCCCAAATGATAGACAAGGTACGGAAGCTTGTTCCATGGTCTCCTAACTTGCAGCCTTGATATAGAGGTGAGCATTTGACAATTATGGTGACCTCGCCAAGTGCGGCGGACTTCTCACTCCCTCTTGGGTCAGAGATGACCTCTTTCTCAATAAAGTCCTCCCAATAAAATCGGGGTTCAACCTCTTGGACTGGCCACAGTGTCTTCATATCCAAGGGTGCAAAATCCAGAGGATTGAACTCCATCACTGGTGGTTCCACAAGGGGAGGTGGCAAACAGGCAGAGAGGGTTTCTGGTGCTGCTTCATTTTCTGCACGTTCTTCATTCACTGCACTAACAATTCCATCACCTGTTATACATGAAGAATTCTCAGCACACACCACACAAAGGTTAGAGTTAGTACAATCAACACATATGGTACAATAAACTGAATCAAGAAAGGCTTGAATGTCTGGAACTTCAACACACAGTTCATCAATAATAGTTGTTCTTGAAACTAAAAATACTTTAGAGACTCAAAATGCTGCTTGACGACAATCAAGTCTAATTTGGGCGAAATCGATATATAATTAGCACAAAACCACGGTCATACTAGCCATAAAACTAGCTGAGCCGCAGGCCGATCACCCGTCCATCCTGTATTCTTCCACTCGTCCAAATCTAGCTTCACATTTGAAGAGATTTCAACTTTGCTTAAATTCTGATAAACACAATTCAACCCCCTTTCTCATGTTTATACTTGTCTATTTCATCATATGCCTTAATTGGGCTTAAGATGAGTAAGTTAGGCCAATTTAAGTAAAGGAACGTCATAGACTGTGCACTAATCCGTGCCAGAGAACTCGGGACCCAATTTAGCCTTGATTTTGGACTAATTTGACTATTCTTGTGTCACCTGAAATTGTAGGTCTCTTTCTTATCTTTCTAGGGACAGCAAGATCACCAAAATCCGATATCTGTAGCTCTAGTTATGCTCTGCGCAAGGCAACAAGGTCAGGATGAGTGAAAAATCCAAAAATTAACAATGTTTAGCAATTAAGCCCAATTCAGCCCACCAATGTAAAAGCAAAAACAATGATTGTAAAAGTTGTCTAAGTTCTGTCTCTCTCTGTCTTGTGCGGCTGTAAACTGCTATTTATTCTTATAACAATGACCTAACCCTAGACCAAATTAAGGGCCTCTGAATAAGATTTCCAACACGGTATCATATACCTTAATTGGGCGTAAGATGGGTAGGTTAGGCCCATTTAAGTGAAGGAACATCATGGAATGCGCACTAATCCACGACAGAGAACTCGTGACCCAATTTAGCCTTGATTTTGGCCTAATTTGACAATTCTTGTGAAACCTAAAATTGTAGGTCTCTTCCTTATCTTTCTAGGTACAACAAGATCACCAAATTTTGATATCTGTAGCCCTAGTTATGTTCTGCCCAAGGCAACAAGGTCAGGATGAGTAAAAAATCCGAAAATTAACAATGTTTAGCAATTAAGCCCAATAATGTAAAAGCAAAAACAATGGTTGTAAAAGTTGTTTAATTTTCATCTCCCTCTGGCTTGTATCGTTGTGAACTGCTATTTGGGCTTATTAATCATGACCTAACCCTAGACCAAATTAAGGGCCTCTGAATAAGCTTTCCAACAAGGTATTATATGCCTTAATTGGGCTTAAGATGAGTAAGTTAGGCCCATTTAAGTGAAGGAACATCATGGACTGCACACTAATCCTTGCCAGAGAACTCGGGACCCAATTTAGCCTTGATTTTGGCCTAATTTAACAATTCTTGTGAAACCTAAAATTGTAGGTCTCTTCCTTATCTTTCTAAGGACAGCAGGATCACAAAATCCGATATTTGTAGCTCTAGTTATGCTCTGCGCAAGGCAATAAGGTCAGGATGAGTGAAAAATCCGAAAAGTAACAATGTTTAGGAATTAATCCCAATATTGTGAATGCAAAAACAATGATTATAAAAGTTGTCTAATTTTCGACTGTCTCTGACTTGTGCATCTGTAAACTTCTATTTATGCTTATTAATCCTGACCTAACCCTAGACCAAATGAAGGGCCTCTGAATAAGCTTTCCAACAAGGTATCATATTCCTTAATTGGGTTTAATATGAGTAAGTTAGGCCCATTTAAGTGAAGGAACATCATGGATTACGCACTCATCCGCACCAGAGAACTCGGGACCCAATTTAGCCTTGATTTTGGCATAATTTTCCAACTCTAGTGAAACCTAAAATTGTAATTATCTTCCTTATCTTTCTAGGGACAACAAGATCACCAAAATCCGATATATTTATCTCTAGTTATGCTCATGGAAGGCAACAAGGTCAGGATGAGTGAAAAATCCGAAAATTAACAATGTTTAGCAATTAAGCCCAATAATGTAAAAACAAAAACAATGATTGTAAAAGTTGTCTAAGTTCCGCCTCTCTCTGGCTTGTCCAGCTGTAAACAGCTATTTATTCTTATTAACACTGACCTAACCCTAGACCAAATTAAGGGCCTCTGAATATGCTTTCCAACAAGGTATCATATGCCTTAATTGGGCTTAAGATGGGTATGTTAGGCCCATTTAAGTGAAGGAAGATCATGGACTGCGCACATGTCCGAGCCAGAGAACTCGGGACCCAATTTAGCTTTGATTTTGGCCTAATTTGACAATTCTTTTGATACCTGAAATTGTAGGTCTCTTCTTTATCTTTCTAGGGACAGCAAGATCACCAAAATCCGATATTTGTAGCTATAGTTATGTTCTGCGCAAGGCAACAAGGTCAGGATGAGTGAAAAATCCGAAAATTAACAATGTTTAGCAATTAAGCCCAATTAGCCCCATAATGTAAAAGCAAAATCAATGATGGTAAAAGTTGTCTAATTTCCGTTTCTCTCTGGCTTGTCCGGCTTTAAACTGCTATTTATGCTTTTTAATCCGGACCTAACCCTAGACCATATTAAGGGACACCGAATAAGCTTTCCAACAAGGTATCATATGCCTTATTTGGGCTTAAGATGAGTAAGTTAGGCCCATTTAAGTGAAGCAACATCATGGACTGCACACTGATCCGCGCCAGAGACCTGGGGACCCAATTTAGCCTTGATTTTGGCCTAATTTGACAATTCTTGTGAAACCTGAAATTGTAGGCCTCTTCCTTATTTTTCTAGGGACAGCAAGATCACCAAAATCCGATATTTGTTGCTCAAGTTATGCTCTGTGCAAGGCAACAAGGTCAGGATGAGTGAAAAATCCGTAAATTAACAATGTTTCGCAATTAAGCCCAATAATGTAAATGCAAAAACAATGATTGTAAAAATTGTCTAATTTTAGTCTCTGTCTGGCTTGTGCGGCAGTAAACTTCGATTTATGATTATTAATCCTGACCTAACCCTTGACCAAACTAAGGGACTCCGAATAAGCTTTCCAACAAGGTATCATATGTCTTAATTGGGCTTAAGATGAGTAAGTTAGGCCCATTTAAGTGAAGGAACATCATGGACTGCATACTGATCCGTGCCAGAGAACTCGGGACTCAATTTAGCCTTGATTTTGGCCTAATTTGACAATTCTTGTAAAACCTGAAATTGTAGGTCTCCTCCTTATCTTTCTAGGGAAAGCAAGATCTCCAAAATCTGATATTTATAGCTCAAGTTTTACTCTGTGCAAGGCAACAAGGTCAAGATGGGTGAAAAATCCGAAAATTAACAATGATTTGCAATAAAGCCCAATAATGTAAACGGAAAAACATTGATTGTAAAAGTTGTCTAATTTCCGTCTGTCTCTGGCTTGTGCGGCTGTAAACTGTTATTTATGCTTATTAATCCTGACCTAACCCATGACCAAATTAAGGGCCTCTGAATAAACTTTCCAACAAGGTATCATATACCTTAATTTGGCTTAAGATGAGTAAGCTAGGCACATTTAAGTGAAGGAACATCATAGACTGCGCCATGATCCGCGCAAGAGAACTTGGGACCCAATTTAGCCTTGATTTTGTCCTAATTTGACAATTCTTGTGAAACCTGAAATTGTAGGTCTCTTCCTTATCTTTCTAGGGAAAGCAAGATCACCAAAATCCGATATCTATAGCTCAAGTAATGCTCTGCACAAGGCATAAGGTCAGGATGAGTTGTAAAAGTTGTCTAATTTCCGTCTCTCTGGCTTGTGCGGCTGTAAACTTCTATTTATGCTTATTAATCGTGACCTA
The DNA here is from genome assembly GCA_030762895.1 of Sophora flavescens. NCBI lineage: Eukaryota > Viridiplantae > Streptophyta > Magnoliopsida > Fabales > Fabaceae > Sophora > Sophora flavescens. The sequence continues at coordinate 9,371,503 of JAUPTC010000011.1, read as the reverse complement.
ATCCTAGACCAAATTAAGGGCCTCTGAAAAAGCTTTCCAACAAGGTATCATATGCCTTAATTGGGCTTAAGATGAGTAAGTTTGGCCCATTTAAGTGAAGGAACATCATGGACTGCCCACTGATCCGCGCCAGAGAACTCGGGACCCAATTTAACATTGATTTTGGCCTAATTTGACAACTCTTTTGAAACATGAAATTGTAGGTCTCTTCCTTATCTTGCTAGGGACAGTAAGATCACCAAAATCCGATATTTGTAGCTCTAGTTATGCTCTGTGCAAGGTAACAAGATCAGGATGTGTGAAAAATCCGAAAATTAACAATGTTTAGGAATTAAGCCCAATAATGTAAAAGTGAAAACAGTGATTGTAAAAGTTGTCTAATTTCCGTCTCTCTCTGGCTTGTGCGGCTGTAAACTGCTATTTTTGCTTGTTAATCCTGACCTAACCCTAGACCAAATTAAGGACCTCTGAATAAGTTTTCCAATAAGGTATCATATGTTAAGTCTCTAAAATGTCTGATGTGCTTTTTCCTAAGTTTTTATGAGAACTAAACATTGGTTAATGATTTAATTAAGCTTCATATTGGTTGCTAACCTATCTATCGAGTGTGCAGATTAAATAAGAGAATCATCCGTCCAACACACAAGTGATTGAAACAAACGTCCGGCACTGTAGTGATTGAAACACACATCCAAAATGCAAGAGATAGAAACTTGCGTCCACTAAAGTGATGAAAGCCCGCGTCTACTAAAGGTATCAGAAGTGCTCGTCCAATGACGTGGCAGATGGAGCTCATCCATTAAGGAATCAGAATGGCTCGTCCAATGACGTGGCAGATGGAGCTCGTCCATTAAGGAATCAGAATGGTTCATCCAATGACGTGGCAGATGGAGCTCGTCCATTAAGGTATCAGAAGCGCTCGTCCAATGACGTGGCAGATAAAGCTCGTCCATTAAGGAATCAGAATGGCTCGTCCAATGACGTGGCATCTGGATCTCGTCCATTAAGGTATCAGAAGCACTCGTCCAATGACGTGGCAGATGAAGGTCGTCCATTAAGGAATCAGAAAGGCTCGTCCAATGACGTGGCATATGGAGCTCGTCCGCTAAAGTAACAGAGGCTCTCGCCCAAAGAAAAGTAACAAGAGGCTCTCGTCCACTAAAGTAACAGAAGTGCTCGTCCACTAAAGGTGACATAAACGCTCGTCCACACTAGTCTTTGGACTTGCTGAGTCCTTAATATGGAGCTCATCTACTAGCCCGAATGAAAACTCAAATGGTTAGATAGACGCAGTTATTTTCAAGATAGAAACACTTATCTTATGAACGCGAATTCTATAAGGATTATCATAATCGTATTTCAAGAACCAGAAAGTGACTTGAAGCCTTCTCTCCTACTCAGTTTCACGCCTATCAAGAAAAGTCAGAAGTTACTCTCTCAAGCAACCTTGGATAATCAGAACCAAAGGCCAGTTAAAGAGTGCTTCCAACATGCTTTATTCCCTAGTACCTCTAGTCCTTACACGAAAAGGGAAGTGTACTCAGCAAAGTACAAAAAGCTCTTTGAATAACTCTGATATAGCTGTATCCCGATGCATAAAGCCATGATACTTCATGTTAGAGTACAATAAACGTTCCTATTACATTAATGGCTGCACAGAACAACTCAATTGCATTAATGGATGCCCAGAACTACTCTATTGCATAAATGGCTGCCCATAATGACTCTATTGCATTTAATGAAGTAAAAGCAAAAACAATGATTGTAAAAGTTGTCAAATTTCTATCTCTCTATGGCTTGTCCGGCTGTAAACTGCTATTTATGATTATTAATCCTGACCTAACCCTAGACCAAATTAAGGGCCTTTGAATGAGCTTTCCACCAAGGTATCGTATGCCTTAATTGGGCTTAATTTGAGTAAGTTAGGCCCATTTAAGTGAAGGAACATCGTGGACCGCACACTCATCCGTGCCAGAGAACTCGGGACCCAATTTATCCTTGATTTTGGCCTAATTTGACAATTGTTGTGAAACCTGAAATTGTAGGTCTCTTCCTTATCTTTCTATGGACAGCAAGATTGCCAAAATCTGATATTTGTAGCTCTAGTAATGCTCGGCGCAAAGTAACAAGGTTAGGATGAGTGAAAAATCCAAAAATTAACAATGTTTAGCAATTAAGACCAATATTGCAAAAGCAAAAACAATGATTGTAAAAGTTGTCAAATTTTCGTCTCTCTCTGGCTTGTGCTGCTGTAAACTGCTATTTATGCTTATAAATCCAGGACTAACCCTAGACCAAATTAAGGGCCTGTGAATAAGCTTTCCAACACGGTATCATATGCCTTAATTGGGCTTAAGATGAGTAAGTTAGGCCCAATTAAGTGAAGGAACATCATGGACTGCGCCGTAATCCACGCCAGAGAACTCAGGATCCAATTTAGCCTTGATTTTCGCATAATTTGACAATTCTTGTGAAACCTGAAATTGTAGGTCTCTTCCTTATCTTTCTAGGGACAGCAAGATCACCAAAATCCGATATTTGTAGCTCTAGTTATGCTCGGCGCAAGGCAACAAGGTCATGATTAGTGAAAAATCCGAAAATTAACAATGTTTAGCAATTAAGCCCAATAATGTAAAAGCAAAAACAATTATTGTAAAAGTTGTCTAATTTCCGTCTCTCTCTGGCTTGTGCGGCTGTAAACTGATATTTATGCTTATTAATCCTGACCTAACCCTGGACCAACTTAATGGCCCCTGAATAAGCTTTCCAACAAGGTATCATATGCCTTAATTGGGATTAAAATGGGTAAGTTAGGCCCATTTAAGTTAGGAACATCATGGACTGCGCACTGATCTGGTCCAGAGAACTCGGGACCCAATTTAGCCTTTATTTTGGCTTAATTTGACAATATTTGTGAAAACTGAAATTGTAGGTCTCTTCCTTATCTTTCTAGGGACAACAAGATCACCAAAATCCCATATCTGTGGCTCTAGTCATGCTCTGCGGAAAGAAACAAGGTCAGGATGAGTGAAAAATCCGAAAATTAACAATGTTTAGCAATTAAGCCCAATAACGTAAATGCAAAAACAATGATTGTAAAAGTTGTCTAATTTCCGTCTCTTTCTCGCTTATGCGGCTGTAAACTGGTATTTAAGCTTATTAATCATGACCCAACCCAAGACCAAATTACAGGCATCTGAATAAGCTTGCCAACAAGGTATCATGTACCTTAATTGGGCTTAAGATGGGTAAGTTAGGCCAATTTAAGTGAAGGCACGTCATGGATTGCGCACTGATTCGAGCCAGAGAACACGGGACCCAATTAAGTTTTGATTTTGGCCTAATTTGACAATTCTTGTGAAACCTAAAATTGTAGGTCTCTTCCTTATCTTTCTAGGGACAAGAAGATCACCAAAATCCGATATTTGTAGCTCTAGTTATGCTCTGCACAAGGTAACAAGGTCAGGATGAGTGAAAAATCCGAAAATTAACAATGTTTAGCAATTAAGCCCAATAATGTAAAAGCAAAAACAATGATTGTAAAAGTTGTTTAATTTCCAACTCTCTCTGGCTTGTGCGGCTGTAAACTGCTATTTATGCTTATAAATCCTGACCTAACCCTCGACCAAATTAAGGGCATCTGAATAAGCTTTCCAACAAAGTATCATATGCCTTAATTGGGCTTAAGTGAAGTAAGTTAGGCCCATTTAAGTGAAGGAACATCATGAACTTGACACTCATTTGAGCCAGAGAACTCGGGACCCAATTTAGCCTTGATTTTGGCCTAATTTGACAATTCTTGTGAAACATGAAATTGTAGGTCTCTTCCTTATCTTTCTAGGGACAACAAGATCACCAAAATCCGATATATGTAGCTCTAGTTATGCTCTGCTCAAGGCAACAAGGTCTGGATTAGTGAAAAATCCGAAAATTAACAATGTTTAGGAATTTAGCACAATAATGTAGAAGCAAAACAATGATTGTAAAAGTTGCCTAATTTTCGTCTCTCACTGACTTGTGCGGCTGTAAACTAATATTTATGCTTATTAATCCTGACCTTACCCTAGACCAAATTAAGGACCTCTGAATAAGATTTCCAACAAGGTTTCATGTGCTTTCATTGGGCTTAAGATCAGTAAGTTAGGCCTATTTAAGTGAAGGAACATCATGGACTGCGCACTCATCCACGCCAGAGAACTCGAGACTCAGTTTATCCTTGAGTTTGGCCTAATTTGACAATTCTTGTGAAACTTGAAATTGTAGGTCTCTTCGTTATCTTTCTAGGGACATCAAGATCACCAAAATCCGATATATGTAGCTCTAGTTATGCTCTGCGCAAAGAAACAAGGTCAGGATGAGTGAAAAAACCGAAAATTAACAATGTTTAGGAATTAAGACCAATATTGTAAAAGCAACAACAATGACAGTAAAAGTTGTCTAATTTTCGTCTCTCTCTGGCTTGTGCGGCCGTAAACTGCTATTTATGCTTATTAATCCTGACCAAACCCTGACCAAATTTAGGGCCTCTGAATAAGCTTTCCCACAAGGTATCATATGCCTTAATTGGACTTAAGATGAGTAAGTTAGGCCCATTTAAGTGAAGGAACATCATGGACTGCGCGCTGATCCGCGCCATAGAAATAGGGACCCAATTTAGCCTTGATTTTGGCCTAATTTGACAATTCTTGTCAAACATGAAATTATAGGTCTCTTCCTTATCTTTCTAGGGACAGCAAGATCACCAAAACCCGATATCTGTAGCTCTAGTTATGCTATACGCAAGGTAACATGGTCAGGATGAGTGAAATATTCGAAAATTAACAATGGTTAGAAATTAAGCCCAATAATGTAAAAGCAAAAACTATGATTGTAAAAGTTGTCTAATTTCCGTCTCACTCTGGCTTGTGCGGTTGTAAACTACTATTTATGCTTATTAAACGTGACCTAACCCTAGACCAAATTAAGACCTCTGAATAAGCTTTCCAACAAGGTATCATATGCCTTAATTGGGATTAAGATGTGTAAGTTAGCCCCAATTTAGTGAAGGAACATCATTGACTGCCCAGTGATCCCTGCCCGAGAACTCGGGATCCAAGTTAGCCTTGATTTTGGCCTAATTTGACAATTCTTCTTAAACCTGAAATTGTAGGTCTCTTCCTTATCTTTCTAGGGACAACAAGATCACCAAAATCCGATATCTATAGCTCTAGTTCTGCTCTGCGCAAGGCAACAAGGTCAGGATTATTGAAAAATCCGAAAATTAACAATGTTTAGGAATTTAGCCCAATAATGTAGAAGCAAAAACAATGATTGTAAAAGTTGCCTAATTTCTGTCTCTCTCTGGCTTGTGCGGCTGTAAACTGCTATTTATGCTTATTAATCCAGACATTACCCTAGACCAAATTAAGGACCTCTGAATTAACTTTCCAACAAGGTATCATATGACTTAATTGGGATTAAGATGTGTAAGTTAGGCCCAATTAAGTGAAGGAACATCATGGACTGCTCACTGATCCACGCCTAAGAACTCGGGATCCAATTTAGCCTTGATTTTGGCCTAATTTGACAATTCTTCGGAAACCTGAAATTGTAGTTCTCTTCCTTATATTTCTAGGGACAGCAAGATCACCAAAATCCGATATTTGTAGCTCAAGTTATGCACTGCGCAAGGCAACAAGGTCAGGATGAGTGAAAAATCCGAAAATTAACAATGTTTAGCAATTAAGCCCAATTAAGCCCCATAATGTAAAAGCAAAATCAATGATTGTAAAAGTTGTCAAATTTCCGTCTCTCTCTGGGTTGTCCTGCTGTAAACTGCTATTTATGCTTATTAATCCTTTCCTATCCTTAGACCAAATTAAGGGCCTCTGAAAAAGCTTTCCAACAAGGTTTCATGTGCTTTAATTGGGCATAAGATCAGTAAGTTAGGCCTATTTAAGTGAAGGAACATCATGGACTGCGCACTCAACGGCGCCACTGAACCCGGGACTCAGTTTATCCTTGATTTTCACCAAATTTGACAATTCTTGTGACACCTGAAATTGTAGGTCTCTTCCTTATCTTTCTAGGGACAGCAAGATCATCAAAATCCGATATCTGTAGCTCTAGTTATGCTCTGTGCAAGGCAACAAGGTCCGGATTAGTGAAAAATCCGAAAATTAACAATGTTTAGGAATTTATCCCAATAATGTAAAAGCAAAAACAATGATTGTAAAAATTGTCTAATTTCGTCTCTCTCAGGCTTGTGCGGCTGTAAACTACTATTTAGGCTTATTAATCCAGACCTAACCCTAGACCAAATTAAGGGCCTCTGAATAAGCTTTCCAACAAGGAATCATATGCCTTAATTGGGCTTAATATGACTAAGTTAGGCCCATTTAAGTGAAGGAACATCATGAACTACGCACTGATCCAAGCCAGAGAACTCGAGACCCAATTTAGCCTTGATTTTGGCCTAATTTGACAATTCTTGTGACAACTAAAATTGTAGGTCTCTTCCTTATCTTTCTTGGGACAACAAGATCACCAAAATCCGATATCTGTAGCTCTAATTATGCTCTGTGCAAGGCAACAAGGTCAGGATGCGTGAAAAATCCGAAAATTAACAATGTTTAGCGATTAAGCTCAATAATGCACAATAATGTAAAAGGAAAAACAATGGTTGTAAAATTTGTCTAATTTCCGTCTCTCTAGCTTGTGCGGATGTAAACTTCTATTTATGCTTATTAATCCTGACCTAACCCTAGACCAAAATAAAGGCCTCTGAATAAGCTTTCAACAAGGTAACATATGCCTTAATTGGGATTAAGAAGACAAAGTTAGACCCATTTAAGTGAAGGAACATCATGGATTGCGCACTGATTTGCGCCAGAAAACTCGGGACCCAATTTAGCCTTGATTTTAGCCTAATTTGACAATTCTTGTGAAACCTGAAATTGTAGGTCTCTTCCTTATCTTTCTAGGGACAACAAGATCACCAAAATCCGATATCTCTAGCTATTGTTATGCTCTGCACAAGGCAACAAGGTCTGGATGAGTGAAAAATCAGAAAATTAACAATGATTAGCAATTAAGCCCGATTAAGCCCTATAATGCAAAAGCAAAAACAATGATTGTAAAAGTTGTATAATTGTCGTCTCTCTCTGGCTTGTGCAGCTGTAAACTCCTATTTATGCTTATTAATCGTGACCTAACCCTAGACCAAATTATGGGCCTCAGAATAAGCTTTACCACAAGGTATCATATGCCTTAATTGGGCATATGATGAGTAAGTTTGGCCCATTTAAGTGAAGGAACATCATGCACTGTGCACTGATCAGCGCCAGAGAAATCGACACCCAATTTAGCCATGATTTTGGCATAATTTGACAATTCTTCTGCAACCTGAAATTGTAGGTCTCTTCCTTCACTTTCTAGGGACAGCAAGATCACCAAAATCCAATATCTGTAGCTCTAGTTATGCTTTGCGTAAGGCAACAAGGTCTGGATGAGTGAAAAATCCGAAAATTAACAATGTTTAGCAATTAAGCCGAATAATGTAAAAGCAAAAACAATGATTGTAAAAGTTGTCTAATTTTCGTCTCTCTGTGGCTTGTGCGGCTGTAAACTTTTATTTATACTTATTAATCCTGACCTAACCCTTGACCATATTAAGGGCCCCTGAATAAGCTTTCAACAATGTATCATATGACTTAACTGGGCATAAGATGAGTAAGTTAGGCCCATTTAAGTGAAGGAACATCATGGATTGTGCACTGATCCTCGCCATAGAAATCGGGTCCCAATTTAGCCTTGATTTTGGCCTAATTTGACAATTCTTGTGAAACCTGAAATTGTTGGTCTCTTCCTTATCTTTCGACGGACTGCAAGATCACCAAAATCCGATATCTGTAGCTCTAGTTATGCTCTGTGCAAGGCAACTAGGTTCGGATTAGTGAAAAATCCGAAAATTAACAATGTTTTGGAATTTAGCCCAATAATGTAAAAGCAAAAACAATGATTGTAAAAGTTGTCTAATTTCGTCTCTCTCCGGCTTGTGCGGCTGTAAACTACTATTTATGGCTATTAATCCTGACCTTACCCTAGACCAAATTAAGGGCCTCTGAATAAGCTTTCCAACAAGGAATCATATGCCTTAATTGGGCTTAAGATGACTAAGTTAGGCCCATTTAAGTGATGGAACATCATGAACTACACACTGATCCGAGCCAGAGAACTCGGGACCCAATTTAGCCTTGATTTTGGCCTAATTTAACAATTCTTGTGACAACTAAAATTGTAGGTCTCTTCCTTATCTTTCTTGGGACAACAAGATCACCAAAATCCGATATCTGTAGCTCTAGTTATGCTCTGTGCAAGGCAACAAGGTCAGGATGCGTGAAAAATCCGAAAATTAACAATGTTTAGCGATTAAGCTCAATTATGCCCAATAATGTAAAAGGAAAAACAATGGTTGTAAAATTTGTCTAATTTCCGTCTCTCTAGCTTGTGCGGCTGTAAACTTCTATTTATGCTTATTAATCCTGACCTAACCCTAGACCAAATTAAAGGCCTCTGAATAAGCTTTCAACAAGGTAACATATGCCTTAATTGGGATTAAGAAGAGAAATTTAGACCCATTTAAGTGAAGGAACATCATGGATTGCGCACTGATTTGCGCCAGAAAACTCGGGACCCAATTTAGCCTTGATTTTAGCCTAATTTGACAATTCTTGTGAAACCTGAAATTGTAGGTCTCTTCCTTATCTTTCTAGGGACAACAAGATCACTAAAATCCGATATCTCTATCTTTTGTTAAGCTCTGCACAAGGCAACAAGGTCAGGATGAGTGAAAAATCAGAAAATTAACAATGTTTAGCAATTAAGCCCGATTAAGCCCAATAATGTAAAAGCAAAAACAATGGTTGTAAAAGTTGTCTAATTGTCGTCTCTCTCTGGCTTGTGCAGCTGTAAACTCCTATTTATGCTTATTAATCGTGACCTAACCCTAGACCAAATTAAGACCTCTGAATAAGCTTTCCAACAAGGTATCATATGCCTTATTTGGGCTTATGATGAGTAACTTTGGCCCATTTAAGTGAAGGAACATCATGGACTGTGCACTGATCAGCGCCAGAGAAATCGAGACCCAATTTAGCCATGATTTTGGCGTAGTTTGACAATTCTTCTGAAACCTGAAATTGTATGTCTCTTCCTTTTCTTTCTAGGGACAGCAAGATCACAAAAATCCGATATCTGTAGCTCTAGTTATGCTTTGCGTAAGGCAACAAGGTCTGGATGAGGGAAAAATCCGAAAATTAACAATGTTTAGCAATTAAGCCGAATAATGTAAAAGCAAAAACAATGATTGTAAAAGTTGTCTAATTTCCGTCTCTCTCGGGCTTGTGCGGCTGTAAACTTTTATTTATGCTTATTAATCCTGACCTAACACTAGACCATATTAAGGGCCTCTGAATAAGCTTTCAACAATGTATCATATGCCTTAATTGGGCTTAAGATGAGTAAGTTAGGCCCATTTAAGTGAAGGAACATCATGGATTGTGCACTGATCCTCGCCAGAGAAATCGGGACCCAATTTAGTCTTGATTTTGGCTTAATATGACAATTCTTGTGAAACCTGAAATTGTAGGTCTCTTCCTTATCTTTCTAGGGACTGCAAGATCACCAAAATCCGATATCTGTAGCTCTAGTTATGCTCTGCTTAAGGCAACAAGGTCATGATGAGTGAAAAATCCTAAAATTAACAATGTTTAGCAATTAAGGCCAATAATGTAAAAGCAAAAACAATGATTGTAAAAGTTGTCTAATTTCCAACTCTCTCTGGCTTGTGCGGCTGTAAACTGCTACTTATGTTTATTAATCCTAACCTAACCCTAGACCAAATCAAGGGCCTCTGAATAAGCTTTCAACAAGGTATCATATGCCATAAATGGGCTTAAGATGAGTAAATTAGGCCCATTCAAGTGAAGGATCATCATGGATTACGTACTGATCAGCGCCAGAGAACACGAGACCCAATTTAGCCTTGATTTTGGCCTAATTTGACAATTATAGTGAAACCTGAGATTGTAGGTCTCTTCCTTATCTTTCTAGGGACTGCAAGATCACCAAAATACGATATCTGTAGCTCCAGTTAGGCTCTGCGCAAGGCAACATGGTCAGGATGAGTGAAAAATCCAAAAATTAACAATGTTTAGCGATTAAGCCCAATTATGCCCAATAAAATAAAAGCAAAAACAATTATTGTTAAAGTTCTCTAATTTTCATCTCTCTCTATCTTGTACGGCTGTAAACTTCTATTTATGTTTATTAATCCTGACCTAACTCAAGACCAAATTAAGGGCATCTAAATAAGCTTTCCAACAAGGAATCATATGTCTTAATTGGGCTTAAGATGTATAAGTTAGGAAAATTGAAGTGAAGGACAATCATGATCTGCGCACTAATCCGCGCCAGAGAACTCGGGACCCAATTTAGCCTTGATTTTGGCCTGATATGACAATTCTTGTAAACCTGAACTTGTAGGTCTCTTCCTTATCTTTCTTGGGACAACAAGACCACCAAAATCCTATATATGTAGCTCTAGTTGTGCTCTGCGCAAGGCAACAAGGTCAGGATGAGTAAAAAATCCGAAAATTAACAATGTTTAGCAATTAGGCCCAATAATGTAAAAGTAAAAACAACGATTGTAAAAGTTGTCTAATTTCCATCTGTCTCTGGCTTGTGCGGCTGTAAACTGCTATTTATGCTTATTAATCATGACCTAACCTAAGACCATATTAAGGGCCTCTGAATAAGCTTTCCAACAAGGTACCATATACCATAATTTGGCTAAAGATGTGTAAGTTAAGCCCATTTAAGTGAAGGAACATCATGGACTGCGCAGTGATCCGCACCAGAGAACTTGGGTCCCAATTTAGCCTTTATTTTGGACTAATTTGACAATTGTTGTGAAATCTGACATTGTGGGTCTCTTCCTAATCTTTCTAGGGACTGCAAGATCACCAAAATCCGATATCTGTAGCTCATGTTACGCTCTGTGCAAGTCAACAAGGTCAGGATGAGTGAGAAATCCAAAAAATAACAATGTTTAGCAATTAAGCCCAATAATGAAAAAACAAAAACAATGATTGAAAAAGTTGTCTAATTTCCGTATCTCTCTACTAGTGTGGCTGTAAACTGCTATTTATGCATATTAATCCTGACCTAACCCTAGACCAAATTAAGGGCCTCTGAATAAGCTTTCCAACAAGGTATCATATGCCTTAATTGGGCTTAAGATGAGTAAGTTAGGCCCATTTATGTGAAGGAACATCATGGACTGCGCACTGATCTGCGCCAGAGAACTCGAGTCCCAATTTAGCCTTGATTTTTGCCTAATTTGACAATTCTTGTGAAACATGAAATTGTAGGTCTCTTCCTTCTCTTTCTAGGGATAGCAAGATCACCAAAATCCGATATATGTAGCTCTAGTTATGCTCTACACAAGGCAACAAGGTCAGGATGAGTGAAAAATTCGAAAATTAACAATGTTTAGCAATTAAACCCAACAACGTAAAAGCAAAAATAATGATTGTAAAAGTCATCTAATTACCGTCTCTCTCTGGATTGTGTGGCTATAAACTGCTATTTATGCTTATTAATCCTGACCTAACCCTAGACCAAATTAAGGGCCTCTGAATAAGCTTTACAACAAGGTATCATATGCCTTAATTGGGCTTAAGATGAGTAAGTTAGGCCCATTTAAGTGAAGGAAAATCATGGACTGCGCACCGATCTGCGCCAGAGAACTCGGGACCCAATTTAGCCTTGATATTGGCCTAATTTGACAATTTTGGTACACATGAAATTGTAGGTCTCTTCCTTATCTTTATAGGGACAACAAGATCACCAAAATCCGATATCTGTAGCTCTAGTTATGCTCTACACAAGGCAACAGGGTCAGGATGAGTGAAAAATCAGAAAATTAACAATGTTTAGCAATTAAGCCCAATAATGTAAAAGCAAAAATAATGATTGTAATTGTTGTTTAATTTTCGTCTCTCTCAGGCTTGTGCGGCTGTAAACTGCTATTTATGCTTATTAATCCTGTCCTCACCCAAGACCAAATTAAGGGCCTCTGAATAAGCTTTCCAACTAGGTATCATATGCCTCAATTGGGCGTAAGATGAGTAAGTTAGGCCCATTTAAGTGAAGGAACATCATGGACTGTGCACTGATCTGCGTCAGAGAACTCGGGACCCAATTTAGCCTTGATATTGGCCTAATTTGACAATTTTGGTACACCTGAAATTGTTGGTCTCTTCCTTATCTTTCTAGGGACAGCAAGATCACCAAAATCCGATATCTGTAGCTCTAGTTATGCTCTGCGCAAGGCAACAGGGTCAGGATGAGTGAAAACTCTGAAAATTAACAAAGTTTAGCAATTAAGCCCAATTAAGCCCAATAATGTAAAACCAAAAACAACGATTGTAAAAGTTGTCTAATTTCCATCTCTCTCTGACTTGTGCGACCGTAAACTGCTATTTATGCTAATTAATCCTGACCTAACCCTAGACCAAATTAAGGGCCTCTGAATAAGCTTGCTAACAAGGTATCATATACCTTAATTGGGCTAAAGATGAGTAAGTTAGGCCCATTTAAGTGAAGGAACATCATGGACTACGCACTGAACCGCACCAGAGAACTCGGGTCCCAATTTAGCCTTGATTTTGGCCTAATTTTACAATTCTTGTGAAACCTGAAATTGTGGGTATCTTCCTTATCTTTCTAGGGACAGCAAGATCACCAAAATCTGATATCTGTAGCTCAAGTTATGCTCTGCGCAAGACAATAAGGTCAGGATGAGTGACAAATCCGAAAATTAACAATGTTTAGGAATTAAGCCCAATAATGTAAAAGCCAAAACAATGGTTGAAAAAGTTGTCTAATTTTCGTCTCTCTCTGGCTTGTACGGCTGTAAACTGCTTTTTATGCTTATTAATCCTGTCGTCACCCAAGAACAAATTAAGGGCCTCTGAATAAGCTTTCCAACAAGGTATCATATGCCTTACTTGGGCTTAAGATGAGTGAGTTAGGCCCATTTAAGTGAAGGAACATCATGGCCGATGCACGGAGAACTCGGGACCCAATTTAGCCGATATTGGCCTAATGACAACTTGGACCCAATTTAGCCTTGATATTGGCCTAATTTGACAATTTTAGTACACCTGAAATTGTAGGTCTCTTCCTTATCTTTCTATGGACAACAAGATCACCAAAATCCGATATCTGTAGCTCTAGTTATGCTCTTCGCAAGGCAACCGGGTCAGGATGAGTGAAAACTCTGAAAATTAACAATGTTTAGTAATTAAGCCCAATTAAGCCCAATAATGTAAAACCAAAAACAACGATTGTAAAAGTTGTCTAATTTCCATCTCTCTCTGGCTTGTGCGACCGTAAACTGCTATTTATGCTAATTAATCCTGACCTAACCCTAGACCAAATTAAGGGCCTCTGAATAAGCTTGCTAACAAGGTATCATATACCTTAATTGGGCTAAAGATGAGTAAGTTAGGCCCATTTAAGTGAAGGAACATCATGGACTGCGCACTGATCCGCACCAGAGAACTCGGGTCCCAATTTAGCCTTGATTTAGGGCTAATTTGACAATTCTTGTGAAATCTGAAATTGTGGGTCTCTTCCTTATCTTTCTAGGGACAGCAAGATCCCCAAAATCTGATATCTGTAGCTCAAGTTATGCTCTGCGCAAGACAACAAGGTCAGGATGAGTGACAAATCCGAAAATTAACAATGTTTCGGAATTAAGCCCAATAATGTAAAAGCCAAAACAATGGTTGAAGAAGTAGTCTAATTTTCGTCTCTCTCTGGCTTGTACGGCTGTAAACTGCTATTTATGCTTATTAATCCTGTCCTCACCCTAGACAAAATTAAGGGCCTCTGAATAAGCATTCCAACAAGTTATCATATGCCTTAATTGGGCTTAAGATGAGTAAGTTAGGCCGATTTATGTGAAGGAACATCATGGACTGCGTACTGATCTGCGCCAGAGAACTCGGAACCCAATTTAGCCTTGATATTGGCCTAATTTGACAATTTTGGTACACCTGAAATTGTTGGTCTCTTCCTTATCTTTCTAGGGACAACAAGATCACCAAAATCCGATATCTGTAGCTCTAGTTATGCTATGCGCAAGGCAACAGGGTCAGGATGAGTGAAAACTCTGAAAATTAACAATGTTTAGCAATTAAGCCCAATAATGTAAAACCAAAAACAACGATTGTAAAAGTTGTCTAATTTCCATCTCTCTCTGGCTTGTGCTACTGTAAACTGCTATTTATGCTAAATAATCCAGACCTAACCCAAAACCAAATTAAGGGCCTCTGAATAAGCTTTCCAACAAGGTATCGTATACCTTAATTGGGCTAAAGATGAGTAAGTTAGGCCCATTTAGGTGAAGGAACATCATGGACTGCGCACTGATCCGCACCAAAGAACTCGGGTCCCAATTTAGCCTTGATTTAGGGCTAATTTGACAATTCTTGTGAAATCTGAAATTGTGGGTCTCTTCCTTATCTTTCTAGGGACAGCAAGATCCCCAAAATCTGATATTTGTAGCTCAAGTTATGCTCTGCGCAAGACAACAAGGTCCGGATGAGTGACAAATCCGAAAATTAACAATGTTTCGGAATTAAGCCCAATAATGTAAAAGCCAAAACAATGGTTGAAGAAGTTGTCTTATTTTCGTCTCTCTCTGGCTTGTACGGCTGTAAACTGCTATTTATGCTTATTAATCCTGTCCTCACCCTAGACAAAATTAAGGGCCTCTGAATAAGCTTTCCAACAAGTTATCATATACCTTAATTGGGCTTAAGATGAGTAAGTTAGGCCGATTTATGTGAAGGAACATCATGGACTGCGTACTGATCTGCGCCAGAGAACTCGGAACCCAATTTAGCCTTGATATTGGCCTAATTTGACAATTTTGGTACACCTGAAATTGTAGGTCTCTTCCTTATCTTTCTAGGGACAACAAGATCACCAAAATCCGATATCTGTAGCTCTAGTTATGCTACGCGCAAGGCAATAGGGTCAGGATGAGTGAAAACTCTGAAAATTAACAATGTTTAGCAATTAAGCCCAATTAAGCCCAATAATGTAAAACCAAAAATAACGATTGTAAAAGTTTTCTAATTTCCATCTCTCTCTGGCTTGTGCTATTGTAAACTGCTATTTATGCTAATTAATCCTGACCTAACCCTAGACCAAATTAAGGGCCTCTGAATAAGCTTTCTAACAAGGTCTCATATACCTTAATTGGGCTAAAGATGAGTAAGTTAGGCCCATTTAAGTGAAGGAACATCATGGACAGCGCACTGATCCGCACAAGAGAACTCGGGTCCCAATTTAGCCTTGATCTTGGCCTAATTTGACAATTCTTGTGAAATCTGAAATTGTGGGTCTCTTCCTTATCTTTCTAGGGACAGCAAGATCACCAAAATCTATTATCTGTAGCTCAAGTTATGCTCTGCGCAAGACAACAAGGTCAGAATGAGTGACAAATCCGAAAATTAACAATGTTTAGGAAATAAGCCCAATAATGTAAAAGCCAAAACAATGGTTGAAAAAGTTGTCTAATTTTCGTCTCTCTCTGGCTTGTACGGCTGTAAACTGCTATTTATGCTTATTAATCATGTCCTCACCCAAGACCAAATTAAGGGCCTCTGAATAAGCTTTCCAACAAGGTATCATATGCCTTAATTGGGCTTAAGATGAGTAAGTTAGGCCCATTTAAGTGAAGGAACATCATGGACTGCGCACTGATCTGCGCCAGAGAACTCGGGACCCAATTTAGCCTTGATATTAGCCCAATTTAGGTCTCTTCCTTATCTTTCTAGGGACAGCAAGATCACCAAAATCCGATATCTGTAGCTCCAGTTATGCTCTACGCAAGGCAACAAGGTTAGGATGAATGAAAAATCCGAAAATTAACATTGTTTAGCAATTAAGCCCAATAATGTAAAAGCAAAAATAATGATTGTAAAGGTTGTTTAATTTTCGTCTCTCTCTGGCTTGTGCGGCTGTAAACTGCTATTTATGCTTATTAATCAAGACCTAACCCTAGACCAAATTAAGGGCCTTGGAATAAGCTCTACAACAAGGTATTATATGCCTTAATTGGGCTTAAGATGAGTAAGCTAAGCCCATTAAAGTGAAGGAACATCATGGACTGCGCACTGATCCGCGCCAGAGAACACGGGACCCAACTTAGCCTTGATTTTGGCCTAATTTGACAATTCTTGTGAATCTTGAAATTGTGAATCTCTTCCTTATCTTTCTAGGGACAGCAAGATCACCAAAAATCGATATTTGTAGCACCAATTATGCTTCCAAAAATTTAGAATGTTTAGTAAATAAGCCCAATTAACCCCTATAATATAAAAGCAAAAACAATGATTGTAAAAGTTGTCTAATTTCCATCTCTCTCTGGCGTGTGCGGCTGTAAACTTCTATTTATGTTTATTAATCCTGACCTGACCCTAGATCAAATTAAGGGCCTTTGAATAAGCTTTACAACAAAGTATCCTATGCCTTAATTGGGCTTAAGATGAGTAAGTTAGGCCCATTTAAGTGAAGGAACATCATGGACTGCACACTGATCCGCGCCATAGAACTCGGGACCCAATTTAGCCTTGATTTTTGCCTAATTTGACAATTCTTGCAAAACCTGAAATTGTGGGTCTCTTCCTTATCTTTCTAGGGACAGCAAGATCACCAAAATCCGATATATGTAGCTCTAGTTATGCTCTGTGCAAGGCAACAAGGTCAGGATGAGTGAAAAATCCGAAAATTAACAATGTTTCGCAATTAAGCCCAATTAAGCCCAATAATGTAAAAGCAGAAGCAATGATTGTAAAAGTTGTCTAATTTCCGTCTCTCTCTGGCTTGTGCCAATGTAAATTGCTATTTATGCTAATTAATCATGACCTAACCCTAGACCAAATTATGGGACTCTGAATAAGCTTTCCAAAAAGGTATCATATACCTTAATTGGGCTAAAGATGAGTAAGTAAAGCCCATTTAAGTGAAGGAACATCATGGACCGCGCATTGATCCGTGCCAGAGAACTCGGGACCCAATTTAGCCTTGATTTTGGCCTAATTTGACAATTCTTGTGACAAGTGAAATTGTGGATCTCTTCCTTATCTTTCGAGGGACAGCAAGATCACCAAAATCCGATATTTGTAGCACTAATTATGCTCTGTGCAAGGCAACAAGGTCAGGATGAGTGAAAAATCCAAAAATTAAGAATGTTTACTAAATAAGCCCAATTAACCCCAATAATGTAAAAGCAAAAACAATGATTGTAAAAGTTGTCTAATTTCCATCTCTCTCGGGCGTGTGCCGCTGTAAACTGCTATTTATGCTTATTAATCCTGACCTAACCCTAGACCAAATTAAGGGCCTCTGAATAAGCTTTACAACAAAGTATCATATTCTTAAATTGGGCTTAAGATGAGTAAGTTAGGCCCATTTAAGTGAAGCAACATCATGGACTGCACACTGATCCGCACCAGAGAACTCGGGACCCAATTTAGCCTTGATTTTCGCCTAATTTGACAATTCTTGCGAAACCTGAAAATTGTGGGTCTCTTCCTTTTCTGTCTAGGGACAGCAAGATCACCAAAATCCGATATATGTAGCTCTAGTTATGCTCTGCGCAAGGCAACAAGGTCAGGATGAGTGAAAAAACCGAAAATTAACAATGTTCCGCAATTAAGACCAATTAAGCCCAATAAAGTAAAAGCAGAAACAATGATCGTAAAAGTTGTCTAATTCCCGTCTCTCTCTGGCTTGTACCAATGTTAATTGCTATTTATGCTAATTAACCATGACCTAACCCTAGACCATATTAAGGGACTCTGAATAAGCTTTCCAGCAAGGTATCATATACATTAATTAGGCTAAAGAGGAGTAAGTTTGGCCCATTTAAGTGAAGGAACATCAAGGACTGCGCACCGATCCGCGTCAGAGAACTCGGAACCCAATTTAGCCTTGATTTTGGCCTAATTTGACAATTCTTGTGAAACCTGAAATTGTGGATCTCTTCCTTATCTTTCTAGGGATAGCAAGATCACCAAAATCTGATATCTGTAGCACTAATTATTCTCTGTGCAAGGCAACAAGGTCGGGATGAGTGAAAAATCCAAAAATTAACAATGTTTAGTAATTAAGCCCAATTAAGCCCACTAATGTAAAAGCAAAAACAATGATTGTAAAAGTTGTCTAATTTTCGTCTCTCTCTAGCTTATGCCACTATAAACAGCTATTTATGATAATTAATCATGACCTAACCCGAGACCAAATTAAGGGACTCTGAATAAGCTTTCCAACAAGGTATCATACACCTTAATTGGACTAAAGATGAGTAAGTTAGGCCCATTTAAGTGAAGGAACATCATGGACTGCGCACGGATCCGCACCAGAGAACTCGGGTCCCAATTTAGCCTTTATTTTGGCCTATTTTGTCAATTCTTGTGAACCTGAAATTGTGGATCTCTTCCTTATCTTTCCAGGGACAGCAAGATCACCAAAATCCGATATCTGTAACACAAATTATTCTCTGTGCAAGGCAACAAGGTCAGGATGAGTGAAAAATCCAAAAATTAACAATGTTTAGTAATTAAGCCCAATTAAGCCCACTAATGCAAAAGCAAAAACAATGATTGTAAAAGTTGTCTAATTTTCGTCTCTCTCTAGCTTGTGCCACTGTAAACTGCTATTTATGCTAATTAATCATGAACTAACCCTAGACCAAATTAAGGGCCTCTGAATAAGCTTTCCAACAAGGTATCACAGACCTTAATTGGGCTAAAGATGAGTAAGTTAGGCCCATTTAAGTGAAGGAACATCATGGACTGCGCACTGATCCGCACCAGAGAACTCGGGTCCCAATTTAGCCTTGATTTTGTCCTAATTTGACAATTCTTGTACAATATGAAATTGTGGGTATCTTCCTTATCTTTCTAGGGACAACAAGATCACCAAAATTCGATATTTGTAGCTCAAGTTATGCTCTGCGCAAGGCAACAAGGTCAGGATGAGTGACAAATCCGAAAATTAACAATGTTTAGCAATTAAGCCCAATAATGTAAAAGCAAAAACAATAATTGTAAAAGTTGTCTAATTTCCGTCTCTCTGGCTTGTGCGGCTGTAAACTGCTATTTATGCTTATTAATCCTAACCTAAGCCTAGACCAAATTAAGGGCCTCTGAATATGCTTTCCAACAAGGTATCATATGCCTTAATTGGGCTTAAGATGAGTAAGTTAGGCCCATTTATGTGAAGGAACATCATGGACTGCGCACTGATCTGTGCCAGAGAACTCAGGACCCAATTTAGCCTTGATTTTGGCCTAATTTGACAATTCTTGTGAAACCTGAAATTGTAGGTCTCTTCCTTATCTTTCTATGGACAACAAGGTCACCAAAATCCGATATCTGTAGCTCAAGATATGCTCTGCGCAAGTCAACAAGTTCAGGATGAGTGAAAAATCCGAAAATTAACAATGTTTAACAATTATGGCCAATAATGTAAAAGCAAAAACAATGATTATAAAAGTTGTCTAATTTCCGTCTCTCTCTGGCTTGTGCGGTTGTAAACTGCTATTTATGCTTATTAATCCTGACCTAACCATAGACCAAATTAAGGGCCTCTGAATAAGCTTTCCAACTAGGTATCATATACCTTAATTGGGCTTAAGATGAGTAAGTTAGGACCATTTAAATGTAGGAACATCATGGACTGCGCACTGATCCGTGCCAGAGAACTCGGGACCTAATTTAGCATTGATTTTGTAATAATTTGACAATTCTTGTGAAACCTGAAATTGTGGGTCTCTTCCTTATCTTTCTAGGGACTGCAAGATCACCAAAATCTGATATCTGTAGCTCAAGTTATGCTCTGCGAAAGGCTACAGGGTCAGGATGAGTGACAAATCCTAAAATTAACAATGTTTTGCGATTAAGCCCAATAATGTAAAAGTAAAAATAATGATTGTAAAAGTTGTCTAATTTTTGTCTATCTCTGGCTTGTGCTGCAGTAAACTGCTATTTATGCTTATTATTCATGACCTAACCCTAGGCCAAATTAAGGGCCTCTGAATAAGCTTTACAACAAGGTATCATATGCCTTAAATGGGCTTAAGACGAGTAAGTTAGGCCCATTTAAGTGAAGGAACATCATTGACTGTGCACTGATAGGCGCCAGAGAACTCGGGACCCAATTTAGCCTTGATTTTGGCATAATTTGACAATTCTTGGGAAAGCTGAAATTGTAGGTCTCTTCCTTATCTTTCTACGGACAGCAAGATCACCAAAATCCGATATCTGCTCTAGTTATGCTCTGTGCAAGGCAACTTGGTCAGGATGAGTGAAAAATCCGAAAATTAACAATATTTAGCAATTTAGCCCAATTAAGCCCAGTAATGTAAAAGCAAAAACAATGATTGTAAAAGTTGTCCAATTTTCGTCTCTCTCTGGCTTGTGCGGCTGTAAACTGTAATTTATGCTTATTAATCCTGACCTGACCCTAGACCATATTAAGGGCCTCAGAATAACTTTACAACAAGGTATCATAGGCCTTAATTGGGCTTAAGATGAGTAAGTTAGGCCCATTTAAGTGAAAGAACATCATGGACTATGCACTGATCCTTGCCAGAAATTAAGCCCAATAATGTGAAAGCAAAAACAATGATTGTAAAAGTTGTGTAATTTTCATCTCTCTCTGGCTTGTACGGCTGTAAACTGCTATTTATGCTTATTAATCCTGACCTAACCCTAGACAAAATTTAGGGCCTCTAAATAAGCTTTCCAATAAGGTATCATATGCCTTAATTGGGATTAAGATCAGTAAGTTAACCCCATTTAAGTGAAGGAACATCATGGAATGTGCACTGATCCACGTCAGAGAACTCGGGACCCAATTTAGCCTTGATTTTAGCATAATTTAACAATTCATTTGAAATCTGAAATTCTAGGTCTCTTCCTTATCTTTCTAGAGACAACAAGATCACTAAAATCCGATATCTGTAGCTCTAGTTATGCTCTGCGCAATGCAACAAGGTCAGGATGAGTGAAAAATCCAAAAATTAACAATGTTTAGCAATTAAGCCCAATTATGCCCAATTATGCCCAATAATGTAAAAGTAAAAACAATGATTGTAAAAGTTGTCTAATTTTCGTCTCTCTCTGGATTGTGCGGCTGTAATTTGCTATTTATTCTTATTAACCCTGACCTTACCCTATACGAAATTAAGGGCCTCAGAGTGAGCTTTCCAACAAGGTATCATATGCCATAATTGGGCTTATGATGAGTAAGTTAGTCTCATTTATGTGAAGGAACATCATGGACTGCGTACTGATCCGCGCCAGAAAAATCGGGACCCAATCTATCCTTGATTTTGGCCTAATTTGACAAATCTTGTGCAACCTGAAATTGTAGGTCTCTTCCTTATCTTTCTAGGGATAGCAAGATCACCAAAATCCGATATCTGTAGCTCTAGTTATGCTATGCGCAAGGCAACAAGGTCAGGATGAGTGAAAAATCCGAAAATTAACAATGTATAATGTCTTATGTGGAATGAGCCTAAAACCCCAAATCAAACCCTAATGTCTTAGGTAGATTAACCTGAGATTTTGCATGAAGAGTCAAGACTTATAAGATTGCAAGCACCCCAATACCTATGTCTAGATTCATGAACTACTTGGCATTTGATTCATGAGCATGCCTTAACATCAATCTTTCAATTGTCTATCAAAGCAACAGATCATTCCAAGGATGGCCAAACCAAGGAAAGCATTAAGCATGGAATCAAATACTCATAAAGAATTAGAAACTTGTATTAAAACCAAATCAAAATACAATCAAGTTCAGAAAAGCAAACATCTAACCCCAACAACAGGGGAATTAGCTATACATGATAAAGTCCACAAAAGAGAAAGAGAGAAGGGATGAAGAGAACTCTATGAAGAATCCTCCAATCTTCTTCCAGCCCAAGAGCAGAGAGAACATCATCTTTATGGTTATAGCCTTCCCCCAGCCGTCAGCCCTCTTTAGGGTTTCCAAGTCTCTGGTAAAAATAGCTTTTTCTGTTCAGTGTGGCTCTATTTATAGATCAGCCGCGCGTCACGGCCGTGATGGCCATCACGGCCAGGCCATGATGGGTTCTGCCAAGGGCGCGTATTCAATTTCTGGTCTGTCACGACCGTGATACTCGTCACGGGCAGACCGTGATCGGTTCTGTCTGGTTCAACTAGCATGTCACGACCGTGATGGGCATCACGGCTAGGCCGTGACAGCTTCTGACTTTTGCCTTCTGCTCTGCTTGATCATGGCCATGATGGGCTCTGCTTGGCTCATTTTCTTCACCTTTCAAGCTCTATTTTCATCCAAGCTCCATCATGGTTGATTTTGAGCATTTTATCTTTAATTTCTGCAAAACAACACCACAACACCGCCTTACCCCTTCCAAGATGAAAACTAATAAAAATCAAACTAAATATGCCTAAACTATATGAAAAATGCATGTAAAACGTACATTAAATATGAGGTGAAATCACACTCATCAAAATGTTTTAAAAAAATTTTTAAGCTTCAAAATGGTTTCAAGTCAAGTTCTAGAGAAATACAATCCAAGAGGAATAACACTTTATCATAAAGAATTGGGTAGATTTAGTGGGTACCCCTTTATAGCTCAAAATCTTACGTTTAGTAGTTCAAAAATCAATGAGAAACACAAATCTACGGAACCACATGCTAATTATCAACCATCAATGATCATCTCAAGCATTTTTTTATTTGCAGCCTAATCAGAAGAGTAAAAAAATTGGGTTCAAAACTTCACTATCTCAATTTATTTGGCCCTAAGTTCTCACAATCGGATGCATAATCTAAGCAAGGGGGTAATTGAATCATGTGATCATGCAAAACTATGCCTATATGAACGCAACATGCAAAATATGGAAATTTAAAAAATTTGCAAAAATACCCCTACCCCAAGCTTAAAAACTTATATTGTCCCCAATGTAAATAATCAAGTTGGAGAAGGGGGGAAAAGTGGAACAACTCACCGAGCTGGTAGCTAGTGCTGGCTCACATGCCTAGGCAAATATAGGCTGCAAATTGTGTCACGGTCGTGATCCTCATCACGGCTAGGTCGTGATACTCTCTGATCTTCAGGGACCTCTCATCACGCCCGTGATGCTGATCACGGGCAAGCCGTGATCCTTTCTGGTCTTCACATTAAGCTCATCACGCCCGTGACCAGTGTCACGGCCTGGGCGTGATGGTTGCTGAATTTGTTTCTCCCTGCCCTTTCGCTCTTCCTTCCTTCTAAGCCTGAAAACACTTAACAAAACTATTAATTTATTAATTTTGTCCTCTTGATCTTCTCAAATTATTCAAGAGGTAAAATCAGAAACAAATAGAAACGAAAAAAAAAAAGAAAAAGAAAATTTGGGTTTCCTCCCAATAAGTGCTTCTTTAACGTCACTAGCTTGACTTATTAAGAAGCATCCACCTGGATCCCATAGCTTGTGGTATAAGGACCAAGAGGTGCTTAAGATGTAAGATCCTCCACCCGGATCCCATGGTTTGTAGAGTGGCAATTGCAGAAGTAATATGAATCTTCCCTCGGTCCCTCCTTGGTCAAATGGCTTTTTGACCTCTTCAGGCATATATGTTCCATGAAGCACCTGAGGTTTTACTTCTGGAGCCAATTTTGTAGGATCCACACATGCATGCAAACCAATATATTTGTCCAAGGCAGCAATATCAATATCCTTGGCAAGCATGGTGAAATATAGACTCTCTTTGCTTTCCATCCCATGTTCTTTTTCTTGTGGCTCCTCTTCCACTACCACTTCAACTTCACTTTGAACTATCCCCAAAACCAGATTTTTCTCAAATTGTGCTTCATGTGATTCTTGTACCAACTGTTTACAAATTTTGTTAACTTGCATTTTGAAATTCTGCACCACAGCTTTGACACTATCACAGTTGGTTCTGATTTTGGTCTCAGAGATGGATAGCTCTAGTGAATATTGTTGCAGAGCCACTTTCAAGGGACTTGGCTCATTCCATTTCCACTCCTCCTCATGCTTCATGATTACACTACAAGCTTGTGCATGAGGGCATTGATTTCCCCAGAGCTCATAGTGTCCCAGGACTACATTAGGCCCAAAGGAATGTTTTGTAACTCCATCCAAGGCAGGTAAATAATAAATCTCCATGTGTTGCAATCCACCTTGGACAAACACAACTCAAAAGAAAAAAAAATCAAATATAAACCGAAAAATGTATATAAACAAAAATGTCTAAAGTAGTTGTCTACTTTGTTACTAATGATATTGACAAAACTAATCCCCGGCAACGGCGCCAAAAACTTGATACGATTTCGGCAAGTGTACCTAGTCGCAAACAAGTAATACGGTGGTAAGACCGGATATCGTCCTCGGGGATCGATTGTCAATTACCAATTCACAAAGCCAACAACTATCTAGACTAAACTATGGTATGAGGAGAGATCAAAACATAAAACAATAAAAGCGATAAAATATTTTTTTGTCCTTTTGGAATTTTATCAAACACTTGGAAGGCAGGTAAATGTGGTTAAGATTGTCAGGGTTAAACTATACTAATCCTCCCTTAATTGCAACGACATGATTAATAACACAATTCCTAATTCAATTATGACAATCAAATCTTCTGAAATACTCAAACCCTAAGTCTTAGGTGGAATGAGCCTAAAACCCCAAATCAAACCCTAATGTCTTAGGTGGATTAACCTGAGATTTTGAATGAAGAGTCAAGACTTATAAGATTGCAAGCACCCCAAGACCTGTGTCTAGATTCATGAACTACTTGGCATTTGATTCATGAGCATGCCTTAACATTAGTCTTTCAATTGTCTATCAAAGCAACAGATCATTCCAAGGATGGCCAAACCAAGGAAAGCATTAAGTATGGAATCAAATACTCATAAAGAATTAGAAACTTGTATTAAAACCAAATCAAAATACAATCAAGTTCAGCAAAGCAAACATCAAACCCCAACAACAGGGGAATTAGCTACACATGATAAAGTCCACAAAAGAGAAAGAGAGAAGGGATTAAGAGAACTCTATGAAGAATCCTCCACTTCTCTTCCAGTCCAAGAGCAGAGAGAACATCATCTTTATGGTTTTAGCCTTCCCCCGGCCGTCAGTCCTCTTTAGGGTTTCCAAGTCTCTGGTAAAAATAGCTTTTTCTGTTCAGTGTGGCACTATTTATAGATCAGTCGCGCGTCTCGGCCGTATTGGCCATCATGGCCAGGCCGTGACGGGTTCTGCCAAGGGCGCGTATTCAATTTCTGGCCTGTCACGGCCGTGATACTCATCGCGGTCAGGCCGTGATACTCATCACGGGCAGGCCGTGATCGGTTCTGTCTAGTTCAACTAGCATGTCACGGCCGTGATGGGCATCACGGCTAGGCCGTGACAACTTCTGACTTTTGCATTCTACTTTGCTTAATCATGGCCGTGATGGCCATCGCGGCTAGGCCGTGATGGCCATCGCGGCTAGGCCGTGATGGGCTCTGCTTGGCTCATTTTCTTCACCTTTCAATCTCTATCTTCACCCAAGCTCCATCATGGTTGATTTTGAGCATTTTATCTTTAATTTCTGCAAAACAACACCACAACACCGCCTTACCCGTTCCAAGATGAAAACTAATAAAAATCAAACTAAATATGACTAAACTATATGAAAAATTCATGCAAAATGTACATGAAATATGAGGTGAAATCACACTCATCAATATGGCTTAAGATGAGTAAGTTAGGCCCATTTAAGAGAAGGAACATCATGGACTGCGCACTGATCCGCGCCAGAGAACTCGGGACCCAATTTAGCCTTGATTTTGGCCTAATTTAACAATTCTTTTTAAACCTGAAATTGTAGGTCTCTTACTTATCTTTCTAGGGACAGCAAGATCACCAAAATTCGATATATGTAGCTATAGTTATGCTCTGTGCAAGACAACAAGGTCAGGATGAGTGAAAAATCAGAAAATTTACAATGTTTAGTAGTTAAGCCCAATAATGTAAAAGCAAAAACAATGATTGTAAAAGTTGTATAATTTTCGTCTCCCTCTGGCTTGTGCTGCAGTAAACTGTTACTTATTCTTAATAATCCTAGCCTAACCCTAGACCAAATTAAGGTCCTCTGAATAAGCTTTCCAACAAGGTATCATATGCCTTAATTGGGCTTAAGATGAGTAAGTTAGGCCCATTTAAGAGAAAGAACATCATGGACTGCACACTGATCCGCGCCAGAGAACTCGGGACCCAATTTAGCCTTGATTTTGACCTATTTTGACAATTCTTTTTACACCTGAAATTGTAGGTCTCTTCCTTATCTTTCTAGGGACAGCAAGAACACCAAAATCCAATATCTATAACTCTAGTTATGCTCTGCGCATGGCAACAAGGTCTGGATGAGTGAAAAATCCGAAAATTACCAATGTTTAGCAATTAAGCCCAATAATGTAAAAGCAAAAACAACGATTGTAAAAGTTGTCTATTTTTCGTCTCTCTCTGGCTTGTGCAGCTGTAAACAGCTATTTATGCTTATTAATCCTGACCTAACCCTAGACCAAATTAAGGGCCTCTGAATAAGCATCCCAACAAGGTATCAGATACCTTAATTGCTCTTAAGATGAGTAAGTTAGGCCCATTTAAGTGAAGGAACATCATGGACTGGGCACTGATCATCGCCAGAGTACTCGGGACCCAATTTAGCCTTGATTTTGGCCTAATTTGACAATTCTTGTTAAACCTGAAATTGTAGGTCTCTTCCTTATCTTTCTAGGAACAGCAAGATCACCAAAATCGGATATCTGAAGCTCAAGTTATGCTTTGCGCAAGGCAACAAGGTCAGGATGTGTGAAAATTTTGAAAATTACCAACGTTTAACAATTAATCCCAATTTAGCCCAATAATGTAAAAGCAAAAACAACGATTGTAAAAGTTGTCTAATTTCCCTGTCTTGCTGGCTTGTGCTGCTGCAATCTTCTATTTATACTAATTAATCCAGACCTAACCCTCTACTAAATTAAGGGCCTCTGAATTAGCTTCCCAACAAGTTATCATATGCCTTAATTGAGCTTAAGATGAGTAAGTTAGGCCCATTTAAGTGAAGGAACATCATCGACTGCGCACTGATCCACGCCATAGAACTCGGGACCCAATTTAGCCTTGATTTTGGCCTAAGTTGACAATTCTTGTGAAATCTAAAACTGTAGGTCTCTTCCTTATCTTTCTAGGGACAGCAAGATCACCACAATTCGATATATGTGGCTCTAGTTATGCTCTGCGCAAGGCAACAAGGTCAGGAGGAGTGAAAAATCCGAAAATTACCAACGTTTAGCAATTAAGCTCAATTAAGCCCAATAATGTAAAAGCAAAAACAATGATTGTAAAAGTTTTCTAATTTTCGTCTCTCTCTCGCTTGTGCGGCTTTAAACTGCTATTTATGCTTATTAATCATGACCTAACCCTAGACCAAATTAAGGGCCTCTAAATAAGCTTCCCCACAATGTATCATATGCCTTAATTGGGCTTAAGATGAGTAAGTTAGGCCCATTTAAGTGAAGGAACATCATGGACTGCGCACTGATCCGGACCAGAGAACTCGGGACCCAATTTACCTTTGATTTTGGCCTAATTTGACAATTCTTGTGAAACATGAAATTGTAGGTCTCTTCCTTATCTTTCTAGGGACAACAAGATCACCAAAATTCGATATATGTAGCTCTTGTTATGCTCTGCGCAAGGCAACAAGGTTAGGATGAGTGAAAATCCGAAAATTAACAATGTTTAGCAACGAAGCCCAATTAAGCCCAATAATGTAAAAGCAAAAACAATGATTGTAAAAGTTGTCTAATTTCCGTCTCTCTCTCGCTTGTGCGGCTGTAAACTACTATTTATGCTTAATAATATTGATCTAACCCTAGACCAAATTAAGGGCCTCTGAATAAGCTTCGCAACTCGGTATCATATGCCTTAATTGGGCTTAAGATGAGTAAGTTAGGCCCATTTAAGTGAATGAACATCATGGATTGCGCACTGATCCGTGCCAGAGAACTCAGTGTTAAGTCTCTAAAATGTCTGATGTGCATTTCCCTAAGTTTTGATGATAACTAAACATTGGTTAATGATTTAATTGACCTTCATATTGGTTGCTAACCTGTCTATCGAGTGTACAAATTAAATAAGAGAATCACTCGTCCAACAGTGTAGTTATAAAAACTCACGTCCAAAACACATGAGAAACAAACCCGCGTCCACTAAAAGTGTCAGAAGGCCGCATCCACTAAAGTATCAGAAGGCCGCGTCCACTAAAAGTATCAGAAGGCCGCGTCCTCTAAAAGTATCACTTGGAGCACCTAATCAAAGTATCAGAATAGCGCGTCCACTAAGGTATCAGAATGGCTCGTCCAATGACGTGGCAAAAGACTCTCATCCACTAGAGTAACTGAGACTCTCGTCCACTAGAGTAACTGAGACTCTCGTCCACTAGAGTAACTGACACTCTCGTCCACTAGAGTAACTGAGACTCTCGTCCACCAGACTAACTGAGACTCTCGTCCACTAAAGTAACCAAAGCTCTCGTCCACTATAGTAATAGAAGTGCTCGTCTACTAAAGGTGACAGAAGCGCTCGTCCACTAGTCTTTGGACTTCCTGAGTCCTTAATATAGAGCTCATCTACTAGCCCGAATGAAAACTCAAATGACTAGATAGACGTGATTATTTTCAAGATGGAAGAACTTATCTTATGAACGCGAATTCTCTAAAGATTATCAGAATCGTTTTTCAAAATCCAGAAAGAGACTTGAAGTCTTCTCTCCTACTCAGTTTCACGATTATCAAGAAAAGTCAGAAGACTACTCTCTCAAGCAACCTTGGATAATCTAAAATAATGCTTCCAACATGCTTTATTCCACAAAAAGGGGAGTGTACTCAGCAAAGTACAAAAAGCTCTCTCGCTTAACTCGACATGGCTGTATCTCGATGCATAAAGCAATGTTCATACATTTTAGATTACAACCAATGTTCCTATTGCATTAATGGCTGCTAACAACGACTCTATTGCATTAATGGGTGCTCAGAACGACTCTATTGCATTTAATGAAGTTCTGCTTGAAGCCAACATCTGAGAGAACGTCTCTAACAGATCCTAAATGCTTGAAGACTATAAATACATAAGTCATTGAAGATGAAGACATAGAGAATACACACTGCATTAAAAATGCCATTACTCCGCTCATTAATTCGTTCATTCTCGTATTCTTCAAACATTTGAAGTTATTACAGACTTTCCTAGACTTCACATTTAAACCACTCTCTCGAGTGTTAGTGAAAGATCTGCTTGTGAGAAGTTGTATTTATTACAAACCCAATCTCTCAAACAAACTAGAGTGAGCCTCGAAGAGGCTAGGTGTGCAAATAATACTTGTCTTGAGCGTAAGAGGCTAGGTGTGCAAATAATACTTGAGTATGTAACCTTATCAGTTATAGTGGATAAATCTTGGTACTGCCAAGGACTGGACGTAGCTCTTTAATTTTAAGAATGAACCAGGATAAATAACCTTGTCAATCTCTCTACCCTTAAACTCTTTAATTGCCTTAGTTTTCTTACGTATATCAAGTGGTGTGCTTGCAAAAGTCACCCGTCCATCCTTTATTCTTCCACTCGTCCAAATCTATCCTCTTTGTTTGCGAAAATATTTCAACTCTGCTTAAATTCTCACAAACACAATTCAACCCCCCCTTCTCGTGTTTATAGCTGTCTATTTCCGTTGGTATCCGAGCTCAGCCTCTGGGTTGAGCATCTAACAGTGTAGAGGTAAAAGGTCCTGAAGAATAGACATGACGGCTGGAGCTAGCACAAGTGGAAATCATCAGACTGAAGGAGCCTCCCTAACCAGACATCCTTACTTCAATGGAGAAAATTACAACTACTGGGAAGACAGATTTTAGTGGTTTATTCTATCCACAAACTCTAATCTTTGGGATGTCATCACAGATGGTCCATTCATTCCCAATAATGATGATAACACTGACAAACCAAAAGCTCAGTGGACTGGTGCAGAAAAGACAAAATGGGAGCTGAACCACAAAGCCAGATATAATATTATTTGTGCTCTCAGTCCGGAGGAGTTTGAGAAGGTTTGTGCTTGTGACTCTGCGAAGGAAATATGGGACACTTTAGCTGTCACTCATGAAGGAACAACTAAAGTCAAAGAGTCAAAGATTGCCATACTTGTCAGAAAGTATGAACTATTCGTCATGGAGGAAGGTGAGTCTGTTGCTCAGATGATAGGAAGATTCCAAACTATAATCAACAGTTTGAATTCTCTTGGAAAAATCTATACCAATGCTGAGAAGGTTGGAAAGATTCTGATAAGTCTACCTAAACAGTGGAGACCTTTGGTCACTGCTATCTCCCAAGCCAAGGATCTCACTACCTTGACTATGGATGAACTTCTTGGAACACTCACTGTTCATGAGCAAGAACTTGGAGATGAAGTTGCACCAAAGAAGGACAAGTCAATTGCTCTGAAACCTGATCAAAAGTCAACAAAAGTTTCCAAGGCTCTGAAAGCAGATGAGTCATCCAGTGATGCTGACCTATCAGAACTCGAAGATTCTGAGAGTGATGAAGAGTTGTCTCTCCTGACCAGGAAGATAAAGCTTCTCCTACAGAAAAAGAAGTTCAAGAGGGATAGGCCATTCAGAAGGTTCAACAAGGACAAGAACTTCAAAGAATCCACCTCAACAGACAAAAGTCCAAATGTTTGCTATCAGTGCAAGAAGCCCGGTCACTTCAAGGCCGAATGTCCTCAACTCAATAAGGTCCCTTTTAAGAAATTCTTCAAGAAGAAGAAGAAAGGAATGATGGCTACTTGGGAGGATTTGGAGTCAACATCTTCTCGATGAAGAAACCGAGGAAGAAGCCAATCTCTCGTTTGATGGCCAACACCGAATCGACTCGATGATGAGGTACATCCTGACTATGACGAATTACTTGATGCCTGTGAGGAGTTGTTGGAGGAATCCAACTGCTTATCTAAAGCCTTCAAATCCCTCAAGAGAAAGTATGTAAAGCTCACCAGTGAGCATAAACAGAAATCTCAAGAGTGTGAGAAACTAGCTAAAGAGAATAGTGAGATTAAGACCGAAAAGTCTAATGTAGCTAAGATCTCAAGTGAAACATCACCATCTGAAGAAGTTGAAAAACTTCAACAGAAAGTGGAAGAGCTCACTTCTGATCTTGCCAAATTTGTTAATGGTAGAGACAATCTGACTAAGCTTCTTGGCATTCAGAAGCACTCTCTTAACAAAGAAAGTATTGGATATGTCCATCAAACACATCATAAAGTATCAACTAAAGTTCCTACAGTATCTGTTAAGTCAACTGTAACCAAATCAACACTTGTTTGTAACTTCTGTGGAAAAACTAGGCATGTTATGTCTAAGTGTATCCATAAGAAGAGAAGGAAGTCTTTACAGACTCCTAGAACTAACAGAAAAGGACCCAGAAAAATATGGGTACCTAAAGATCAAATAATTTTTTGCTGAGATGTCCTCAACAAGACAAAGAAAACACCACCGCCGGTACTGGACAAAGGGGTCTGCTCACGACATATGACAGGAGAAAGGTCTATGTTCCTAGACCTCCAACTTAAGAAAGGAGGACACGTTGCCTTCGGAGGGAATCAGAAAGGGAAGGTTATAGGAATTGGTACTATTGGTGGTAAACCCCCTCTTCCCTCTATATCTAATGTTCTCTTGGTTAAAGGATTAAGACACAACCTGCTTAGCATAAGTCAATTATGTGATAGTGGTTTTGATGTTTCCTTTACCAAGGATGTATGCATAGTTAAAGATTGTAGTGGCAAAACCTTCTTTCCAACGCATATTAGAACGCGTCAATCCAAATCCCGTAGCCCAAGTTATGGTCTGCACAGTGAAAAGGTATCAAATATCTGCTAATGCTGAAAATAAAATACGAAAATAAAATAAAGGCAAAAATAAACTTAAATATAAAAACACAATAAAATATTAAAATTAATAAAACAAAGTAGAGAAATGCCTAAGTACAATAGTAGAAGAATGCGCATCCGAATGCACTGATCAAACATCATGGACTGTGCACTGATCCGCGCCAGAGAACTCGGTACCCAATTTAACCTTGATTTTAGCCTAATTTGACAATTCTTGTGATACTTGAAATTGTAGGTCTCTTCCTTATCTTTCTAGGGACTGCAAGATCACCAAAATCCGATATATGTAGCTCTAGAAATGCTCTGCACAAGGCAACAAGGTCAGGATGAGTGAAAAATCCGAAAATTAACTATGTTAAGCAATTAAGCCCAATTAAGCCCAATAATGTAAAAGCAAAAATAGTTATGGTAAAAGTTGTCTAATTTCCATCTCTCTGTGGCTTGTGCGGCTGTAAACTGCTATTTATGCTTATTAATCCCGACCAAACCCTAGACCAAATTAAGGGACTCTGAATAAGCTTTCCAACAAGGTATCATATGCCTTAATTGGGCTTAAGATGAGTAAGTTATGCCCATTTAAGTGAAGGAACATCATGGATTGCGCACTGATCCGCTCTAAAGAACTAGGGACCCAATTTAGCCTTGATTTTGGCCTAATTTGGCAATTCTTGTGAAACCTGAAATTGTAGGTCTCTTCCTTATCTTTCTAGGGACAACAAGATCACCAAAATCCGATATTTGTAGCTCAAGTTATGCTCTGCGCAAGACAACAAGGTCAGGATGAGTGAAAAATCTAAATATTAACAATGTTTATCAATTAATCCCAATTAAGCCCGTTAATGT
The DNA here is from genome assembly GCA_030762895.1 of Sophora flavescens. Taxonomy (NCBI): domain Eukaryota; kingdom Viridiplantae; phylum Streptophyta; class Magnoliopsida; order Fabales; family Fabaceae; genus Sophora; species Sophora flavescens. Next base: position 9,338,554 of record JAUPTC010000011.1, on the reverse strand, counting down.
ATAAGCAAAAACAATGATTGTAAAAGTTTCCTAACTTCTGTCTCTCTCTGGCTTGTGCGGCTGTAAACTGCTATTAATGCTTATTAATCATGACCTATCCCTAGACCAAATTAAGGGCTTCTGAATTAGCTTTCCAACAAGGTATCATAGGCCTTAATTGGGCTTAAGATGAGTAAGTTAGGCCCATTTAAGTGAAGGAACTACATGAACTGCGCACCGATCCGGGCCAGAGAACTTGGGACCCAATTTAGTATTGATTTTGGCCTAATTTGACAATTCTTGTGCAAACTGAAATTATAGGTCTCTTCCTTATCTTTCTAGGGAAAGCAAGATCACCAAAATCCGATATCTGTAGCTCTAGTTATGCTCTGCGCAAGGTAACAAGGTCCGGATGAGTGAAAAATCCGAAAATTAACAATGTTTAGCAATTAAGCCCAATTGAGCCCAGTAATGTAAAAGCAAAAACAATGATTGTAAATGTTGTCTAATTTTCGTCTCTCTCTTGCTTGTGTGGCTATAAACTGCTATTTATGCTTATCAATCCAGACCAAACCCTAGACCAAATTAAGGGCCTCAGAATAAGCTTTCCAACAAAGTATCATATGCCTTAATTGGGCTTAAGATGAGTAAGTTAGACCCATTTAAGTGAAGGAACAAAATATATTGCGCACTAATCCACGCCAGAGAACTTGGGACCCAATTTAGCCTTGATTTTGCCTAATTTGACAATTCTTGTGATACCTGAAATTGTAGGTCTCTTCCTTATCTTTCTAGGGACAGCAAGATCGCCAAAATCCGATATCTGTAGCTCAAGTTATGCTCTGCACAAGGCAACAAGGTCAGGATGAGTGAAAAATCCGAAAATTAAAAATGTTGAGCAATTAAGCCCAATTAAGCCGAATAATGTAAAAGGAAAAACAATGATTGTAAAAGTTTTCTAATTTCCGTCTTTCTATAGCATGTGCGGCTGTAAACTGCTATTTATGCTTATTAATCCTGGCCTAACCCTAGAACAAATTATCATATGCTTTAATTGGGCTTAAGATGAGTAAGTTAGGCCCATTTAAGTGAAGGAACATCATGGATTGCGCACTGATCCGCGCCAGAGAACTCGAGACCGAATTTAGCCTTGATTTTGGCCTAATTTGACAATTCTAGTGAAAACCGAAATTGCGACACCCTACTCTAGGGTTATCCCATTAATACCCAATTATAAATCATAATTATATTACGCTGGTTACTTTCGGAAAATATTTGTTTAAGGTAACTAACCTTATATGAAAATAGTGCTTAATTTGTTTTTTCTTACATACAACATATAACTATTATAAACATAAACCACATATATGTACATCCATATATATACATATGCTTCATCGTTTACATATACAACTCCTATACTAGGAGATATCAAAAAGCCTTTAAAGCATAGACCATTCTCCTTCAAACTAAACAAAGAAGATAAAGACATATATACATATCAACAACAACTGGTTAACAACCATTTCAAAACTAAGGCTCTAAGAAGCCAAAGTAAAACTATCAAGACTCACTACCCCGGAAACTATACCTAAGCTGGTCAAGCTAATGAAACCCATTGGGAAGACCATAAGGATCAATCCCACCTACACCTGACGATTCTGCTGATGCCTCCGCTTCCATTGCTGAAGAATCACCATCATCTACTGCAGGAGGTTGAAACTCCGGATCGTCCTCTAGGTATTCCTCTGGATCTTCTTCACCTTCTACTAGCTCTTCTTCAACTGGAATTTCTCCATTTCCTAATATCTGAAGAGGTTGAGGTTGAGGTAAAGGATCCATCATTCCATGCTCCTCCAGATATTGAAGATACAGCCAGACCGGTGGTAACGATATCTCGATTGTTTCTACTACATGCGTCCTCTGATTGGGTCCTTCTTCCATCGTACCAATAACTTCAGTACTAGGGCCATGGTAGGTGGCGCTCAGTGCCCCGATATTTATATCCCAGGCACCACCATACTGTGCCCGATCAAAAGTGAGTGTACGAACCCTCGACTGCACCAGTGGTATGTCTGGATTCATCTGAATATGTTGTAAGAGTGAGAAACCAATACTTGGATCTTACTCAATAACTACGCTCTAGCCATCAAATACCACATCAACATTTATCACATACAATTAATTATAAACTAACAGTTTATAAATGGGTTCAACACCCCAAACATCATCCATAAAATTATGCATGACACTTCTATTCATCATCTAATTTTCGTCCTAATCTCATGAGATATCACCAACCACGTGTTGAGTTGATCAGACTCCAAAGCCACACTGGCTAACTTGGCACTCTGCCAATAGGTCCGCGACCTCTTCCCATCTTGAAAACAACAAAGGCATACACAGCCAGGCACTAACACGGCCAAACATTGCTAATGCCCACAATCAGTGGCTCCGCCATTAGCAAGTAAGATGGGGATCTCAAAGTCCTCCAAGGCACAATGAGATAATGCACACCGGAATTACCTTTCGCCGCTGGTAATTAATGCATTTAAACCACAAATCGCAGGCACGTCTGCCACATGCATGCAAAACACTTTTGTTTTATTCTTTTCTTTGTGCTCAATCTTTCTCTTGCCGAAGCTCAAAATGGCTTACGACTCACATAGTTTTAAAACACTTTTTAAAACTTTCATTACAACACAGGACCTTACTGTCCGAGTGCTCAATCACGACACCTCTCGACCTGGTGCACCAGTACTAGGTTCGTGCTTCTAGAAAACATCTTCAATGTTTTATCACAGTATACCTCATGTATACCTCATGTATACCTCATGTATACCTCATGTATACAACATAGGCACTCCAAGTCCAAATGACTGAGTCCATCACAATCACAGAACATTAGTACCCCGACGTCTCGGTTACTAAGTCCAACTGTATTTTCAACGTTGTTAAATCGACTTTCGATTTTTAGAAATTCTTTTCTAATGGTAGAAATTCATTATAAAAATTCTTAACAAATAAAACTTAGTTTTCACAAACCAATGAGTCACTTGAGATTTAACTTTCTCAAAATAGGCACTGCCGTTTTAAAAATACTTGCCGTCTAGATTTTCTAGATTTGCCGTCAAATTTTGTTTTTAAGACTTTTAAGCCAAAAACTTAACTTTTCCCACTTAATTAATCTTCTAAAATCACCCTTAACTTATTTTCATCAATTAATTTAATAAAAGAATATTCTGTAATATTCTGGTTTTCTTACGTAAAATTTACCAATACTAAAATATTTTCACCGTGTTGAACTCATTGTGACTCATAATTCACTTTTCCAAAAACAACTTATTAAAATAATAATATTTTTCAACTCTCTTTATTTTTCTCAAAAGAAATTCCATTTGGTATCACATACCAATAACTTGTCACTAAAACCTTGAATATAATTCAATACAGTTTCTTAAAGCTTTTATCCAACTTTCTTAATTGTGCACTGACCACTGTCAGGCTTCTCACACATCAAACAACAATTATATCACAGATATCTTCCAGGCAGATCATGCATCACAGTTCATAATATAATTGCCAATAAACAATTAATGCAAAATAAACCGCACAGATATAAATAAAGCAACAATAAACAAACACTAACAAACAATTAATTACAAACAACAATTGGATAGCATATAGCCATTGAATAGAATCCTTCTCGGTACTCCCCCCTTACCTCTTGAAGACTCCTTGTTCAACTTACAAACTCCTTCCGAATTTCCCGTTACCTTGTAAACTTGTACTCAACTAACCTTCAATTATAACCAAAGTGTTACAATTCAAGAAACTAGAACATTCTAAACCCTAATACATAGTCACGGCTTCTAGGGTTTTTGAGTAACTAAAACTCCTAATCATGATTAAGTTATGGATTAATGATCCTTCATTAACCTAAACCATAGATTATCAACTAAACAACTAAGTTTTAAACTCAAAACTTCCTAACTCTTTTATACATAGGTTCGGCCTTACTAGGTTCATGAAGCTAGGGTTCTTAGATTAACAAATCATCTTGGATTTATAAAGCATACTTACTAAACACTTGATTTCTAAGATCATTTATGAAAATCATGAACAAAACTCAACAAAACTCACCCACTTAGGGTTCGGCCAACATGAACATTTTTGAGTAAAATAGTCATTTTAAGAAACTAACATGGATTAGAGTGTGTAGTCATACATGCCATATAGAATACATGATCATACATGAAAACACATGAACAAAACTCTACCAACCCTAAGGTGATAGATTCGGCCAAGGCTTGTTTTTCAAGAAAGAAATTTTTGATTACTTCATGCTCTTGGATTTAGAGAGTAGACATGATATCTAGAAGATAGAAAGTAGTTTCATCATCATTAGATTTTCCTAGGATTTATTATGATTTTTCAAAGATCTAGGGTTTGAAACTTGAAAATGATGAACTTCCATGATATAAGGCTTGAATCAAGAAACTATCTAAAGAACATAGACATGATTTAAGACAAAGATTAGGATTTACCTCTTGATAATCAATGATGAAGACACTCCAAGAACTTGCTTTGAGAAACTTAGAACTAAGAACTTAGAACTTTAGAGTTTTTGAAGACAAGTAGGCAAAGAACTAAATGCAAAATGAGAGAAAGGTATTTATAGTAGAAGTGGCGACATTTCAAGAAGGATCTAGATAAGATGAGTTGTCATGTTAAAAAGGATTAAAGTGCAATTAAGTTCCAAGGACCAAATTGCAAAGATTCCAATAGTTGAAGGACTAGTTTGCAAATAGACAATAGAATGTCATGATGATGGGTTTAATCACATTAAATGCCATCTTATCCTTGACTTACTTGGCTGAAATTTATGAGTGCAAAACAAGTTAAGAAAGTAGATAATTCAATGTATTAGAAGAATCAAGAAACTTGTAGACAAAACTAGGTTAAGTAGAAACCTTTAGAAAATTCTAGAATTATCTTGACAATTCCAACTAAAATGGGCAGCCATAATTTACATGGGCTTTCGAAATGGGCTTGAACATTTGGGCTTGATTTCATTTTCTTATGGGTTGTGGGACCCACTTTGAAGATTTAGGCCTTTTAACCTAAGATAGGAAAACTTGAATAGCTTTATGGACTCAAATATGGACTAACAATATTTGGGCTTATAGGCCATGACCATTTAGGATTAGAAAAAGGGATTCTAGCCCAATCCACTTAAAAAAAACGAAAAAACTAATTTAGGGACAAAATGGTAATTTACAGAAAGTTCAGGGACTTAACCGTAAATTTCGAAAATCTCTATTTAATCCTGAAAAACTTTCTAAACTTAAAAATATGATTCGTCCCCTTGAATCATCTCAAAATCCTAAACTAAATCCTCTTACTACCTTTAGAAACTCTAATCTCCTTTCCGTCGTCTACCCGATTACACTCTCCGCCCGTAATGCTCAAATTATTTTATTTTTTCTGAAAAAAAAATTCTAAACATACAAAGTTGTAGAAAATAAAATACTAAGCTTAAGTCTCTCGTTCACGAATTAAAATTAGGTCTTTTGAACAGCATTATTATACTGTCAATGAAATTCGCAGACCGGGTTTCGTCTGAATTTCCAACCTAAATTTTAATCGTAGTTTCCTACAGTCAAGTAGGATTAAATACTATCCTCCATTCACTTAGAATAACTTTATAAAACTCTAATAGACTTATAAATATATTTATAAGTATTTACTGTTATTTAAAACAGTAAAATACAGGGTGTTACAGAAATTGTAGGTCTCTTCCTTATCATTCTAGTGACAGTAAGATCATGAAAATCCAATATCTGTAGCTCAAGTTATGCTTTGCGCAAGGCAACAAAGACAGGATGAGTGAAAAATCCGAAAATTGACAATGTTTAGCAATTAACCCCAATTAAGCCCAATAAAGTAAAAGCAAAAACAATGATTGTAAAAGTTGTCTAATTTTCGTCTCTCTCTGACTTGTGCGACTGTAAACAGCTATTTATGCTTATTAATCCTGACCTAACCCTTGACCAAATTAAGGGCCTCTGAATAAGCTTTCCAAAAAGTTATTATATGCCTTAATTGGTCTTGAGATGAGTAAGTTAGACCTATTTAAGTGAAGGAATATGATGGACTGCACACTGATCCGCGCCAGAGAATTCGGGACCCAATTTAGCCTTGATTTTGGCCTAATTTGACAATTCTCGTGAAAATTGAAATTGTAGGTCTCTTCCTTATCTTTCTAGGGACAGCAAGAAAATTCTAGTTATGCTCTACGCAAGGGAACAAGGTCATGATGAGTGAAAAATCCGAAAATTAACAATGTTTTGTAAATAAGCCCACTTAATCCCAATAATGTAAAAGCCAAAACAATGATTGTAAAAGTTGTCTAATTTATGGGCCTCTGAATAAGCTTTCCAACAGGGCATCATATGACTTAATTGGGCTTAAGATGAGTAAGTTAGGCCGATTTAAGTGAAGGAAAATCATTGACTGCGTACTGATCCGTATCAGAGAACTCGAGACCCAATTTAGCCTTGATTTTGGCCTAATTTGACAATTCTTGTGAAACCAGAAATTGTAGGTCTCTTCCTTATCTTTCTAGGGACAGCAAGATCACCAAAATCAGATATCTGTAGCTCCAGTTATGCTCTGCGCAAGGCAACAAGGTCAGGATTAGTGAAAAATCCGAAAATTAACAATGTCTAGCAATTAAGCCCAATTAAGCCAAATAATGTAAAAGCAAAAACAATGATTATAAAAGTTGTCTAATTTCCGTCTCTCTCTGGCTTGTGCGCCTTTAAAACCGTTATTTATGCACATTAATCCTGACCTAACACTAGACCAATTTAAGGGCCTCTGAATAAACTTTCCAACAAGGTATCATATGCCTTAATTGGGCTTAAGATGATTAAGTTAGGCCAATTTAAGTGAAGGAACATCATCGACTGTGCACTGATCCGTGCCAGAGAACTCGGGACCCACTTTAGCCTTGATTTTGGCCTAATTTGACAATTTTTGTGAAACTTGAAATTGTAGGCCTCTTCCTTATCTTTCTAGGGACAGCAAGATCAACAAAATCCGATATCTGTAGCTCAAGTTATGCGCTGCGCAAGGCAAGAAGGTCAGGAATAGTGAAATATCCGAAAATTAACAATGTTTAGCAATTAAGCCCAATAATGTAAAAGCAAAAAGCAACGATTGTAAAAGTTGTCTAATTTCCGTCTCTCTCTGGCTTGTGCGGCTGTAAACTGCTATTTATGCTTATTAATCCTGACCAAACCCTAGACCAAATTAAGAGACTCTAAATAAGCTTTCAACAAGGTATCATATGCCTTAATTGGGCTTAAGATGAGTGAGTTAGGCCCATTTAAGTGAAGGAACATCATGGACTGCGCACTGATCCGCACCAGAGAACTCGGGACCCAATTTAGCCTTGATTTTGGCCTAATTTGACAATTCTTGTAAAACCTGAAATTGTAGGTCTCTTCCTTATCTTTCTAGGGACAGCAAGGTCACCAAAATTCGATATCTGTAGCTCTAGTTATGCTCTGTGCAAGACAACAAGGTCAGGATGAGTGAAAAATCTGAAAATAAACAATGTTTAGCAATTAAGCCCAATAATGTAAAAGCAAAAAACAATGATTGTAAAAGTTGTCTAATTTCCGTCTCTCTCTGGCTTGTGTGGTTGTAAACTGCTATTTATGCTTATTAATCATGACCTAACACTAGACCAAATTAAGGGACTCTGAATATGCTTTCCATCAAAGTATCATATGCCTTAATTGAGCTTAAGATGAGTAAGTTAGACCCATTTAAGTGAAGGAACAACATGTACTGCAGACTGATCCACGCCAGAGAACCTGGGACCCAATTTAGCCTTGATTTTTGCATAATTTGACAATTCTTGTGAAACCTGAAATTGTAGGTCTCTTCCTTATCTTTCTTGGGTCAGGAAGATCACCAAAATCCGATATATGTAGCTCTAGTTATGATCTGCGCAAGGCAACAAGGTCAGGATGAGTGAAAAATTCGAAAATTAACAATGTTTAGCAATTAAGCCCAATTAAGCCCAATAATGTAGAAGAAAAAACAATGATTGTAAAAGTTGTCCAATTTTCGTCTTTCTAGAGCTTGTGCGACATTAAACTGCTATTTATGCTTATTAATCCTATCCTAACCCTAGAACAAATTAAGGGTCTCTGAATAAGCTTTCCAACAAGATATCATATGCCTTAATAAAGCTTAAGATGAGTATGTTAGGCCCATTTAAGTGAAGGAACATCATGGAATACACACTGATCTGAGCCAGAGAACTCAGGACCCAGTCTAGCCTTTATTTTGGCCAAATTTGACAATTC